>CM022672.1:24830929-24838429 GCA_012295275.1 Chrysomallon squamiferum | reverse complement strand
TACGGCGGAGTTCAAGACTCTCTCTGTAATTCTGCCGGTTCTGATTGGTCGGACGAGCACAGCAGCGTTCTGATTGGATAACGGAAACAAATCGCTTGCAGAAGGGTTCACCTGCCACTCAGCTAACAGTGTGTCAATAAAGCCGACGAAGGCCGCGTTCTTTTCGAGAGTTCAAATAACGCTTTCGACAGAGCCAGAACATCTTGGCACAAAAGAGTTCTGGCTGGGTGTACGGGAGCTGAAATCTCCCAAGGAGATCCCTTTAGAAAGTGTCATAAATAAAAACACTCGCGCTGGGCCGCTCTGTGTTTGGGCAGATTTTGTTGCAACTACGAACCCTCCATTCATACATTTTTTTTTTTTTTTTTTTTTTTTTTTTTTTTTTGGAGACGGTCCATCAGTTGATGTGCTACAAACACATTTTTACCCATGAAGCGTACTCTGTACACATTAATGTTTCTGATATAACGATAGAGAAAAAAAAATAAAAGGTTGAATATGATCATTAACTTTTTCATACAATAATTGAGAATTAACTTACGTACATATTAATATTTCTGATAAAAAGATAATTTTTTTTTTTTTTAACTTATTAACTTTTTTTCTTATAATGATTGAGATAATAATATTTTTGATATAATGATAGAGATATAACTTTTCATTACATCAAAAATATTCAGATAGATGTCATTTTGAAATCGTAATATCGATTTATATTTCATATTCTCATGTTCTTGTGTTAAATTTGAAATGATTATTATGTCTTATATGTGCTGCTTAAAAACAATTAAAATGTGCGTGTTTTGGGGTTTTTTTTTTGGTGGGCGGTGTTTTGTTTGTTTGTTTTTGTTGTTGTTTTAAAATAATAAGAAAAAGCATACTAAGTCAGTGTTATTTTTTATTTGATTAATTACAAAACCTTTTTGTTTTTCATTTCAGCTAAAAAACAGGTAAACAGATAAAACATTTTTAATGAAAATAATGTTTTCTATAAAATAAACATTACTGCTTTTAAAATGATTACATCTGTTATGATGATGATGATGACGATGATTATCGTTTTTATTATTATTATTATTATTATTATTATTATTATTTATTATTATGTTATAAAATTTAAATAAATATGTAAACAAATAAACCATTGAAAAAATTAACATAATTATGTATATATAATTAAAAACAGAGGAAATTAATTATATTTCTGCAAATTTGATATATAGAACATTATTAACTTGTTTGCAATAAAAATTGTAGTAGTAGACGAAGCTGTAATAGTTATAGTAGCAAAGGCATCTTTAACATCAGTTGCAGGCAGAATTTTCTTTTTCCTACACTGCACCCGGAACCTTTTTAACGTACTTGAAAAATATATGTTATTGATACGAATCATAAGCTCATTTTGAGAGGAACCCATATCGCACATAAGCTACACTTTTTTTGCAGCAAGGATTCTTTATTTGCGTTTTATCATAGAAAGGTAAGACCATGACAGGGTCGTTTACAAATCAGGCATTCTAGCTGGAATAGAAGTTTGATGAAGCAGCATTAGTATCAATAGTTACATGAGAATAATAACAGGAGTATGTACTAGCTGTAGTTCCTTAGCGGCAGCAACAGTAGCAGAGAAGCAGCAGTGGTAGTAGTAGTTGTATTTCTTGTAGTAGCAGTAGTAGAAGTAGTTCTTGTAGTAGTTGCGGTGGTGGTGGTTGTAGTAATAGTAGTAGAAGTAGTAGTAACAGTTGTTGTAGTTTTAGTTGTAGTAGTAGCAGTGGCCTGAGTTGTAGTAGTTGAGTAGTTGTAGGAGTAGTAGTAGTAGTAGTAGTAGTAGTAGTAGTAATAGTAGATGTTGTAGTAGTAGTGGTGGTAGTAGCAGTAGTAATAGTAGTAGAAGTAGTAAAAGTAGAAGAAGATTCAGTTGTATTAGGAGTAATAGTTCCTTTCAATTAAAAGACGATTACATCTTCGACATATGTTAGAAATCACACTTTGTAACTGGCGCTGAAGATTTGCAAAAGTGAGAACACATTATCTTGCCATAATTATATAACAGCTGTATTTTATCTTGTCACATAACAGACACATTGTAGTATACCTCTTCTTTCAAACTGGCATGAAAAAGGAGAGAGAGAGAGAGAGAGAGAGAGAGAGAGAGAGAGAGAGAGAGAGAGAGAGAGAGAGAGAGAGAGAGAGAGAGAGAGAGAGAGAGAGAGAGAGAGACTAACATATAACGAAGCTCTATTAATTACGTCATCCTTCTGAACTTTTTATTTGTATTAGTTAATATTCTCAATATTTGCATTTGCACATATTTTTATTTTTTGCATTAATCTCTTTTATTTCACGTATATTCACTGATCAAATGTACTAAATTGACTTGAAGAAGATAATACAAAAGCCTAGTCAATCACGCCATTATAAGGCGTAACAAATAGTGCGCCATGGGTTTTTTTTTCGTTTTAATTTCCGTAAAACATGCTTAACATAAAAAGTCTGCCTTTACAGGAAGGAACCGATTTGCACAATTTCTGGTCTCGATGTAAAGATTTCTAACTGACAAAACGACAGAGGCGTGAGCGCATAATTTGAACTGCCTGCGACAAGTCTGTGATTGACACAAAAAATTGTTGTAAAGAAAGTTCCGAGGCGGACGGCTAAATATTTTGTCACGTCCATTGCCCATTTGAACCGTCACGGTGAGCGGGGACCACCTTGTGAGGGAAGGGAAATATGACTTCCTATTTGTTTTGTCAGCTTTTGTTCTACGGCGTGGAAAACACCCACAATTCAGCGGGACTGCCCCGGGTTCGGGTCTCTGACTTCCTCTACGTGCGCCACCTTGTGTCAGGACTCGTTGTCAATCCTGTGTTGGCGTGTTGCGCCACATCCGACTTTCTACAGAGGCCCTGCAAAGGTTTTATGTGATTTATCGTTAGTGGTGTGTGTTGAAATCCATTCGGTAACATATTCTGTGACAAATGCGTAGTGTATGAGATATTCCTCCAATGCATGACCTTTGATAAAGCCATTTTGTACACTTTCGTGACACTGTTAATGACTTCTATATATTTTTTTTTCTAGCAAAAGCTCAGTAAATACCAGGATCTACATATCAAGAACCAAAATTAAATCTATACAACTGATATGTCATGCCAATCACTAAATTATCTGGTCTGTCCACCTACTAAATCACTATCGAACCTATATAAACTTAACCGAATATAATGTTGAAATTTAAGGAACGCATGAATAAAGCTAAATAATAATTTAGAATTAGTCTTCTTCATCTGTATTAAAAAAAAAATATCTTAGATTTATACGAAATTGTATTTCATCATATTAAAAGATATTGTCTACACTGACTGAAAACTGATTTTATCTTTAGTAGATTTTCAACTGTTTGACTCGTCACGACTTTTACAACAACAAAATAAATAAATAAATAAATAAATAAATAAATAAATAAATAAATAAACAAACAAATAAAAAAGAAAAAGAATTATTATTATTATTTTTGTTGTTGTTGTTGTTGTTGTTGTTGTTATTGTTATTATTATTACTGTATTGCACCAGATCTGTACGTAAAATTGAAAACAGTCATTCCTTCATACAAACAGATAAAACGGGTCGAGGAATTGCATCATCAAAAAAAAAAAAAAAAAAATAATAATAATAATAATAATAATAATAATAATAATAATAAATGAAATTAAAAAATTCAAGGAATGAAGAGAATTAAATGAAATAAAGCAAAGACACGACATAACTTGATTTTAGAAAATAATAAAGCAAGCAAACAAAAAATACAGTAAAGTGTTATCAGACTTTGTCAGACACCAAAGTGGAATTAATATGATTTCGTGTGTGGCCCCCGTTTATGGGATGCTTTGTTTTAGCAAGAATAACCCATTAGTTAAAACTGTTTAACGGAATAGTTTCGGAAACTGTACATAATACACAGTACAGTCAAATGAATCTCAGATCAAGAGGTTTATGGTTAAGATAGAAAACTTAATTTTTGTTTGTGTTGGTTTCGCATCTAGTAATCAGCTTGAACTAGACGATCAGCAGGAATAACTGAACTCGAATTATCAATGATTATTCCCTTAACATCTAATTTTAACTTTAAAATCGATCCGTGCATTTTCTTGCAAAGTCTACACAAATCAGTCTTAGTTTGCAACACTTTGTTCTTGTTATTAATCTTGAAACCTTTCCAAGTTCAAACCTACATCCAGCTTCTCCTCCTAGTCTAGTCAGTATTTTTAAATAGTAACACTTGAAATAACATTTTTTTCCTCCCCCCCTTCTTCTTCTTCCTATCTTCGGTAACACAAAACTGAGGCAAAACCACGTGACTACCTTAAAATAAACGAAAGCCGCGTTTAGCCAATTACACGTGTGAACGTACTAATAAATAAATACAACAGTAAAGACAAATATTTGGTTTCAATTTGGAAATGGTTGAACGTCCCGGCCGCTGTGTGAACAGGAACGGTTAGTTAACAGAAAAACACCGACCCTGGCTGTTAATCCTGTTTGAGGTCTCACAACAGGGTTATCCCACCCGCAATGTCTTCACCTATCAGCTGAATCGTTCTTTTTTCTTACATTCTTTCTTTTTTTTTTTTTTTTTTTTTGTTGTTGTTGTTTATTATTTTGACTAAAGAACCAAACAAAAAAATCCCCATCAAATTAAAAATAACAGAAGTAAATGATGTTAAGATATTAAGAATGCTAAATCATTTAAAATGAAAACAGTAGAAAATAAATTGTAGGAAATATATGGGAAAAATATAATAATGAAATAATAATAATAATAATAATAATAATAATAATAATAATAATAATAATAATAACTGCAGCAGCAAAAAAAAAAAAAAAAAAATACAATAATAAATTAAAAAACAAAAACACAAATATAAAAACAAACAAGAAAAAAAAAGAGACAAATAAATAAATATCTAAAACAACGAACAGAAAATAAAACAAAATACATAGATCAAAAGAAGAAAAAAATATATATTCCAATTAGTATTATAAATAATATTTTTTTTAAAGATAAAAATAAAAAATAAAAAATAACCACTAATAATATGCAATTTAATTAATAATTAAGTGAATATACATTTAGAAATAATAAGCAAAGCTCCTTATCAACTCATTTGTAAATATTTCGATTTTATTAAAGAAAATATAACTATTTTTTTCTGTCTATATAAGTCAGTTTTTTCATAGAATAAATAGAAAAAGAAAGAAGAATCACGGAATGAAAGAAACAATAACAGAATATATGATAATGATCAAAATCTTTATTCACGTTCTACGTTTTTTTAATCGTGTTCTCTATCATATACCAGATTAAAAATTTAATAATTTTTAATTAAAAGAAAAAATTAATAGGCTCATTATAAGAAGATATAAAAAAATATATATTATGTAACTTAAATCAAAGATCTATGTTTAACATCAAGACTGCTGATAAAATGAGTTTGAGATAGGTTTATAAAGTGCTTTTTAATTATGAAATAAATACTAATTATATTACTTTATTTGATAACTCGCAACAGATTTTTATAACTTTTTTTTTTACCTTTATTCATTATATTGTCTCTGTATATATTTTTTATCTTTTCTTTCTTTTCATTCATTCAATTTTTTCTTTTTAGTTAATTTTGGATAAAAGAATATTAAATGTTATTTATTTTTAAGCAATGAAATTCTTAACTATTTATTAATCTGTGACTGATGCGAGTGAATATTTTGTTATAGTTAAATGAATAAATAAATAAATAAATAAAAAAAAAAAAAATAAAAAAATAAATGGAAAAAAAAAAAAAAAAAAAAGAAACTGGAAAATAGACAAACAGACAATTAAATAAATAAATAAACATAAACACACACAACAAACAAATAAATAAGCTATTTAACATACAGTAATGTTTAGTATCAGTTATCACTTTTTATTCTCATAAATTTCTTTATTTTTTATTTTCCTTCTTTGTCATCTTTCCATTTTTCTATTGTGGTATGTGCGATGGTTACGAAAAAATTTAATTCAGAAAACTAACATCTTTGAAACAATATCCCATCTTGCACCAGTTTTGTAATGTGAAACCTGATTGTGTATGTCATGTTACATTCAATGAGCAAAGTAAAGACTGTAATGGTTTCATTGTTTCCATTCTCGGAAGTCGAGTGTTTGAAATTTGATCAATGAAAACCATCGATGTCACATCACGTGTCTCGTATAAAGGCACGTGCACGCGAACGTCTTGTCGTTTTCGGCACCTGCAACTTCGAATAAAACACCAGTGATTATTTTTCAGGATCTTTTTTTTTTTTTTTTTTTTTTAACATCAGAGTTGAGTCACAGGCCTTTAATAAACATTTAGAACTTTTCATATTTTAATAAATGGCGTAAGACTTAGTTCTTTTCTTCTGGTTCTTCATTTTAAAAAAAAAAAAAAAAAATTTCTCTAACTACTTTTTTGTCAAAGTCTCTAACGATATACATCCTCACGAGAAAACGGTTTAACTGCAAAAAGAGCATTTAAAAAGAAAGCCTTGTTTTTATTATTAAATACTTTTTAGAAAAGCGAAGTAAAGCAATTATCGCGTTAAATCCAGGGTTCGTGATACGTAAAGTTTAATTTTTTAAAAGTGAAGTGTCATTTAAGACTGTACAAGAGATTTTCAAGTCATCCGTATGTTTGACAGTTAGCTGCAGGTGATATCACTAAAATGTCATTCTTCTTGGCACTTAAATATTGTTCTTTGAATCTTGTTTTACTCGCCCTGGAAAGTCACTGTTGAATATTATGACAGGTGTCCCGGTACGAAAAGACACTCGTCATGTATTAGTCTGTGTTATAAAAAAACAGTATTATATAAGAATTGTAAAATACATGATGGCACAAAGAGACAATACGATTTATTCTGAAACAGCGCTATACTGAAGCATGCCTGGTTTTAGTACACAGACCTAAAAGCGTGTTTTATGTTAAATGCTGGTTTTAAGAAAACTGATATAGTCATTTAGTTACTAAAGGTATGACTCTGTTACTGATTCCAGAAAGTAAGTTTACTTATACCAATACAGATAACGGAGAATGTTAAAGTTTTGAAATAGATTTTTGGAACAAGACTTTATTTGTTTTATTGTTTTTTTTGTGGTTTTCATTCTTTTTTTTTTCTTTTTTCTTTTTTTTTTTTTTAAATTTAAATTTTTTATTTTCTTTAATTTTCTTTTTGTTACTATTTTGTTGTTGTTTATTTATTCGTTTTTGGGGTTTACAAAATTTGTTTTAACTTTTTAATTTTTTTAATGTGTTTATTTTTATTTTTTATTATCAAATATTTTTTCATAATGTGATTTTTAAGGAAATACAGTTCGTATATTTTAAGCTATTTATTTATTTATTCATTCATTCATTCATTTAAATTTCCGGATCTAACTATTTATCAATATACAGTATTTGTTTCACCTAGATTCCTCGC
>CM022672.1:24615929-24828429 GCA_012295275.1 Chrysomallon squamiferum | reverse complement strand
CTTAAAAACATAAAAATTATTACTGAAATTGAATTAAATAGCTTTTCTTACTTAATTTATTACTTAAAATAATGCTATGAGTTAAGGAATGAATCAGTGGATATGTAAAAAAAAAAAAACTCACTCTATAATTAAATGTATTATTGTATGTTTATGCAAGTTTTCTTTACATTTTCTATATGACGTTTTAGCAATTTTTAGTGACATAATGTTAAAAGCTATCATAATTTTGGGATATATAATATGATTATACCAGTCATTATGCGGCAGTATTTATTTTCTAATATAATAAACATAGAAAGTATTTTTAAAAAAAAAAAAAAAAAAATGTTGATATGCCACAAACATAATTCGTCTGTTAATTTTGGGGAAGAATGAAAACGTTATTGTTCTGGCAACAGGAATTTAGATTTCCTATCAAATAAAGTGGTGCTCAGTAACAGAGAGCGGAAATTAACAGAGAAAAAGTTTGATGTCACGTTACAGAGTTGGATATCTCAAGGCAAAATAAGCTTGCATTGATTCCTGTCTGGAAATCGGAAAGATGTTTTCAATAAAACCACGGCACAACATAAGAGAGACTCGGAACTGCACTGAGAGCTTACTGAGCACTAAAGAGAGGATGCCTCGAGGTACTGGGATAATCTCGTCAAGTTCCTTAGGGGGTCGGGCCCTCCCTTTGCGTCGGCATTCGCCGGATGCGCAGGTGTACAAAGATAGGGGTCAAAATTTTAAGGTCTGCAAGAAAACCTGAACGATGCCCTGGAGGCGAGCGAATAACAAAGAGTTCTGTTCGCTGCCTTAAAGAGAAGGGACGGAAAACGCTTCCTTGGCAAAGACCACGCGCTGGCTTCTACAAACGTGGAATTACTGACAGTTGATAACACAGCGATAAAAGACACATCTTAAGGCAGTTTTTCAGCCGGCCTTGTCTCGGTCCGCAGACACATGTTGTTATAACGATCTGAAGAACCAAAATGACAATGTTTATCTGTAAAACACTGAATTTTCCACCACTCTCGAACTTTCACTCAGAACTAACACTGTAATTTACACGTGGGAGAAACTACAATTTTGGAATAGAATAAAATGGTCCAGCTTGTTTGTTTGCTGCAAACAGTAATTTTAAACTGTGAAAATTACCGACAGTGACTAGCTTTTTTATTACTGGCGATTTAGTTTTCCATAAAAAAAAAAAAAAGAAAACAAAAAAGGACGAAGTTATTTCAACACAAGCATATCCCCATAAACACACACAAAAGTAAAAAAAAAAAAAAAAATAACGAAGCTTTCAATATTATTAATAATTTGAATTTGATTCACTTTATTTCAATATGCCTTTAGCAAGTTACTGACAATACTTTTTTTCATTTAATTTAATTAATATGCTCAGTAAAGGTTATAAATGCAGAATGGAGGTGTCTGCGATGACAAACAATTCATGTTGTAAGAATACAAATGTCAGTGGTTAATTTTATTTTCAAGGGTCCCTTTACGGACCTACACGTACACGACAATCAAACCAAAACTTCAAATGCAAGTCGTTTATTTATTCGTTTACTTACATACTTACTTATTTACTTATTAATTAATTATTAATTATTATTTTAGTGAAAAAGAAAAGCGTGATCAACAATATATATTTATATCAAGAACGACATCGGTTTGTACATGACGAACTGGGACAGAATCACTGATAGTTTGACAGTAGTAACAAGACACTACTTATTACTTTTATAATACTTACAGCTCTGTTGGTATAAATTTACATATTTGTATCACCCCAGACAAAGGTATAACATTTAATATCGTTACAAAAAATAATTATTTTCCAATGAATGAATTATTAAACCAGCGGACGTGAAGCTATATTGAGTTAAAACGTGAATTAAATTACGTTATAATAAATCATACACTATATATAATAAATCATACACTAGATATAATAAATCACACACTAAATGGGCTTCACTTAAAACAGTATTCAGAGACCTGCGAAGAATAAGTGACGTGACTTTGTTTCTGATATCGTAACTGATACTGTTGTGTGTATTGTTGTTATTTTAGTGACTCGTGCAGCGCTATTGTCTAAATATAAGCTTCCTCTTAGAAATACATACATATATATATATATATATATAAAGATACATTTTTTTCCTCTGTTTAAATTTTATGAACCACTGCGAGCTACCCAGCAGCGTCAACTGTGTACTAAAAAGTTTATATATATATATATATTTCTATTTATATTTTTATAGCTTTTGCGAGACGACTGGTATCTCAGGTTTCATTCAGTTGTAAGATGTTATTTTGTTACTTTATAACTTTACGCAAAAAGTGCACGCTTTAACAAAGGTCTTACAGATAACTGAAATTACCAAAGATTTCAATACGTGATACGACATATTACAATAAATCAAAGGTTTACAGAGAGAACTCTTTGTTATTTGATTATTTCGGTATTTTAAAATGAGATGTACTACAATCAAATTAAAACCTGAAAAAGTCTCTACCTCTTTTACTGTAGTGTTTAAAAATAAAAGAAGGGAAAAAGGTAAGAATAATAATTAAAATATAAACTTGATAACTTGATAATAATAAACAAAAACTACATCATATCAATAACAATAACAATAACATCACAACAGTAACACAACAGCATCAACAAAAACAACATAATAATAATAACAATAGCAGTAATACTAACAGACGTAATAAAGTTGTAGTAGTGGTATAATAGTCGCATTAGGAGGAGTAGTAGTAGTAATAATAATAATAATAATAATAATGACGATAATAAAAAAAAAATACATCTGATATTCTGTTAAAAGAAATGTCAACAACTAAAATATTCATATAGGTATAAGCATTACTAATGACATTTTACTATATATTCTAATTTAGAAAGATGTTTAATCTTGACTGAGTTTTATTTCGCATTTTTATTCTGGTTTTTTTTTTTTCATTTAATCATCTTTTTGATTTAAAGTTATCTGATTTGTCTTCTTATTAAAAAAAAAAAAAAAAAAAAAAAAAAAAAAAATCAAGATATTTATCAAGTGGAACAACGGAACTATTAATTAACCACTAAAACGACAAAATGGCAAGGAAAAGGTTTTTAAAAATCTCCTGTAGGGTGAACGAGTTAAAATGTCCTCGACAGCGCGACGTAACGTCGGCCACACGCCAATATTTCCCGCGCTTCTGTGCGCATCTTTTCCCCGCTAATGAGTTGAGAACGAGGCCATCGCGCGCGCGACCAACTCACCGAGCGTATAATTGGCGAATAATGAAGCCACTTAGCTGTCGCGAATCCAGCTCTCCGTCGCATGTCACTGCAAGCTCTACCTTATTATCTTGTAATTTTCCGGTTTTTCATCGTTAATCAATGTGACTAAAGGAGACCGAAAGCCGTAACAGGATATCAAATCAATTGATTAATGACGTATCGTACAGGACTATTTTTTCGTTGCGGAATAGTATATTCTCATCTCGAGGGAATATCGCAACAGACTGACTATCGTTTTTCTTTTGTACTGGCTAGGTTAGGATGTCAGCACGCGCAAACGAAGTGATTTTTTGAGCTATTAAGTATGATTGGGAAAAGATGTATTTGTTTTGAGTGACAGTTATGAAGAGGAAATATAGCCCCAGGTTTCAGTAAACAGATTGATTACTTTTTACAAATCATCGATATTTATCTCTTTCATCCGCCATTACATTGTTCTTTAGATATTAGCATATTTTACTCATAAAAAGTTTAAACTAATTTAATGTTGTTATTGAAAGTGTTGGGGGAAAAGTACATTTTAAGTTTCTAATACATAATTTATAAATGTAGCAACTATACTCTTAATTATTTTTTTTATGTTGTAATTTTCAGTATGTTTGTAAAAAAGAAAAAGAAAAAAACCTTTTCAATAAATAAATACAAGTAAAAACCAAAAGGATTGTAAGAATAAATATTTTGTCGTTGATATTGTTTTATTCGTTTTTATTTATTATTATTATTATTTATTTTTATTTTTAATTTTTAATTTTATACTATTATTTTGGTTTTTTATTTATTTATTTATTTATTTATTTATTTATTTATTTATTTTTATTTTATTTTTATTTTTATTTTTATTTTTTTTTTTTTTATTTTTATTTTTTTTTTTTTTTTTTTTTTTTTTGTCCATTTAATTTACAAATAACTAACGGGTTTGTTCTTTATTCAAAATATAGTAATATTATGAATTGAAAAATAATAATAATAAAAATTAATAAATACTATCTTTTATAACGAAATTAAATTTTAAAAATAAAAAGTTTATATATTTCAGAAATAACAATTTTTATTAATTTTTTTAAATTATTAGTTGAAAAATAGAAATTAATATTTCTTAAATACTTATTTCCATCCTCTTTCTTTTCATGTTTTAGAGACTGTGGATGAACGAGGTTCGTCAATTCCATGATTTGTTCACAACAAATTAATTAAGTTAAAATTGTAATATTTTATAGTTACGCATTTTTTCATTTAAAATGTGTTAAATACAAGACTAACATTATTTGCAAAGAAATTTCGAATGTGCTTACTCTTCAGTCCTGTGTATGTGTGTGTGTGTGCGTGCGCTTTTTTGTGTGTATTTCTCTTAGTTTCTGCCTCTTTATCTCCGTCACTGTCTCTCTATCTGTCTGTATGTATTTCTGTGTCATCATTCTATATCTCTTATAGTTTTTCAGTAGGAAATTAATCTTTTCTTAATTCATCACAAGTCTTTTTCCACTGCATCATTTATTTAACTTTCCCAATCCTATGTCATCTCTTTCGTTATAATTTTATATACAGTAGTGAATATTCATACTGCATATATTATTATTATTATTTTAAGACTGAGCCTTTTTCACAAATGACAATCTCATTAGTAAAAATATCGTCGTTCTAAATATTTGATGATTAAAACAGTCCTATTATTTCCATATACATAGAAAAAACATTTCAAAAGACTAATTTTTTGTATAAATTTGAAACCGACGTTTGAATTTTAAAAATATATACGAATATCTGAGGGCATTGAAAGAACCAGTGACATTCATCTGATGTGACATCGACTACTTTATAATAAATATAATTTTGTAACACTAGCGAATTAGTAAACGAAAATTAATTACACGTTTGGTTCAGAGACCACGCATATTAATATGGCTGTAACCGTGAGGACACTACTGTCATTTTCTATTCTGTGTCGTCTGCCAGCAGTCTTTTGGCAGCCATTTTGAGTTTTGAAGATTTCCGCTTGGTCGCACTGTTGCTGTCAGTTGAAGTAATTTTAAGTCGATTTTCATCAATCACACATCTTAAATCTCTGTTATTAAGGACTGTGTACACCACGCCAAGAGACAAACTGTCGAAAGTTGGCGGACGGTGTTTCGCTTCACTGCCATAAAAGGTTTGTAACTAAAATCAACCCAACAAACCCATGGGTGTAAGCTGATGTATGGAGGCAGGGTGTAATTTTCAGCGAAACTGAGGCAAACCCGTACTCAAATTGCGCTCAGCAATATGGAAAAGTGATGGCAATCTGTTCCAATTGAAATTTGCCTTTTCTCCAGGGAGTTTCGAATTATTTAAAGGCCCTGCACTTCAGAATGCTGGGGAACACAACGCTTTTTGTAACGCACGAAAGCACGTGCGGCTCTTGTCATGTTTCATCTGCTTCCTGGTGTCTAATGAAACAAATAAAATGGCGGTCGTTACGATTGTCTGTGGAATTCAAAAGTTTGACGTATTCTGCCGAAAACGATGATTTATTCATTTAGTTCTTCCACTAATTGTTTATTTACTTATTAAAGTTTTATGACCATCATTACTCCTAATAACAAAATTATACAGTAAATAATTTTGTAGTAGTGAAAATAATAGCAGCAATAGTAAGTAATAATAGTAATAGTAGTAGTAGTAATAGTAATAGGAGGAGGAGAAAGAATAGTAAAAGATCATACTAAATATACGGAAAAATTTACTTTAATAATTTAAAAATATATAAGACATATTGCTAAGACTGATAATTATGTTACAGACACTATTAATCAAATACAAGAATTTTATTTTAAGACAATAGAAACAATAAAGTTATTTATCAATATACACCTAATATAATAAATGTTACGTTTACGATTGTTCTTTTAATAATAACAACAATAAGAACAATGATACGAATAACAACAGCAACAACAACAACAATAATAATAATAACAATAATAACAACAACAGCAACAACAACAACAACAACAACAATAATAATAATAACAATAATAACAACAACAGCAAAAAACAACAACAATAATAATAAAGAAAATTTTATGTGTAATGTTAAGACTGGTAAGTTACTCATCTCGTGTTAAAGAACTCATTGATTAACACAACTATCAAGCATCGTTTCTCAAATCTTCAAGAGTTCTCTGTCTCTTTTCTTTGTGCCGTCATTTTACGTCGTCGTTGCAGTTTTCATCCTTAAATGTTCTCATCCAGGGCAGCAATGTGTTGATGTTATAATTAAAAGCACTTTCTCCAATTTTTTCCTTCTCGGGACAAGTACTTGTGTTTTGTTTTTTACCGCCGGGTGAAGGAAGCGCGTTTCTTAATCGATGCGCGACAGATGCAAAACGATTTTCAAGTACACCGAGTTATGGATTTTAAGTATTCATGTCTTTTCCTCTGTTTTAAAAGAGTCATTATTTGGGAAAGATTAAATTATTATTATTTTTTTATTATTTTTTTATTTTTTGTTGTTATATATATATATATACTGTTAATTTTATTATTTATTTATTTATTTATTTTGTATTTTTTTTTTTTTTTTTTCTTTTTTTTTGGCTATCTTTATTCGTCATTATCTTCTTCCTTTATTTTTTAATTTTTAATTTTTTTTTTTTTTTTTATCAGCCTGTAACGCATATAAGAATATTAAACAACAAGTTTTAACTGAAAGAATAATGTAATATATAAGCAAAAAGAATATTTTTTTCAAAATATTTACATAATAAATAACCCACACACCCACAGTCATATCGTCGTCGTCATTTTATTATTATTATTATTATTATTATTATTATTATTATTATTATTATTATTATTATTATTATTATTATTTTATTATTTTATTATTTTATTAACTGACGGATGCTTGTAGATGTTAATTTTCTTGATAATGTATAAAAGAGTAAATTATTATTAAATTATGCATTTACGAGGATTACATGTTTAATTCGACGTTAGAAAGTCTGGAGAATGTATTATTTTACCGAAGAAGTTCAAAATTCTAAAGACAGTGACTTCATCAAAATTCAACAGTGGCGATCACTTCTTCACACTAGAATATTATTCGTAAAATGAGATCATATAACATCATCCAAACAGACATTCTATAAACCGTAATATTCTCAGACCACATAATCTTTTAATTGTTACTATTTTATATATGGACTTAAAAACAGGCAGGATTATAAACAGTGAATGCATTATGTTTTTCAAAATGGGTGACATTATTCCTGACTTTTCCATCTACTTTCGGATCAGGATTAAAATCAGTTTCTTTTGTCAGTTTTAGTTAAGGCTTGTCGCTAACCATCTTGTGTATTAAGAATGTAGTGGATCGGTATCATTTATAAAAACGTGGGAATAGTTTGTTTGCCTGTCCTTGTTTTCTGCAAGAGACGGATCAGAGAATGTAGAACTGTATGTATTTCTTCACATTTTAAAAAAAACCCACAGTGAACAGCAGATTACTTTTACATCATTTTTATTTCAGTGACAAAAACACAATAAATTACAAAATTAAATTAACCCCTTCTGTAATATCGAAACCAAGTCAGATTTTTTTTTTCAAAAGTTCTAAAAAAAGCATGAAAACAAATAAAAAATAGGAAAGCGAAATTACCATGAAATGCAAATACTGAATCAAAAAATTGACAACGATAAATTGTATACCATCAGATAAACAAGTAAGATCTTATTTAATGTTCGAGTTACGTGCTAAATAATATACATAACACTATACTGCTACATCCTGGATAACATATAACATAACGTAGTTCTGCTCACAATACAAAATAATTTAGACACACCTCTACTTGACGTAGTGTATTCAGTAAGTCTGAACCAAGTAGGTCTTACTGAAAATTCAAGAGGACTGCCACTTCTCTTTTTTCTTTCTTTCTTTCTTTTTTTTTTTTTTTATGTTTGTCCCTTTCGAGAAGCACCAGCTTCATATATCCGACACCTTTATTAAGAACAATGATTTCTAGTTCAAATAAACCTCTACAACCGCTACTCACAAGAGACCATTGTATCAGTGGACGCTTGCTCACTAGTAATACTATAGGCCCAATTATCCTTTGAAAAGACGCATCATATTATGAAAGACCAGTGACCACATATTCACTTTGTTCACTTATTTTCACAGTATGTCGGGTGTTAAAAGTTCATGATTTTGTCGCATCTATTCTTTTATTTTTCCCGATGTATCTTTGACGGTAGAAGTTGCAACTGGCCGCACGGACTGGAAAGTCTCGCTGCAATTACGTGCGCACGACAGCACCTGCGTCACGACGCTAGGATGCTCGCGAGAACAATACAGTTTTGTCTTTCGCCTCAGCCGCGACGAGAAGTAAAGTGTATCGTGAGACTCAATCGGAAGTCGGCTATCAGGGATGTTCCGCAAATACGGAAATGATCGAAGAGAAGTGTTTCCGATTACAAATCTCATATTCTCTGAGGACTTTTTATAAATGACATACTAAGATTACGTTAGAATAAAAACAAGAAGAAGAAGAAGAAGAAGGAAAAACAAAAAAATATCTATATCTAAAAAATTGGAAAAAAATAAATATAATAATTTTTTCTTTATTTGAATATCTTAAGAAAAAAGAAAGAAAAATAAAAACATCAGTAAGAACATTTTATTTTATTTTATTTTTGTATATATCTAATGCATGTAAATCGTATTGGTTCAAGTTGAATATATATATATATATATTTTTTTTTTTCACATTCAGTTATCTGTGTTCTTCTTGTGTGTATGTGCATATCTTACGTAACATGGTTAACCTAAATAGGTCAATATAAAAAGGTCGTTTAAGTACATTTTGCTGTATTTAAAAAAAAAAAAAAAAGAAAGAAAGAAAGAAAACACAACAGAATAATAACTTAAAACAAATAGTTAAGAAACGGCAGTTTATAAGGTTAGCGTTAGAAAATGAACTTACGTTTCTGCATTTTTTAAATCGGACTGGAAGAAGGCAGTTTTGTACAGCGGTCAAAGAGACGATTTATAAGATAATTGCGTGTAGTAGAAGATTACAAACTGGTCAACCACGCTGTCTAAATCCACAAAATATTTTATCCCTGTATAATTGCAGTAATCCTGACAAACGCCAGTTATTGTGTCTTTACAGCAATTTTTCTAGATTTACCACCATAATCTGAAGTTGTTTGTGATAATTTGCTGTTGGGATTAATTGTTAATTGTTCTGTGACACGATACTGATTCATTTTATAGAAATCCCTCGAACAGTTTTAAGACACAACGCGTGCAAAGATTACGAATGAATGAAGAAGAGGAAAGAAAATAAAACAGAGGAAGACAGATAAATTAATCTTCTTTTTATAACGAAGTAAATAAAAAAATAAATAAATGTGAAAGACAAATAAGTAAATAATAATAAAAAAATAATAATAATAATGAATAAATCCTAATACTGTCGATATAGTCGATATTAAAATCTTGTACGAAAGGTGAAATTATAAAAAAAAAGAGAAACAAAATGAAAATATAGATTTTACACAGAACAAACAACTTGCTCATATTATAATCAACTATAACATCATTTCTCTGCTCCAGAATGTCTTTTCAAGCAGAACCTTATTAAATATAATGAACTGAAAAAAGCCATATATGATTACTAATATATATCAGGTTGAGATCTAAAAAATACATATAAAAAAAAGAGGGTTGAAATTGTTACTGAAAAACACAAACATGTTTATAAAGACCTTCTGTTGTGGGCGCAGAATTTTCAACTGAGTGCCAAAAGACAGTATTAGAGTTGGAGGATTAGAAGATTAGCAACAGAGAAGAACTAGAACAGTAGCTTTGAATTTGCAGAAAGAGTTCTGGGTTGGTGCCAACAGGATATAATCACTAGTCTTAAAGAGCAACAGTTATAAAGGCGTATTTTGTTTAAGTGAATGAACAGAAATAATATTCGCATTGCTATATTCGATAGCAAAATTATTGCACTATTTAGTTATAAAATTTGGTTTTCTAAATTGCCATAGTAAAAATTTCTAACGTGACTCTAAAGAGTATTAATTTATATTTAGTCTGTAGTTACTAATATAAAAAAGATTTGATTTTTTTACGGACGTTAGTTTTAATCAGAAGAATATTTTATTTTATGAACGTCAACAAAAATTATTACGTGACAGTTATAGAATGTTTAAATTCTATTTTAAATGCTGTTGTTCGTGGAATATTTTAACATCTATTAGTCCCTTTTGGTGTACCGATATTGCAGGCAGAGCAGACAATGCGATCTATTATTCTGAATATGAAAAAATTGACCATCTCATTAGCACATAATTGTGTAGGCATAAAATACATTATAAATATGATACGTGGGCATCAAGCAATAATCAAATATGTTTTCATGATAATTAATCTTTAAAGTAAGTAATACTAGGCATAAACGTTGCTTATTCAACCACATTGGAAAATGGAATATTTAATTTAAAAAAATACTAAATATGTGACGGTTAATAAGAATCCTGCTATTTTATAGCTGCCTAGTAATATTACTTGGAGCAACAGTATTATTATTATTATTATTATTATTATTACTACTACTACCGGCATATATCTGTATTTGGGTGGTCAAGGATATCTCTTTTTTTTAATATAAAAATAAATATTTTGTTGTTACGCAAAGAGTCTGCCTTCACTAAAGACATCATTTTCTATTTATCTTTTTAACACACAACAATTACAATTGACTTCAGTATTTCTTTATAGTAGATGAAGAATGTTTCCTCTGCTTACGAAGATCGGTTTCTATAACTCTATGTTAGTTAACTTTACGCTAAAACTATAATTTTTATAGTCTAACAAAAAGTTGCTTTATATAATTTTGATATAACAGTTGTCAGTAGCGTGAATTTAAATATATACAACTTTATATCGACACGGATGAAATGACAAATAAGACAAACATTATTGTATAGCAATCCAAACATTTTCGTTAAAAACGTCATCTTAAACTTGACTTGATACTTGCTATCGAAACAGAAGAAGGAACTGAAAGAAAAGAAGAAGATAAAATAACCCTACACCTGTTGCCTCTCTGGTTTTCATTCTTAATAAAAGTCCAAAGCCAATCGAGTGGATATTTCTGCGGATATCGTTAATGAAATATTAACCTGCACTGCTTGTTGTTCGAGCGAGGTTGCTACGTTCGGAAATTTGTCTTTCTCGTAAGGAGCCTTGGAGCACGTGAGGCCAGCGCGTGTATACCCAGGAGTCCGATCTTCTAAACGTTTTCCACAAATGCTCGTCCTCAGATGCCCCGACCTCACGGTGCAGACGTCACGCCCCACGCGCGTTTTCTCCTCGAGCCAAGTGCACGCGCCCAGTGGAACGCCAGGCCTGATGTTGTTGCATGCAGTTTAGCAGAAAAGAAGTTATTTTGATTTAATAATGCATTTCCGGAATAATTCTTCACGCAAAACTTTCTGCACTTTGTCAAAGAAAACCTACGAGAACAGATTATAAAAACAGTTGATTTATCACGTAGTTTGTTTACCTTTTTACTTCTGTAACTTATTTTCTTACCCTTGTGTACACTTTTCAGTATATTTTTCAAGTCATTACAGAAAAATTCCCTATACAGTTAAGGTTTCTTTGGGAAAAGCAAAGATTAGATAGATTACTTATTAAGTATTTCTATAAAATAAAGTAATAAATTAAATAAACAAAATAAAAAATAAATAAATAAATAAATAAATCCGTATAAAAGCAAGGCTGTTTCACATCATTCTTGCTACGAACGATGAAGCTGTCAGTAATTTTTAATAAATCATGGATACGAAAGAAAAAGAATAATAGCACTCAGAAAATTTCAGAACGAATGAATATTGATAATTTCGTATATTATTAAGAACTAATAAAATACAATGCAAATGAAAGAAAGATGAATGGGTGTATTGACAAGTACACATTTATTGATATACATAGACAGGTTAATAGAAAAAGCAAAAAATAAGAACTTTCAGCATTTAGAAATTCAAAAGAACTAAATAAAAAGGGATGGATAGGAACATTCTACATAAATAATTAGAACAAAGCTACGAATATAAAAAGGTAACAATCTGCACATACAACAGATAATAAGACATTTTACAAGCAGAACTTACAACAGACTATATACAAGTCGTACAAAAGAGTATTTTACACATAGCAATTAGAACAAATTTTAAAAAAGGGAAAACACGTGAACATTAGTACAAATTAAAAAAAAAAAAAAAAAAAATATTCAAAACGTAGAAACTAGATAAAAGTAAACAAAATGGAAAATAAAATATTTTACATAGAAAAATCGGAGATAAAAAAAAGACTAAAGAAAACGGTAAAGCAATTAGAACAAACTAAAAAATTGGGGAAAAGAACGGTCTAAATTTATAAATTAAAATTAAGAATTAAACGTAATTGGCTAAAAAGAATAATCGACACCTAAAAAACTACAACATACCTAAAGCAGAGGAAAAGAAGAATCTAAAATCAAAAATGAAAACAAAATAAAGAACATACAAAAAAAGAACAAAAAAAAAAAAAAAAAAAAAACAACAAAAAAAACAACAAAAAAAAACCCCTGTGTTACACGTAAAAGCTAGAAGAAACTAAAAAGGCAGAAAAAGTCTACCCTTAAAAATTAGAACAAATTAAAGAAACGAAAAAAGAACAAAGTAAAAAAAAGTGAAAAAAAAAAAAACCCAAAACAATCTACACGTAAAAACTGGAACGAACCAAAACGAAAGGGAAAAGAACAGTCTAGAAGGATCAAGATTATTCTACGCACAGAAATGAGAACAGAGCCTGTATCTGGAACTCAGGCTGTAAGGAATGGATGTGATGTGTGTGTGGTGGCGACAGCCATACAAAATAAGTCGGTGCTAGAAGGCAATATTTATGGCTCTCCTTATCGTTGCGAGACGTTTTCTACGAGCTTGGAACTTTTAGAATTCCTGCCCATTATTTGGTCGTTTGCGAACAAATGTTTCTCTGTGTCTGTCAGGAGAGAAGCACATAAAGTATTTAGTCGTGCAATGTACAGCAACGTGAGCATGTCGGGTTCGAATCTGTCCATCTACAGCTCCCATTCGTCATGTCATTTCTGCCCACTTGCACATGCTCTTTGTCGAGAGCGCCTCTCTGAAGAAAACGATACGTCAACAAGACGGTTTTCATCAAAGACCAGAAGTGTGATATTTTTATAGTAAAACCGTAACTCACTGTGTAATGGGGATGTCTGCAAACGGAAACATTTAAATTCTTTGAAAGTTGTCGATCAAGTTATAAGTGGAAAACTTTAGGTCACAAATGTATATTAGATGACATTAAAATCTGCGAAAAACCCAAATACGTTTTTAATGCTACAGATACTCTTATTTAAATTTATATGTTATAATATGAAAGTAAAATATTTAAAAATGTGAATAAAGCTTTCATGTTAAAGATAATACGTAAATGTATTCATAAATAAAAGAAATTATATTTATCATCAGAATTTATTCTATTAAATTTTTTTTTAACAAAAGCATAATTATTTTTCTTTTGATGATGTAAGACATTTTTTTATTGTTTGTTTGTTTTGTTACACACTTTTATTCTTAAACTATAGTCTAAAAACTCATTGAAAAACATTTGTTTTTCATAGATCAAATCAAGAAAAAAAAAAGGTTCTAAATTTTACAGTAAGATGATCTCTCTGCTACATAATGTAGTGCTTTAGCAGTTTCAAAGATAAATTGTCTAGTTTGTTTGTTCTCTTAATTGCACGTAATTTTTATAAAGTTAATAATTCTTTAGACGTTAATCATTTCAGTTTATAAATGACTGAAAAAAACGGTGGGAAAAAAATAAGAAAGGAAAACGGAAAAGCAAAAAAACAAGGTTTCATGTAGTTAAGCCATAAATATCTTAAAAAGAAAGCGAAAACAAGAAAGGAAATCATTTAAAATTAAAAAAAATAAAATGGCTGACAAGAAATATGAGATGAAACGGGCTTTGGTGCACACTTAATTTCTTATGTTTTATTGCCTTGTTTATAAATAAAACATGTGGCGAGTTTCGTCTGATATTTTACCCATTGTGTCCCTCAACGGCTAAGAAAAAAACGGCAATAAAAGCGCAAGTGTCTTCGTCAGCCCATAAAGTTATCAGGCCTGATTGTGAATCCGTCCGACCCGCTCGATTCCTTCGTCGTAAATACTGGTGCCTGTCACATGACTTCTACGCCCAGAGATAAGTACAAAGAAGACAACTTATTTTCATCTCTCACTTGTTTGGCCCATTCCCCACAGCTGTACTCTCGAGATAAATTTTGCCTCTTTCGCCATTTTCCGTCATAATTCCTGCCGTCTGCTATCAGCGAGTCGCGCGTTCGATGCACGTGTTCCTGTTCCTAATGCTCAGAGGCACAATTAATTGTTCTATTATTTACTGTCTTGTCCGCTAGGTATCGGCCAAGCAAAAATAACGTGGCTATTGTAGAAAGGTGATTTTAGATATTTCCAAGGTCTGTCTAGTGAGTTATGAGCGATGTTTTATTTAAAAAAATAAAAAATAAAAAACACCAAGAAAATACATTTTTTGTTCTTTTTCTTTCTTTCGTTTTCGTTTTACACTTCGGGGTATATTCTTTTATTTATATTTGTGTCTAGGTAGATAAGTAGATATTCCTATATATGTTCGTATATTTATTTTAATTTTATATATATATATATTTATTTGTTTTGTTTTCTTAAATTTATTTATTTACTTTTTTTATTTTATTTTGTAAACTGTTTATCCATCATTAACAGAATAAGAAGATAGTAATAAAGTAAAATATATTAGAACAATAACTGTACAGCTACTCTGTTCTGATGTAATATAGTTAAATCAGTCAGAGATACTGGAATACAGAGACAGAAGGGAGGTTTATTTTCATCAATACCAGCATCTATGTTGCGCTGGACTTCAAACCTTCCAGTTTATGGATAGCACTACCTATATTCTTCTAATGTATTCCCGTGTTTATCGGAATTTTTATTTAGATGTATACGCATACGTTTTCATAATATATTGTTCTGCATGCTCAATAAATAAAACTTATCAGTACGAGGGAGATCTCTGGTCATCTTCACCTATATGACGTTTTCGAAGAAAGTCTTTCCGGAAACTTCCACAACATAGAAAACCACACACACATTCAAAAAAACCCATCAATCTACTAGGCCCTGCATAAAATACTTACACATAAAAGACATTATTAAATAGATCTTCTGTTATCAGATTTCTTTTACAACTCTTATCTTCTTGCTCGATTTCCAAAACAGGATTAGCATTTCACACCGACAGAGTGTCAACAACAAAAGATAATGACAGAAGTGAAATTTTTTACCCGCCGAAGAAGTGATCGCAGCCGATAACGTCAGTTCGTGCCATGCTGCCAAAACGGGAGTCACGTGATAGCATAAATTACTATTAATAACTGCAATGGAGGATATGATCTGACGTTGAGGGAACGCATCGCCTAATCGAATGGAAGAATTTGTCAGACATTCAGGGGTGGTCTGATTACTTTTAGGACTATACATCATTTGAACTGCCAGTCTGTAAAGTTCAAATACATACTGAAAGTAAAGGCAAACGACTTTGTATGGTTCAAACTAAATTTATGTGTCTATTTTGAGAAGGTACAGCAGAAAATGGGAGTGAAAAAAATACGAAAAGAAGCGAATTTCGTGTTGTGTTAATTATGGTTGTTTTACGATGAGCAAGTTTTCAGGTGCAGTTGTCAGGCTAAAAGACAGCTTTTAAAAGGATTTTAAATAAAATTTCGATTTTATGTAGTATTTTACTGCATTGCTATATACATTTCGTTCATTTGCATCTGCTATGTACCGTTCAAGAGCAGTAAAATTGAAGTGTTTTAGTGCTGTTTTTTTTTTTTGACTTTTTATTATTATTATTATTATTATCATCATCATCATCATTATTAATAGCTGCATTATAAATAAAGATAGATGCTGTGTTAATAAATTTTTATTTTACAAAAAAGAGCTAAAGGAATTAACAAACAGACAGTAATAATGTTGTTAATGGTAATGAATATGTTGAAGAAGACAACAACAACAACAACAACAACAACAGTAGTAATAATAATCATAATCAAAAATGTTCATCGTCATGGACCATCATTATTAGAAGAAAAAAAAAAAAGAAAACAAAAACAAAAACCAACAGGCAAAACAAAGTAAAAAAGTAATCAAACAAAAACAATACATAATATATTACGTCTCTGCCTGCGTCTGATGTAAGACATTTAGATAATTTCTGTGAATGATCTGTCACAAACAGGTGTCCTGTGTAACGTATCAGTAACATAAAGTGTAATATATCCATGCCACAGTTTCTCTGGTTCTTCTGCGGTCTTCTCAACTTTTTATCGTGTAAATCTCATTCTAAACGAAAAGGGAACACGTCGACAAATGACACAGAGAAGCGACTGTACAACCTAACGGTTTGAAAATGTTTTATTTTAGACACTGCAGTCTTCTTGCCTTCCTTCCTTCTTATTTATTGATTCGTTGTTTCTTTGATTTTTCTCCTTCTTTCTTTTCTTTTTCATTTGCTCTTTCCTTTTTCCTTTTTTCTTTATTTCTTTAATTCTTTTAAATACGTTTATACATTAATTTTAGCTTTAATATTTCTTACTTACTTTTCTTTTACCTTTTTTTCTTTCTTTCCTTCCTTTTTTCTTTTTACATTCAGATTATTCATTTTTTATTCACTTTTCTTACAAGTAGAACTTACAACAAATCATATCAAAGTCGTCCAAACAAATATTTTACACGTAGAAATTAGAACAATCTGAAAAAGAAGACAACATTCACACGTGAGCATTAGAATAAACAAAGAAAATAGAAAAATAGAAAAAACATCCAATGCGTAGAAAGTAGGAAAAAAAAAGTAAACAAAAAGAAAAAATATAACATTTTGCTTAAATAAATTAGAAAAAACAATAATACACTATTCTTTTGAATACTTTTATACACTGATTTTTGTTTTATTTTTTAAACTTTCATTCTTTCTTTATTTTTCTCTTATTTTTGTTTTTCATTACTTTTAATTTTCTTACAAAGCTTGTTCACCATAATATATATTAAATAACATATCAGCGTTTTTGAAACAGAAATGAAATCCACATATATATATATACACACACATACACACTGAATTATATTAAATATTATTGTTAGTCGTTACTTATATACTGATGTATGTATTTAGTTAATTAGTTATCTTTTTTAACCATTTCCACAATTATTACTTCCATTATTATTAGTGCTACTATTACTATAAACATATTAATGTTACAGTTATTACTAGTAATAATGCTTCCAATATTACCACTATTACTACTATTGTTATTATTAATAATTATTAATAATAATAATAATATTATTATTATTATTATTATTATTATTATTATTATTATTATTAATTACAACTACACTACAGTACTTTCAACAAAAGCAACAAAACCAACAAATAACAACGACAACAACAAATGCACCGTAAATAAATAATAAATATACAAATAAACTACAAACTCTTGTTTTTAATAAACGAAAGCGGTTTCTTATTTGTTCGTAATAGATAATATAATCAGATACCATAGTATGGGGGAAAATGTAAACTGCAAAAAAATAATAATAATAAACTTGCAAAATCGACTCTACCAAAAAATCACAAACTACTGATCTTTTGTAAATAAGTAAAAAGGGCATTTGTGTTGTGCTTGTTTTCCCTACGAAATACTTTGTTTGTTCAGTATTGTTAACACCAAGATTACTGAAAATATATAATCTTTTTCTTTACGGGGGAAAGTTAGGGTTTCACAATATTTTGAGAAAGTTTCGTCTCAGAGGAGCCTGTGTTGTGACATTTGATAAGCGCATTTCAGAGGTGTGGGAATTATCGTCAGAAAATGAGATTCGCCTCGGTCAAAGCCGGTGTTAGGTGTGTAAAACGTTCATACTTGATACCGTCTCAGAGTCTGGACTCATTTCAGAGCAAAGAAAAAAAAAAAAAAGAGAAAAAAGAAGCACATGTCGAAATGATAAAATCACATGGAATGATGTTTTTGTGAGTGTGTATGACAAAGATCGTTGAACATTAAAGAATGATTTTTTTTTTTTTTTTTTTTTTAAAGACGAAGTTAAAAAACACAGATTGAATGAAGCCATATGTTGCTTAATTTTCTTTTTATTTGGTTTCAGTGAAGTGATATGTGTATACAACAAGCATATTTTAAAAACGCCATTTCAGAAGTGTTTTTAATGATTTAGCACATTAAATGTGATTTAATAGTTTATTTTATTTTTTGAACTAAGTATCTGTTCAATACATGTAAAAGCATGGTGAAGCCAAGGGGTTGTTCATATATAATAATCAGTTAAAAGTTTTAAATAATAATAATAAATGCATTTGCTATCATCATTATACTTCCTATCTGTTACCAGAACTGTCGCCACCATCACCAGTATTGGTGGTAGTAGTAGTAGTAGTAGTAGTAGCAGTAGTAGTAGTAGTAGTAGTAGCAGTAGCAGTAGTAGTAGTAGTAGTAGCAGTAGTAGTAGTAGTAGTAGTAGTAGTAGTAGTAGTAGTAGTAGTAGTAGTAGTAGTAGTAGCAGTAGCATTGGTAGTGGTGATGGTGGTTTGGTGTTGGTGTGGAAGTACTAACAGTGGTGATAATGATAACAGTAGTGTAGTACTTTAGTAACTACAAGTAGTATATTGATGATGCTATGCAAATGTCTTGTTATCATCATACCAGTTTTTCTTCTTTCTACTCTTTTCTGCTTTTTCAGTTTTCTTTCCTTGTACTGTATGTTCAAAATAGAAGTGTTGATGCCTGGATTGAAGATGCACGCTAAAATAATTTGAAATTTGTGAAAACTAAACTGGATCTGCTAAGCACTAAAGAATTACAAGCCACATTCAACCGGGGCAAGCTACATGAACGCACATGTTCCGCCCGTAGATTCATTCAGGAAACACTAACGCATTTGTTTTCAGCGAAACTATTTACCGCGCAGATTATCGTTTGATGCCAAAACCGTCAAATAGGAAATGCCAGCGTTTACTTTTTTGCCATTCGACGCACCTGCAGAGGAATACCTACCATATGTTGAAAATGAAGATCGCCTACGTTGCTAAAAAAAAAAAAAAAATCTTTTCTTGGCAGTGGAAAACAGAAAATGAAGAAGAACAAGAACAAGAAGAACAAAGGATAACAGCGGAAAGAAGACAAACGAGAACATGGACAAGAAGAAGAGTAGTAGAAGACAGAAGAAGCAAAAGAAAGAAAGAACGAATGAAAGATAGGCACAGATAGATAGATAGATAGATAGATAGATATATAGATAGATAGATTGACAGATAATAGATAGATAGGTATACAGACAAACAGGCAGGCAGACAGGAAGATGATTGATAGAAAGTATGAGGACAAAAAACAAATTAGACGAAAATGAAAAAATTAGGAAACAGAGAAACTAAACATGACACTCAAGTAGTCTGAAGACGTTAGAAGAATTATTAATTAACTGTAGACTGATATTACAAACAGTTGATCTGTTTTCATAAGCTACACTTCCTGAAAAGATAAATATCTAATGTTTAGAGAACAGACATTTCAAGACACAATATTGTTTGATAAATACTGTGACACATACGAAATAACTATAAAAATGAAGAATAAAGAAAAAGCAACGGAAGGAAAATAATAATTAACGGGAAGTATATTTCTTTAATAGACATCAGAATATTGTCTAATAAACTGTTATGAGTCGGATATGTAATAACACTGACACGCTGTCAAATACTCGACAAGGTAAACATTCGATATTGTGTGTGTTTTACCCATTATTGAAAAATTATCACTGCCAGTGGCGTATACCTTGGGTTTTGTGCGACCGGGGACAAATACAATTCAGTTACCCTGAACTATTTTACAAGATATGTTTTGTGACTTATTATCCTCTGAAATAAAGAATCAGTTACCATTTGAACCAGCTGCCATATGTTTCCCATATCATCCCACCATGATAGACAAAGCGTACGTAATAATTAATATTAACAGACATTAAAAACAATAGGAAAAACGAAAACTGGCGTCCCGGGAATCTCTTCTGTGATAACTATCAAAAATAACTTTTTTCACATAAAGAAAACAGCATATTCAATTTGTTTACGACAACACCTAAAATAATTATCAACTAATCTGAAATTATTTAAAATAAAAGAACATGGATGAGTTGGTTGTTTCTTAGGATTCGAACCAACTAACTCTCAACTCGTATTAATGCGAACTTTGTACCACAGAGCTAAATCTTACTGCCACTTGCTGAAAAAAGATGTGTCAGAAAAAGGAAGATGGTAATCAGTGAAAACGTTTTACAAATGATAATGTTTCGCCTAGTCGGTGTTCATTTTCCGGTGCTAATTCTGTACTGACACGTGTGACAAACGACTGAAACGAGAGATTGCGAGATTCAAGATGGCAGCCACCATGAAATACAGATGTGTGATGACATCTGCGAAAAATTATCCCAAAATCTGGAAGCGCTTTCCCAAAACAGTTTACAAGAAAGTGCGATATTTTGCATGCTGCAAATTCCCTGTTAATATCCGCTTTCGCTTCAAAATTGAAAAATTCTCGGCGGCCACTTGCAACAACAAAGTGTGTCTATTTCGTTACTTCAAATAGCTTACCGTATTAAATGCATAAAAACTCAATTATGTCGACGAACTTACCAACGGTTTTTTGTCTCTTCGTAATAAAAAAGATGAAATATGTTCGATAATTGTATTTTAGCAAACGTGAAAATAGTTAAAATCACCAAGAATTTCTTTTAAACGTTAATGAAAAATTGTTTTTATATTAAATGTTTTTATAGTCAAACTGTGAATAAATCAGTCTGAAAATAACGTTTATATATTTTTTTTCTCTATTAATATTAAGTAAATGATTGATCGTTTTAATTCATATAAAGTTACGAATAAAATTGTTTTCTTCTGCTTGTTGTTTTTTCAGTGTATAAATTTATTATTTCTTTTTGCCATTAATTTCCAGTTTTCCTATTTTTCTTTGTTAATAAAGAAAACTATTTGTGTTATATACAAATCATAATAATAAATAAATAACTTTAAAAAACTCTTTTCTGTTTTTTATTTATTAGTATCAGTTTTTATTATTATTATCATTACAATAAGACGACTGAAACAGCTATTTATTTATTTATTTATTTTAATTTTATTTTATTTTACAAACATTTATTGATATTTTTATTTGTTTATTTGTCTGTTATTTATTTATTTATTTATTTATTTACTGTTATTTTTCAAAAATTAAACTATCATGTATATTCTATACGTAAATAATTTGTTTTCATTCAATCTTTTCCTCTGATATTTTAAAATTTTATTGAATTCATAAATATACAGACAGAACAATACACCGAAATGCTTCTACACAATATTATTGATCAAATAGAGTTTCTTTTATCATTCTTTCTTGCTTTCTTTCTTTCTTTCTTTTATTTATTTATTTATATTCCTTTTTATTGTTTATTTCTTACTCTTTAAACATTATTTTCTGTCCCTTTATTTTTTATTCTTTTTTTTTGTTTTTTGTATCAGACGCGTTGGTCATCAATAAGGGACGCAACTCTAACAATGTTTAATGAATAGCATTTACCGAGTGATAGCACTTTACTGTTGCTAAAACTAAAATTAAAACTACGTTAATAACATCAATAATAATAATAATAATAATAATAATAATAATAATAATATATTCATTATGAACAACTATGATCGACAATAATTAATATCATTAAATATGACATTCTAGAGAGAACTAATTAAGGTATATTTTATTTTATTTCATTTTATTTTATTTTATTTGTATTTATTAATTTTATTTATTCATTCATTCATTCATTCATTCATTCATTCATGCATTCATTTATTGCTTTGTTTGTCTGGTGTTTTGTTTCTTCCTCTTTTTTTTATAAATGTGTTCTATATTTGTCATTTTGAAAGATACATTTTATAACATTTACCTTTTACATTCTCATCGCATGTTTGATCTTTTATCATAGTGTGTTTAGATCATTTGCACGTACTCACATGTGTGCTTTTTAAATTCAAATGATCCGCTGCTAACTGTGGAGGTTTTTGTGTAACAAGGAAGTATTCGGGATACAAAGCTTAACGAAAGTTATTGGTTAACTTACTTCACGGGGAATTCCTTTCGTTCATTTTAAGTTGACAACAGTTAAACAACATAACTAAATATCGCCGATCACTAACAGACGCACATTAGTGGGTCTTTCATACTCTTAGAAGGCTAAGCTAATTATACAATATATAACGTTTTTTCTAAGTGGTATATATATTTTTGTAAGTAAATATTTATTACTTTTTCTGCTGACGACCGTTGTGACTGTGTAAACATTGTAACTAAGAACATGGGCAGCATGGTAAGTATTATCTGTTCTCGTTCCTTGATTTAAATGACATAGTTTCTTCTTCTTATTATTATTGGTGTTTTTTTTGTATGTTTTTTTTTCTTTTTGTTGTTGTTAAAAAAATTAAAACTATTGGTTCATTTTGTTTGAAAATTCCATTTAGTTACTGAAAATTATTTTTCATTTCAATTCTCTGTTTTTCACTCTTAAACTCTGTTTAATATATATATATTATCTTTATTTGTATTAAATGAAATTATATAAACAACAGCAACAATAACAACAACAACAACAACAACAACAACAATAATAATAATAATAATAATTTTGTTCTCTTTTCAGTTTAAGCTCAAAGAAATGCTGCTGGCCACTTTTGCTGTGGTAGTCTTTTTACCTGTACCCACTGGAGCTCCTCGTGCCTCGACGTGGGATTATTGTGGTTGCAGATTTCTTGAATGGGAGAGCTGGTCTGAATGTACATCAAAATGTTATGGATTTCAGGAACGTAGAAGAAAAGTTAGGCACTGGAACAAAGATGGCTGCGATGGATTTGAAGTCTGTGCTAGTAATGACATGGGTTCGGATTACCAGACCTGTAACAAAGAATGTAACCATGGTATTTATACTGGATATAATTATTTTCCTTGCATCTGTAGCAGTGGATGGAAAGGAAGATGTTGTGACACAGGTAATAAAATTAATACAGTCTGAGCAAAAGAAATTAATTTATAGATAAAAGTAATATTTATATTAGTTATTCCTTAGGTGTTGTTAATTTCTACGTATTTCTGTTATGTCATTTCTATAACTATTAAATATTGTTCTGTGAAATCAAGTAGTACGTGGATTTTAATCATATACAGTTATTATAATACATGTGTAAATTCGTTTTAACAGTTGTGACTTGTGGACCGCCAGGAACGATAGCAAATGGTGGTGTTTCTGCGAACAGCTACAACTACGGCGGCATTGCAACGTATTCGTGTAACCAGTACTACAACATGAGCGGCTACTATCGACAAACATGTCAAGCATCTGGAATTTGGAGTGGAGAAAAACCCAGATGCATATGTAAATACTAGTATTTTAGAGAGAAAAAAGTAACAGTTATAAAGTATAAATTTGACCAATGCACTTTAACATTTATTTGTGAATAACACATATATACAGAATAATCAGATAGACAGATTAGATAGACACATAGGTATATCTACATAATACATAAAGAGATGAATGGATGGACGAATAGAGAGATAGATAAAGAGAGAAACACTGATTACACAGGCAGAGATGGATAGATGAATTAGGGGATGGGTGGGTGTCTGGGTGAGTATCTGGGTGGATGTTTTCAGAATGATGTAATATTTTGCAGTTGTCAACACGTGCGCCAGCAACCCATGTCAGAACTCGGGTACGTGTATAGATGGTCTTGATGAATACACGTGTAAATGTCCAAAAGGATTCAGCGGGATTCACTGTGAAAATGGTGAGTTAAAATTTATATTGTTATGAAGAAGAAATTTCGGTCACTTCATAAAGAAAATCAGTCAAATAAAATCATAACAGCAATCTGAATAATTTTCTGTTAGAAAGTGAGATAGTACTAGAAAATGTAATAGAAATAAATAGGATAATTTTTTTTAAATTAAATTGTGCTTAATTTAATTTGTGTCGTCTGTAACTGAAAAATTAATACTGAAATCAGTGTATTAAACACAATTTTATTCTTATTAGTAGGTGTCTTGAACAGAATTTGATATTAAAATTTTAAGAAAATCATTTCACGTTTAATGTCCATATTAATGTTTCGTATTATGCTGATATAAAATTGGTTTTATATATTTTATTCAGACATTCAACCTCCAGTCTTCACAAATTGTTCGAAAAGTTTTACTGCTTACGCTACAGGCCCCACCCTGAACGTAACGTGGGGCGTTCCCCAAGCCTCGGATCCTCTGGGTCACGAGGTCACTACTACAAGTAACTATCTGAAAAACAAATCTGAGTTTCCTTGGGGTGATTTCACCGTGCAGTACGTGGCCACGAAAAGCTTCAATGGACTTCAGTCAGAATGCAAATTTGTAATCTCTGTTAGACGTAAGTTATATTAATGTCTAATTATATACTTTTTTACTTATTTTTGTTTAATTTAATACAACTTCAGTTCACTTCAGTTTATTAATTTAATTAAACTGTATTCTTTTGTGATTGCTACTAATTATTTTATGTATAATAATAATAATAATAGTAATTTTATTTATTTATTTATTTGTTTATTTATTACACGTTTTTATATTACATATCATCACAGCGACACCCTGTCCCGAGCTGGAAGTTCCAGTAAACGGTGCTAAAGTTTGTAACGGCTGGAAGGCAGACATGGCCAACTTGTGTCTGGTGTTCTGTTCTCAAGACAACTCTCTTCAGTTTGGTTATGATCATCGTCAGTGGTGGGTTTGTGGAGCTCACGGTGCCTGGATCCCAGCTGACCCACTTCCAAAATGTCTAGGTATTCGAATTTTCTCAGTCCGAAATATTAAATTTTAAAAAGCTAATAATAATAATAATAATAATAATAATAATAATAAGAGTCATGGAAATTTGATTAAAAGTATTTCTTTCCTTTACTCAAAAGTTTTCAACTACACCTAACATACATTTTAACATTTTAATTATTATGTTCTGTTATTACTCATTAGAGGCAACTGCAGACATCAAACTAGATTTTACTTTACTGTCTAATCTCTGGCTGTAATTTCCAGACCAACCGCTTCCTGGAGGTAGAGTAGATGGTGAATATTCATACAAGGACTGTTCCAGCGATTTGAGTCGAATGCAGTCGACATACGTGGAGAAACTCAAACAGTCTGAATTCAGTTACCTGTGTGAGAAGTACAAAGAGGAGTGTGTTTCTGACAACGTGGCTGTTCAGTGCAGTCAGTGATGTGTGTGCTTATAACACCAGTGTGCAGACTGATTAATACAACCAGTTTTTTTATTTTTTTTATCAACACTAACGTTTTGTCGACTAAAAAAAGGGTAAAACAGTGTTCTATCATCAAACAAATTTAGGATTAATCATCAGAGATTTAAAGTGATTTCTATACTTGTGAAAATATTGTCATGTATTCCACTTGATAAAATCCTAAGTGTCGATCTGAAGAAAAAGGGTATTTTTGTGTGATGTTTATTACATTAGAACTTTGAATTTGTGGCAAACAGAGATAAGACAAAATTTAGTAGTATTATTTATATACATAATGTCTTACTTATATTTACTTTTCAGCTTATGTGTAGATCCATTCCCAATAAAACATTTTATTAAAACGTGTCTGGACATCCGTATTTCAAAGACTAATTTTTTTGTTTAACCCGATTTATTTATTTATTTATTATTTAACAACAGCAGCAACAACAATAATAATAACTACAATTATTGTTGTTGTTGTTGCTATTATTATTATAATATAGCAATAGTAGTAGTAGTAGTAGTAGTAAAAGCAGAAGCAGCAGTATCGGTAACGACAACAATAAAGTGTCATCCTGAATTCATAGATTAAATCAAAATGTTTATATCGCTAAATGTTTGCATGAAAGAGTAAAATAAAGCAATAAAAACAATCCCAAATAAATTCACACAATAGAAATGATGGACAAGTATATAGATACATACAGAGCCTACCCTGAGGTATGGCTAAAGATATGGATAGTCAAACACCTGCAAACAAGCACATATTGAAAAATGAACATGGACACAAAGTTGAAGTTGTCACAATATTTTAAAACATTCTCTTATTGTGAGTTACTGAACTAATTTATTTCAGTATAAAAATACGTGTAGAAACACACGTAGACATAGTTGTATATTAAAAATAGAAAAATAGGTCTGGTTTAATACTGAGTTTTGAATCAATGTGAGTGTATTCGAGTATGCAAAGACAGATAGGATATCGGACGTCTATTCATTTTAAGTTGGCACCGGTTCAAAATTTATCAAACAAATCGCGTTTCAACCGGTAAGTAGTATTGAGCGAATAACTATTCGTTATTTTGGCTGTCATGGTGCTCCACTGACGATTCATTATGGTACGAAATATTTTTATTGCTATTATTATTATTATATTTAATACAGTTCTTTAATTATATATTCATTATCGTATTAAGAATAACTGGGAGTTTTTAGTGAATTAATATTTGACATAACCTCTCCAATTAAATTTTAATACTGAAGAAAGCACTAGTTGTAGTTATATTAGTAGTATTAGCAGTATTACTACACGCAGTAGTCGAAGTAGTAGCAGCAACAGTATTAGTATAGTAGTAGTAGTAGTAGAAATACTTGATATATTCCTACAATATCAATGTATTATTTGAAACGACTCACTGCAGACAAGGAAGTATTTTTTGTCTCTCAGGTAGTATGTTTAATAAAAAGGGGATTCGAAACGAATAACTGGACTTGAACTAGTTTAGAAGTAATTTATAATCCATTCTTGACTAGCTTTATAATCCTCGTTTTATAATCCTTCGGAGGAGTAAGCTCATATCTTATTTAACTCAGCAACCAGTTGTTTTCGGAAACAGATACAAATATGGCGATATTGTCACGTATCACCAGTATACAATATATATAGATAGATAGATAGATAGATAGATAGATAGATAGATAGATAGATAGATAGATAGATAGATAGATAGATAGACAGACAGACACAAACACACACAAGGTAGTAGTATCAGATATATTGATAGCAGCAGCAGTAACAGTTATAGTATCAGAAATACTTATAGCAGTAGTATCAGAAATTCTGATAGCAGCAAAGGTAACAGGAGTAGTACCCGAGATACTGAAAACAGCAGCAGTAACACCAGTAATATCAGAGAAACAGATAGTAGCAGCAGCAACAGCAGCAGTATCTAGAGATAGCAGCAGCAGTAAAACCAGTATTTTAAGAGATACAGATAGCAGTAGCAGTAGTACCAGAGATTCTGATAACAGCAGCAGTAACACCAGTAATAATAATAGTAATGGCAACAGCAGTAGCAGTTAAAGTAATAGTAGAAATAATTATAGTAGTAGTAGTTGTTGTTATCGTTGTTTTGTACTAGTAGTAGTAGGAGTAGTCATAGCAATGAGTTTACCACGTAACTATTAATTAATTAATCAGTTGTCTTTGTTTCTCTATTTATATATTTTTGTTCATTTTATTATTTGTTTCCTTTTTCATGAAATATTTTTCTTTATTTCTTTTCTTTGTTCTTTTTCGAATTTTATATCTATCATTTCACACTTTTAACTGTCTATCAATCTATCCTTCCATCCATCTGTATGTTTGCCTGTGTGTGTTCTGATCTAATTTAATCGAATCTAATCCAGTCTTATCTTATCTTATCTTATCGTTTCTTATCTTTTCTTATGTAATTCAGTTTAATATAATTTATAACTGATTTGAACAAACAGAATGTTCTCCTTGGATGTCTGCTGATCTGCCTGATTTTCGTCTTTTGCCCGGAGTTTACTGAAGCACCTCGCTCGTCTAAATGGGATTATTGTGGATGTTACTGGGATACTTGGGAATCTTGGTCAGAATGCACGAGCAGATGTTACGGTAGACAGAATCGAATCAGATCGGTCTGGCTCTATAACAAAGCGGGTTGCGAAATATTTCAAGACTGTGCCAGCACCGACATGGCGGTCGAATATCAAACCTGCAATAAAGTATGTAACAATGGTGTATACTCGGCAGGTTACCCGTGCAAATGCAACCGAGGATGGAAAGGCAGATGTTGTGACAGAAGTAAAGTTTATCGTTTAAAATAATAACAGATATTTTTTTATATACGACACTGACGGAGTGCGATTTAAATGGAATCTTTAAATAAAAACAAATGTTGAATGAGTTTTTATTTTAACAAATGTCAAGATATTTGTCTCAGATTACAAGGATAAATTCAACGCTGATAAAAGTAAACTGTTTTATTAGTGTTTAGGATAAATAACGTTAATGTTTCCAAAGTTCAGTCCTAATTATCTTTCTCGTTATTTACGTGATCAGTTGTGTATGTGTGTATGTATGTGTGTGTGTATATATAATATATATATATATATATATATATTCATAAAATAGTTGTCACGTGCGGATCGCCAGGAACTATAACCAACGGCCAAGTTATCGGAAACAGCTACAACTACGGCGATATCGTCACATATTCGTGTAACCAGTACTACAATATGAGTGGATATAGTCAACAAGTATGTCAAGACACTGGAATCTGGAGCGGAGAAAAACCCAGATGTATATGTAAGCGTAAACTGTGTTTTATTTTTTCTCTCTCATTTATTTTAATTGTTAAAGAACCAAGCTGTTCCAAGATCTAATTATTTTGAGAGAGAGAGAGAGAGAGAGAGAGAGAGAGAGAGAGAGAGAGAGAGAGAGAGAGAGAGAGAGAGAGAGAGAGGGTTGTTATGTTTATGTAAATACTATAAAAGTTAACAAATAAATTTTAAACATTTATAATATAAATATAAATATAAAATAAAGAGATACATAGATAGACAGATAGCTAGATAGACAAGACTGATTAATAGATAGATGGACCGATCAAGAGATAGATAAAGGGAGAAAAATTGACTGAACAGATAGATAGATAGATAGGAGATGGGTGGGTGTCTGGGTGGATGTTTTCAGAATGATGTAATATTTTACAGTTGTCAACACGTGCGCCAGCAACCCATGTCAGAACTCGGGTACGTGTATAGATGGTCTTGATGAATACACGTGTAAATGTCCAAAAGAATTCAGTGGAGTTAACTGTGAAAATGGTGAGTTACATGTTTAGAAACAATACATTTGTGGTGCATTTATTTTATTTTATTTATTTATTTATATATTTTTTTTTATTATTTATTTATAACTGGGTTTTTACCATCCACACACACACACACACACACACACACACACACACACACACACACACACGCACACACACACAAACACACTATAAACACAGACACAAACCTAATCAGATATAATTATTTTATGTTTTACAAATAAAAAGTACCTTCCTTTATGTTTTCTCTTCAAGACATTCAACCTCCAGTCTTCACAACATGTCCGAAAAGTTTTACTGCTAACGCTACAGGCCCCACCCTGAACGTAACTTGGGACGTTCCCCAAACCTCGGATCCTCTGGGTCACGAGGTCACTACTACAAGTAACTATCTGAAAAACAAGTCTGAGTTTCCTTGGGGTGATTTCACCGTGCAGTACGTGGCCACGAAAAGCTTCAATGGACTTCAGTCAGAATGCAAATTTGTAATCTCTGTTAGACGTAAGTTCGTCAAAGTAACAGTTTTATTTATTTTATTTGTTTTAAGACGGGAGTATCTTGTTCGTTTATCTGTTTTAAACGGTTTGTCTTGTTTGTTTATTTTATATATAAACATATGTATGCGCGCGCATATGTGTGTATATATATATATATATATATATACGTATACACACAGACACTTTATATTAATGTTATTTTATTCGATTTGTTTTTTTTGCTAATGTTTTAATATTTTGTTTTTTTTTTTTTTTCTTGGTTTCATCTTAATTTGTTTTCTTTCTTAATTCTTTCTTTTTATAATTCTATCTCATGTTTTGCGGACTTTTATTTTTTTTTTTTGTTTTTATTACTTTGTTTTTAGTGGGGGGATTATTTTCTTGTTTGTTGTTGTTGTTTTTTTCTTATTTGTTAACGGCAGTTGGGGTTTGCATTATAAGAAGGAATAATATTCATAAATGTTATTTTACACGACAGCGACACCTTGTCCCGAGCTGGAAGTTCCAGTAAAGGGTGCTAAAGTGTGTAACGGGTGGAAGACAGACATGGCCAACTTGTGTCTGGTGTTCTGTTCTCAAGACAACTCACTTCAGTTTGGTTATGATCATCGTCAGTGGTGGGTTTGTGGAGCTCACGGTGCCTGGATCCCTTCTGGCCCACTCCCAAAATGTCTAGGTATAAAACATACTTCGAGATTTTATTTTATTTCTATTTTTTAGATCACTCTGTTATGTCACTGCTTGAATGCTACACGACTGTGTCCTGAAAGAAAAGTACTTTTGGCAACAGAATTAAATATTGTAAATTCATTTTGCAGAGCTATATTTATATATCAGCAACAAATAATCTGAATATAAAAATTATAATACAATTCAGTACTGACCTGTAACTGGTATAAAAATTATCACGAATCCGATTACAAATTATTTTTGTTATTATTATTAGACCAACCGCTTCCTGGAGGTAGAGTAGATGGTGAATATGCATACAAGGATTGTTCCAGCGATTTGAGTCGAATGCAGTCGACATACGTGGAGAAACTCAAACAGTCTAAATTCAGTTACCTGTGTGAGAAGTACAAAGAGGAGTGTGTTTCTGACAACGTGGCTGTTCAGTGCAGTCAGTGATGTGTTTCTTTATAACACCAGTGTGCAGACTGATTAATGAATATAACCAGTGATTTGTTTTTAATAGATGTTAAATTAAAATATCATATTTATCCATTAATAAAATTGTAAGTTTATGCTTTGAGATTCGATACGGATATTCCAGTTTATTTACTGAAATGAAGAAGAAAATTTAATAATTAAATATTTTAGAAAAATAATCTTTTTTTGTTTTGTTTTGTTTTCGTTGTAGTTTTTCATTACAGTTATTTATTTATTTACATACTTAATAAGAATAAGAAGAAACAAACAATGAAATAAAAATATAAAGTCTTTACAGACACAGTTTAACAATACAGCTTTACTCTAAATTGCGTCAACATCGAAGTTAAAAAAGTTTCCTCCATCCACTGTCACGAATTTGTCATTTTATTGACATATTATTATTGTTGTTGTCGCTGTTGTTGTTGTAGCAGTTGTTGTTATTTTTGCAGTTATGCTGTTGGTGTGCTTTTTATATTTTGTCGTTGCTGTTGTCTTGCCGCTAAAACAAACAAAACCGTAACTGGAAAATAAATAAAACGTTGTAAGGTTATGCACACGTCTCTCCAAAGATACAGCTTAAGTTAAAGACAGTATCCCAAATTACATAACAGTGGAGCAATAAATAACTGGTATAAGTACACACAAAGGATTTTTGCCTGGTTTATTATACATTGTAAAGATTAATGTATGAAATCGGAGTTGGCAAAGACTCAAAAGTCGTGTTCAAACAGGCACTAATGAAAATATTTTCTGCCTTGTTACTTGTGACGCCACAAACAAACAAAAAATAGAAGAAAATAAATTAGAAATGGATACAGTAAGCAGCATCAAATTTCAAATACTAAGTGATAATATTTAGTACCGATTTGCGAACACATTGAATGTTATGTTACATTAATATATTTATTACGCCATTATTCTCCGTCCAGGGAGATAACTCGTGACTATTTATGTCAATCATAAATATTATTTTGAGGACTGAGACGGAACAAAGACAGAAAGTAAAACAAATGTGTAATGAAATATGTTGACGATGCAAGATTCTCGTCTTCTGACCCTGACAAACCCTGTGTGTGATATCCAGGCTGGGATGGGAGAAGATGCGATTCTGGTTTTTGTAAAACATACGAATCTTAAAGCGTATCAATGCCATTCTTTATACTTCAAAGTTATTAGTTAATTTTTTCTTGGGTAGGGATGACAAGTTTTTTATATCTCACTAAGGTACACGTTAAACCATTATAATTAAACAATGTATATGAACAGTTTACAATCAGCCATGGTATAAAAAAAAAAAAATGTTTTTGAGATAACTGATGATAAAGTTATTTAATATCTTTAAAACAATGAACAGACTGTTCTGGCATTTGTGGTTCTTATCAGCAGCACGATACTTAGGACTAAAATTAATTTCTTTTTTTATGGGTTTCTATCTGGTTTATATATGTTATTTACATCTAGAAGTGCCTTTATGTTCACTGCGGGGTATCTGTCTTTGAAACTACTTATTCTCTCTCTCTAAATCCCATCTCTATTTTTACAGCAGTTATATGTGGATTTCCTGGAACTATAACTCATGGAAGTGATCATTTCAGTGCTAGCAACTACGTCGACATTGTCATATATTCCTGTAATGTCAACTACAATATAAGCGGCAATAAAGATCAGACACTGTAGGATTCAGGAGTTTCGAGCAGACCAAAGCCACACTGCATGTGTATGTTTCTGAGACACGTCAAACTATATTTATGGAGAAGATTAGAATTCTTAAAATTCTCTATAAATAAGACATGTGTTTATAGTTCAGTCACTGTATTGAACAGACAAATATTATTTCGGCAAATGAGAGTTTAGTTGCAGTACAAACTTAATAATTTATGTGCTTTCCAGATTTTGAGATCCCCTCCTTTGAATGGATCAGAGAAAATACACACAGAAAGAGAGAGAGAGAGAGAGAGAGAGAGAGAGAGAGAGAGAGAGAGAGAGAGAGAGAGAGAGAGAGAGAGAGAGAGAGAGAGAGAGAGAGAGAGAGAGAGAGAGAGAGAGAGAAGGAGAAGGAGAAGGAGAAGGTGGGAGGGAAAGTATCACTATCATCGTCATCACCATCATTGATACTGTTGTTTTTTTTTTATTATTATTATTATTATTATTATTATTATTATTATTATTATTATTATTATTATTATTATTATTATATAAAAGTATAAGAAGAAGTAAATACTAAAACTGGAATCTTTCAGGGAACTGAAGCACAAAAACTTATATATTTTTTTGTTTTACAGTTTTCAGCACGTATTCCAGCAACCCATGTCAGAACTCAGGTCTTGTAGAAAACACGTGTCTGTGTCCTGAAGAATTCACCCTAAGATGGTGAGCGTGTTTAGATTGCGTACACTACACATAAAACTGTGTTTCGTTTAATAACATCACTACAGCATACTGAATATGTTTCTTCGGTGACATGTACTCTTTAGTGTTGTTATATATGTTTGTTTTGGGGGGTTTTGTTTATAAATATATATTTATAGATATTCAACCACCATTTTTGACACACTGCCATAACAGTTTCTCTATCAATGGTACTTCTGCTACAATAAAACTACTGCGGGAATCTCCTGGGGTGGTTTTACTTGAAATACTTGGCTGACTCACTTATTTAAAAAAAAAAATAACTGAGCTCAGTTTTTCACAGTGAAGAGTAAGCGTAAATATCCAAATTTATTAATTTATTAATATATAAATTTGTTGTTGTATGCAAAAATTGTATCCGTAGGAGTGGAAAGGGTACTGTAATATAGCTTATACAAGTGTTAAGATTATTGTTTTGTGTGTATATGTGTGTGCGTATGTGTTCTGTTTTATTATTATTATTTTTATTTTTATTTTCATATATATTTTTTTATTATTATTATTGTTATTTATTATGATTTTTTATTTTATTTTATGATTTTTTTATTTTTTTTTTTTTTATTTTTTTATTTTTTGGCTATATTTTTGTGAGGTGGGATTTGTTTGTTTTTGCTTTATAAGTTGTTGTTTTTTTAATTGTTTTTGTTGTTGTTTTATTTTAATTAACTTATTATTTACAACTGAACCTTACTGAACAAAATCATTAAAAAAAAGTCGTTTGCTCTCTTAATTATTTATTAAAAGGAAACTTGTGTTGTGTTTTCCTATGAATACAAGTTACTACTTAACGCTACAGAGTGAACTGGCAAGATAATCCACACTTCCAACAGAACCATTTATTTAGCATTTACTGACCAGCTCGTGTGTTGGGATTAGTTGTTTACCCAGTAAGAGTTTCAGTTAATACAACACAGTTCAGTCTGTATAGATCTTTGTTAGAGACAAACAGTTTCGGTAGAAATTGTTGTAATCATTATCTTCATCATTATCATTATCATCATCGTTATTGTTGTTGTTGTTGGTGGTGGTGGTTCTTCTACTTCTTTATTTTATTAATATTTGTGGGTTTTTTGATTAAATAATAAAAAAAACATTTTTGTCAAGTTTAAAAGTAGAATGGTAAAAAAAAATAAAAGCATCTGTTCTATTTGCGAATGACAGAATTCGATTAAATTTCCACAGCTGTGAAAAAATATAATTTTCATGTGGATTGACTTTAGACAACTAAGATCGTCCACACACACCCACCCACACACACACTTATATATATTACATTTTAAATATTTTAACGATTTACACACACACATATATATATATATATTTAAAACGTAATATTAAAACGTGTAATTTTATACGCCTATTAAAACACGTTTTTTTTCTGTACAATACTTCACAGTATCAAAACGGTAATCTCCGCACAACGTATTTCTTTACGAATTTAGCGAACCGATCAGCGTTACCTTTATCTTAACAAGCAGATCGACCGGAGGGTAAATTGATATTCTGCAAAACAAAGTCACATCCAAATCCAAGTAACAATTGCCATACTTCTATTATGCTCACATACACATAAACACAGAGAGAGGTGAACGAGTTAGCCAGTTAGGCAAATGCATTGATTAATACCGTTGACTCGTTGGGCAAGGAGCTTTTTTTTTTTTTTTTTTTTTTTACTTGTTTCGGTGACTGCACGCTTTAACGAAGAGTCACGGAAGCTCGTGTTTGGTGCTTTACCATAACTAATCCCTGACAACACACCTCGTAATCTTCGCAGTACTAATCCACGCCATATGCACGCGAAAAATTGTTTTCCAAGATAACTGAAACTCGGAGGTTTTGACAACACGACAGTGAGTATTTTGTAACTGGTGAAATTATGTTTTGATAAAAATAATTTAATTGCGAGTCTAAAATAGTTTGTTTAAATTAGATAATCAGAACTTTGGTGATTACGATAACGCAGCTGATGAATATTTGGTTACTGTGTGTAAAATGTTAGTGCAGAAATGTGTAAAATAGAACTACATGTTTTTCATTTTAATACTGGAATAACAAAATCAGTTGTGTTTAAGGATTTTGTATTTATATAAACATTGTTAGGTCAGATGAGTATTTTTTCTATGAAAAAAATCCAACAATTTATTTTGCCTTAGTGTAAGAGTGATAATCATTAAGATATTTAAGTGTAAAAAAACAAATTTGATTGCTTGGATTATGTATTATAACAGTTATATATATATATATACACGTATATGTATGTATGTATGTATATATGTATGTATGTATATATATATATGTATGTATGAATGTATGTATGTGTGTGTGTATATATGTATGTATAATGTATATGTCAGTATATCTATATGTATGTATGATGTATATATGTTTATATGTATGTTCATATGTATGTTCATGTGTATGTGTGTCTATATGTATGTATGTATGTATGTGTACGTGTTAAAGAAGCATGTATGTACGTAAACAGAGCGTATTACAATGAAACAAATTTCAGTTATTAGTAATTTGTAAAATTAGTTATTTATATCGTTCACCTTGTAAACAAAATGTCTACACTGTCTTATTTAAAATTAAATCCTGCATACTGTGGTACTGAATGTATGTAAAATCTTTGATGATACAATTGAGAAACAGAGTCTTTTCATTTATATATCTTTCTTGAATGATCTTGAAAAAAACAGTAGCAATAAAAAACATTAATATGATGATTAATGCGTATGTTAATTTTATTTAGGTATTAAAGACTATTATTATAATATTGAGAAGAATAACAATGGTAGAGCCAAAAAATTATAATAATAATAATAATCCTGTAAACGATTTTAACACAACATAAATGTATCTTAAATAGAAAATATTACCTAATAATATGTAGCCAATAAATGAGTGAGCAGGGGTATATATCTGGGGAAAGTTGTAAAAGATCCCTTATTGGTTATCGATATGAATAATCCACTTTGATGTGGAGTAGGTTTCCACTTTCGTATCATGCTTGTAGAAAAATAAATCTGGGAGTTAATGATAAAAAGTGTTGAGGTGGTGTTAGTAAAGGAATATTTATGTAAGTTCATCATTATTTAAAGATGAAGCAAAAACAAGTGGTAGTGGCCTAAAAAACAGAATAATTAATAATTATTGTTATTATTGTTGTAAGTAATAGCAATATTATAATTTAATATTATAATTTGAAAATTTGACGTATGAACAAACAGTCAGTCAGAGACACAGACACAGACACAGACAGAGAGAGAGAGAGAGAGAGAGAGAGAGAGAGAGAGAGAGAGAGAGAGAGAGAGAGAGAGAGAGAGAGAGAGAGAGAGAGAATGAGAAAGAATGAGAATTCATAAACAGAAATAAGGAAAGAAAACTAATAGATTGATAGAAAGTAACAGACAAACAGATGGACAGATAGGCAAACAGACATACTGAGACAAACAGACAAACAGATAGATAGATATAAGGAGAGACAGATAGACAGACAACATAAATTTAGAAAGTGAGATAGTGAGACAGATAGACAGACTAAAGATACAGATACACATACAGATAGATAAACGGACAGATAGACTGATACATAACTAGAGAGAAAGATATATATATATATATATGTGTGTATGTATATATAGATAGACAGATAGACACAGACAGACAGACAGGCAGACAGGCAGATAGACAGATAGATAGATAGATAGATAGATAGATAGATTCACAGACAGATAGATAGATAGATAGACAGACAGACAGATAGATAAATAGATAGATAGATAGATAGATAGATAGATAGATAGACAGATAGATAGATAGATAGATAGACAGACAGACAGACACACAGACACACAGACAGAATTGATAAACAGATATAGACAAACAACAGAGAAGTAGGAATAACGAAAGACCACTGAAGTAGAGAAAGTTCAGCCAGAGCGTGTTCCTGCCGACCTTTCCCTTGCGCTACATTGATTAACTACATGGCGAATAATTAGGAAAACACCTCATTACTTATTAACCATACCTCAGAGTGATAAAACGTAGTGACGGCACCTGTCTGATTATCGATTCACCGGTATGCGTGTCTTGTACGAATTAGTTTTATACCTGTCTTTTAATAATAACTGTTCATTAGTAAACATTGTAATAGAAAATTTGAGAATAAACTTTGTTTATTAAGATAATAATAGATACAAATCTTAACAATTTCATTATTTTTTAAATTTGTTATTTACTATGTTACATAATATGTGAATCGATAAAGTTAATCAATTTGAAACTGACACCCTGTTATACATGAATAAATTATTTGTAAATATTTGGAAAAGTCCACAGCAACTAAAAAAATATATATCGATGTTTTTGTTTTGTAAGCATATAGGAATGTGTTTGTGTTTGTATATATGCATGCATGCATGCATGTTGTGTCTGTGTTTGTATTTATGTGTGTGTGTATGTATGTATTTATGTATGTTCGTGTGCATATGCCTGTGTGTGTATATGTATGTATATATGTATGCATATATGTGTGGATGTATGTTTGTTTGTGAATGTCAATTTTGCTAAATAATTTAATATTTAATTATCTATCTATGATTCATCTGTCTAACCGTTCATCCCTATAATTAAACCAGCTTTCCATTCTAACTTAAATAAATGGATAAGAAACCATTAATAATAATTATTTTTACAACGATTACAACAGATGCCTAAATTATTTAAACACGGTAGATTTCTAAAACAACGTTAAAATATAATAACAAATTTTCATTTTTTTTTATTTATTTATTATATTTTTTTTATTTACTTTCTTCACTTTTTATATATAAATTTGTTGTTGGTTTTTTTTTTTTTTTTTTTTTTTTAATTAAAAAAGAAATTGTTATTTTGCGCCGTCATTGTTTTGAGGGAATATTTAGTTGTTACTGTTGAATTTATACATTTTTATTAGCTATTTTCATTTCATTTTTTGTTTTGTTTTGAAAATGAAACAATACAAATAAAAATAAATTGTTAACTATTGTTTTTGTTTCCTTCACCACCAACATCATTCAGTTTATTTTATTCACTAGTAACTGTTATTTCTGCTTCTTCTTTTTTTTTTTTTTTTTCAGTGGCTCTGACACAAGTCCATGTTAATTATTAACATTAACTGCCCCTCCACGTAAACCGCCCATAAAACACATAGTTCGGTCGATGTTGCTCAGATGTGCTTGGTCTCTGTTTGGGCTTTCTTAACTTGAAATAAAAAATCTATTGTTCTCTGAAATGCAATAAATACCATTAATCAGCTTTAATAGACATATTATCACGGATTCCTGGTTTCGATTACTTGTAATGTGTGCAAAAAAATAAAATAAAATAAAACAAAAGTAAAAATAAAAAAAGTAAAAAATAGAAGAAAAGAACTGTATCGAGCAGTCCACTACGCTTGGATATTTTCATTATTTTCAATAAAACAAGTAGATCACACTGTCTTGTTTGCTGATTATATGTTTTTGTTGTTTTTTTGTTTGTTTGTTGCTTTTTTGTTTCTTTTATTTTTTAATTTTTAATTTTTGTAGTTTTTTTATTTTTTTGTTGGTGTCGTTTTGGGAAGTTAGTGGTTGTATTTCTTCTTTATTTCTTTATTTTTTTCTTGTCTTATTTTTTATTCTTGTTGTTCTTGTTTAGTTAAGTGTTTGTTGTTTTTTTTTTTTTTTTTTTTTTTTTTAAATTTATTATTGTTTGTTTCGGGGAAGGATTCAATGTAAAATTATCGTATTTATTTATTTAGTTTTGTTACTATAAAGTTAAATTTTATTCTGTGAGCTGTTTGTGTGTATGTGTGGTTGTGTGTGTATAGCTATATATAGAAACACACACATACACTAGATTTTCTGAGAAAATAATTCGTTAATATATTTAATGATAATGACATAAATATAATTTTATTTTTATACTATTGATTATTTTTGTAATTTCAGAACATATAAGAGATATCTGGCGACCAGTGCTAGGAAAAAAACGATATGTCTCTCCTTCTTCTTAAGACAAAGGACCTGACATGGCAGGACCACACGATGAATGTGGAGGTCATGTTGAAACCCAACCAGTGTCAACTGCTCCTCAACAAACATAAAACACTACACACAAAATACGTACAGGCCCGAGACCTCTTTGAAAAACAGCTTCAGTCGTACATCAAGGACTACACTCTGGAACGGAGACTGACTGAAAGATACAGAGAAAGACTGATGAACAGGAAAAAAGAACTCCACCACCAAAGAGTGCAGTCCGCTATGGAGGCTAGAGAGACGGCCGACACGGAGGTGGAAAGGACCAAATCAGCGCCAGCCATTAAATCTAAAACTCCATCGCCAGTGAGGCATATTGGAAAACGGTCAAGAGGCGTGTTTATAACAGAAATTGATGATGATAAAGTCTATCGGTTGCCTTCGATTTCCCAGAAAAAGGACAAAAAGCAAGCGTTCTTTGAAGGCCTTTCAAGACCTAAATCAAAGCCAAAACAAGACAAAGCTTCCAAAAGGGAGCCGGTATCGTTAGGCGAGAAACGATACATATCGCTTCCAACTAAACCGATTCCCGAAGAAGCAGAGAAAGAAGAGGATCCCCTGCTTGAAAAAGTCAGATCTTTTGTTGAAGATATCAAAGAATTCAATCGTAAAGTTCCTTCTTATGATGAATATAGTGAATCATCTGGCTCCTCTAAAAGCAGGGTCATAACGCCTCTAGTTGCAAAACAGTACACCACGTTTTCCGTAGATATGAGAAAGATTGAAAATGCCTTTGATGATTTTTGTAAGACAAAGTCAAAGGAGGATTTGCACAAAATGATGAAGCTTGCTGCGAAGTTAAGATCAAATGTTACTTTAGCAAGAAACCAATCTCTGATTCCCACCATTGGAGTTTTTAAATCATCACGTGCTTTTAAACGACTAACAAAACGATATGAAAATACAGAACCAGCCGAAGAGGAACAATGATTTAATTATTTAATCAGACTTTTGTTTATTCTTCTTTTTCAAAACCATTACTTTTTTTCTGAATAAATTATAAAGGATTTATAATCTTCCAGTTTGAGTCTAATTTCCATTATCATTTTTTTTTTTTTTTTTTTTTAAAAAATTAATAATAGTATAATAAAATCAAAGTTGGAGATTAGTCAAAGAACGAGGTGACACTGGCATGATGCCATTGCGAGCAGTTTTTATCTAATATCAGTTATACGTGTGTCTGTATTAAAAGATATCAAATGGCAAATTGTTTTTACTCCTTGGTGCGCCAGCAGCACTATTTCCCTTCCATTCCAATACACTGTTAGTGTGTGTGCGTGCGTGCGTGCGTGCGTGTGTGTGGGGGTCACACGAGATCGTTCGAATACTAAAAGGTTAAGAACAAAGGAAAATATAATATAATAATACAATAAAAATATACGTAATAAACAATTACGACAATCGTAAATAGCGTGTACGAAAAAGTACTCTAAATATTTTCAATTTATGTTTTATTACTTTTTTATTTTATTTATTTGTTGTTTTTTTTAATTAAAATAAACCTTAGTCTAAAAAATGAAGTATGATAACAAGAGTACAGTATAAAAAATATCTGGGCGCCGTTATTATTCTGCAGTCGACATGTCATCACGAATGGGGTAAACCGTTTGCTCTAAAAAAAAGTCCAATGTCGTCAGCAATTATTCAACCATGTATTACACAATAACGTCTAGACACCATTTGTAGAAGGGGCAAAATGAACGCAATCAGATGTTTCTTAAAAGTATAATTTAACTGTATATTTGTCATTGACAGACGGTCCAGAACAATACAATAGCCAGGGTTTGTACACGTTGGTCTGTGAAAATTTCCATAACTTTTCCAAAACTTTCCATAGCCCACAAATGCAAATTTGCAATACCACTTGCAAGCAAACTCACCCACAACAAAGTGTTTTTTTTACATACATACATATATATGATTTCAGAATTAGCAATATATAACAGGGGTCTTGGGTTTTGCCTTGAAGGATGTATATGTATGATTATATTATAGTGTATACCCATAAATGTACTGTACTCCTGTAGGTACATTTTGTGACTATCAAACGGGTAAAATGGACAGTTTTGGAATTGTAATGAAAATGAAGTAATTCAAAAAACAATTCGAATATACAATTTAACATTTTATTCATATGTATACAAAAAAACAATGAAATGATGATGAAAAAGTAACAGTATTTAAATTGATTATTAACTCATCTTTCATTTGTTTTAACATGGATACATTAAGATGTAAAAGAGAAATCTTATTGCTGAAAATGACTTCGTCATGACCACGATATTGAGAGAACATGATTGCTTGAGATGAAGTGACAACATAAACATTAATTTTTTTTAATAAATATAATTACTTATGTGTATAAAAAGCAATAATAAAAATTACATTTTCGCTAAATTACAATAACAGTAAATTATTATTAATTTATGAAAATGGTTATTAGTCATTAAACAAAATCCTTAATATTAAATTCTATTACATAATGAGAAAAATAACAAGCAAAAAAACCTAAGTAGTAAGAAAAATATTTGTTTCAGAATGTTTATTCATCTATGCTAACAATACTTTTTAATCAAATCATTCTTGTTGAATCACTTAATAAATAATAAGTAATACACATCAGATAAATAAACTACCAGAGTAATAAATTATAAATGTTAATTTAACTGGCAAAATGTATCATTTATTTTAGACATATTTAGTGAACAACAACTTGTTGTTATTTGGCAGCTTTTTATATGTGACAGCAACATCTGTGAGAATTACAGAGAATATTCATTTCAAGCAATAAAACCACCTGCTTCAGAATTGTAATTTTTTATTTATTTTATTTTTCTTTTCAGAATAATGCATGTTCCAGACAGAACTGTCACCGTGTATGTAAAACACATGAGAGAAATCATACATCAGTTGAAACTGTACACTGTAAAAAGCATTATCTGGTACATTACATGAAATGCTTCAAATCTTTTTTACGTAATTATCAATCAAATGCAATTGTTAATCTTTTTTTAGTTTTGGTTCAATTTTATCCAAAAAAAACAACCAGGTTTCATGAGAGAAAACAATATATAAAAATTCCCTTTAACATATAAAGTACATTTTAACTCATTAAATGTTATTGTTATTCTGTTTATTTAAATTTTTTATAACCTTCAAAATAATTAAAAACACAAAAAAGTGTAAAAATAGCAATTAACACAAAAAAATATTCTATTTAATCCTTAAATTTTTCAAAACAGAAATGATACATTATTACTTGATATGATTAATGCAGTAAATCTGTTCATTATCAGATGTCCATGATGTTTAAATAACAAATGTAATGTGACAGGCATTTAATAATAGTATATCACGTATTCAATACATAATTCTTTTCACCTTTATTATAAAACCTTTCTGAATTCAGAGCAGAATATCACCTCTTCACAATGAAGCATATTATTTTTTTTTTTTTAAATTGCACCAATCTAATGATGATTTTGAAGAATCAAAAATGAAATGAAATGCTATATTCCCACAAAGAGACATACACCACTTCCATTTGAATACAGATTATTTGCAGTAGTCAAGTAGAACTGGCAATAAAGGCTTTATACATTGTCTCAGTTTCATAGTCAAGTCAGAAATGTCTCATAACAAAATCGGAGGCTTCTTCACAATCCTGTTACATCACTGGTAATACAATTCCAAATTCATTCCATCATGTATTTCATCTAATATTCAGTTAAAGAAATTAAATAAATAAATAAAATATCTGCACTAATGAAACTGATTTTTATGCAGTTGTTAGAGAGACAGAGAGATAATCAAGAATTTTATACATACTTAACACTTATCTATATCTCTTGCTTTGTAATACATTTTAAATTACCATCAGTTTTATTTTTAAGCCATGTAAACTAAAATTAGTATCTCTAACAACAAGACTATATGAAATCAGAGAAAAAATATCTGATATGATCATAAAGGATACAATCACCAAGCGTAACATGATCTTTAAATATTGTGTACCTGAAAACAGAAAACAATATTGAAAAAACACAACATATATAATAAAATATGTGTTATAAATTGTTTCTACTAATACTGACATACACAAGCAAAACTTTCTGCAAAGTGTAGTTAGACATTTTCATTTTTGTTTTGGGGGTTTTATTTTGTTTTTTTTAAATGATACATAATGCTAGCCATGACAGATTCTTTAAACAAAACAAAAAGATTTTACATTTATATTTTTTATCATTATGCATTTCATTGAAAAAAGGGAAGTAACTATTTGGTGGTTTTTATTTTTTGTGAATGATGAATAAGAAGCCAAATGGTAAAGTAATAATCTACTTTTATTATATAAATATACAATTTGCAATATGCATTATTTTTTCATTTTTATTCAAATATATATTCATATTTCTGTAACCAGCAATCATAAAAAATAAAAAAATATAAGTAAAAGGAAAAAAAATCAAAATCGACATGAAACAATATATATGAAATTTAAAATTTTGAATGTATTTTGCTATGTTGTTAGACTTAGTTATTGTTCTTAGGTTATTTTCCAAAATCTGAAACATTTCTAGTCTCAGGCATTTTGGACAAGAGATCTGTAACCTGTATTAATTATAAATTTAAAACTTAGCTATACATTACATTCCTGTAAATGTTAATGATTTCTCTCCTTTTTGGTACTATTTACATAGAAGTATGGTTGGCACTGATTCTGTCTATTGTACATATTTAACAACACTTTTGCCTTCACATTCCTTTAGATCAGTCATTTTCAATATTGCTGGTACTATAATATAATCATAAATACACACCCTTCAAGGCAAAACCCAAGACCCCAATCATAAATCACTGAATCTTAAATCTTAAGTCATATTTATATCAACCTCAGTCATGACAAAGGTCATCTGATTAACAAATGACAGCTTTTCTGCCTGACATGATGGAAAAACATGCTAATTGTGTTCTTAAAGAATATTGTTTCAGTTTCAAAATACAGCACAAACACCTGGATATTATTTGTTTAATTTTAAACCAGTGGCTACAATGACTGATTGTGTAATACATTTCTTGACAAAAAAATCAGCTAGTCCCCACAAACCGACACTTAAGTTCAAACCAATGTATATAAAATTAATATATTACTTGAAGACAGTATAATAACATGACTGGACAGATATTATAGCCATGTGAATAATTGTACCCGTCCAAGAACTGTAGGAATCCCAGAAAATAACAATCACCTACTCCCCATAAACTCTTTTTATAACATGCACACTCTTTTAATGTTTGCTATTTTGCAATCTCTGCTATGCTCTATGTTGCATGCTGTGTACTGAGTTGACCCTGCATGAGCATCATGCTGAAAAGCTGTCAGGTGTTAATCAACTGACTGTTGTGTCATGACTGATGTCAATTCAAAGATTTCCAAGTTGGTGATTTATGATAGGTGTCTTGGATTTCTTCTTTTAACACATATGTGTACAACTACATGATGTTTTTTATCGTACAAGAGAACTTGGAAATAACCAATCCAAAGGAATGTAAAGCTAAAACTATTGTTAAACAGAACAATAGCCAGAATCATTGCCAACCATACAGCTGGCAAAGATTAGCCAAAAAACTATATGGACCTATATCTGGCAGAGAATCAATGATATCCATCCAAATGACCATCTGAGCTGTTCTCCACCAGAGGATATTCAGGCTTTCACAGAAGAAGCTACAATGCACTAAAGGATTCTTTTTATATATGTTTCTGTGGACACACTTGATTTTAAGCTGAATAACTTACCATTTTTTAAGGACAATTCTGTCAAATCTTGTCCCTGTTTGTGCTGCAATCAGTTTCTTCAAATCTCCTATGGTGTCATCTAAGCTGATTCAGGTTAAGGATTACACACAAATTCTGTTCATGCACATATAGACAAATACAATAACAATAGAAATCGGATATAATTATACATAGTTAAATTTTGTCTTAAAATATTTGATTAAGAATATCGTCTTAAAATTTTTTGTATATTAATCATTATACATATTTAATGTGAAGTTTTAGAAACACAACATGCTATTATGAATCTATTATTACTTTCTGTAGATGATTAAGTTGATGAGAGTCCATTAAGTATAAAGTGATAGTTACATGAAAATTTTAAATTTTTCAGTTAATCCTTATTTTTTGTTTAAATCACTAACAACATAAATGTAATAATGTTAATATATCATTGGTAATTACATACGTAAATATTCCTAATGACAATAGTTTAATGAAAAGAAAATAACTTGCATATATAACTACACTATACAGACATTTTTAATTGGAACATGTGGAAAGGATACTTGCACTTAACACGAACTTTCTTGCCAAGACGATCATTGCATGTGATCTCAATCATTTTAAAAGGAATCTGAAAATACCCATACATACATACATACATACAATAAAATTGCATAAATAAACATGTTACATATCATTACATTTACAAAAGAGAATTTAACAATAAATGAACCGAGCATTCACAGACTATTTTGTTCTATTTCTTGTTTTCCAAATATAAATAACTATGACAAGGAATACTTGGTTTTGACAAGCCTTTGAGAGTTGATAAAATTTTATATTAGCTATTTATATTTATACAACAAACTGTAGCAAAACCTCTGGCTCTACACTACCTACTGACACTGACTAAACCACACCTAAATATAGGTCAATAAACTCTAGTTTAGTAATTAGTAAACTGCGGAAAACGTTCAATCAAACTCATGGTTTATTAGCTCTTAAAAAATTGTTACTGTTTATATGTGTTAATGAAACATCTAATAGTAATTTATTTTACTCGAGGCCGAAAACACGAAAACACGAAATCATGGGAAACAGACTTCTAAAAATATAATGATTATAATCGTTAAAAAAAAAGCGATTTTCCATTAAATTTTTCTAAGAAAGTTTTATTTTAAAAGAAATATGAATAATCTATTAACTCAATCAGTTTTAATTATAAATTATTTGAAAATAATACCAAATAAACCACATAAAAACCAAACAGAGTTCGTTATTTCGATGCTTTTCTTCACAATCAGAGTTATCTTCCCGGAAATTAGTTTTGTAACAAATGTGTCTTATTTGTTTTCCTCCTCTTTTCAAAAAGTCATCATTTTGTTTCTCTTTTGATTTGTTACCCACATTTCATCAGCTTTTGAAAATTTTATTATTATTATTATTATTATTTATACGAATATAGGTTTTTTTCGATATCTAGCAAATAAATGACCCTGACGCTAGCTTCACTTTCCGTGTCATAAAACGCGGCCAATTTAAGAGACATCTGTTGTATACATTTGGAACGTAAGGACGGGGCATGTTTTAGCATTTTTCAATCATTGTCTTTGTGGACGTAATATCTTTTCCATCACATTTACTCTACATTAACTAAATTTTATTAGGATTTAAATAAAATGTTCTCTAAAATGTTTTATAGCAAATAGAGATACATTTATTTATTTACTTACTTACTTACTTACTTACTCCTTTATTAGTTATTGTTATTACTCCAGGAGATTGCAACACTATTAATATTACATAAAGATTAAAAAATTAATAATAAAAAAAAGTATTTAAAAAATGAAAAATGAAAAACAGTTTATTTTATTTTATTTATTTTATTTTATTTTATTTTACTTTTACTTTTATTTTTGTTATTGTTATTTTTATTTTATTTTTTAATTATTTAATTATTAATTTTTAATCTTAAATATTTTATAATTTATTGACTTAAATATTTGTTATCACTTTAGGCTCGATTTAGAGAAATGTATGCTTAATACTGCATCGTTTGACCAAGGTTTTTATTATAGCACACCGGGCATTTTAATACTGCCACATTAGCTGACGGTCGTGAAAGTTTCCATTGTCATTTCTTTTCACAGTTTGATTCCATAATATATTTAGAATTAACAATCAAATTCTCAACAATTTTACTCCATTCAAGGAATTTTCACGTTTTACATTATATTATTTATTACGTTAACATTTTCCCTTTTATATTTTGAAGATCTATATTTTGAGTGGCGCCCCGGGACGAATACCCGAGTTGGCGGTACCTGTAATCAGTCCAACCTTTGACTTCAGTGAAGAAGAAAAAAAACAGGTTGTGCACCAGTAAGCTGTTATGCTCTGGTCAGATTGAAATCAGTAAATTCGATATTGTGTTTGTTGTTGTCAATAACAACCAACTGAAAACACTGCTTAATTCAGGTCAAATGTGGAATGTTAGTCATATTATTGTCCGTGAGATAAATAAACATAAGCTGCACCGCTTCATTAGCTGAAAGTTGTTTACTTGACTGTATTGATTGTTTATTAATAACTGGCTAGTATTTTCCGTTTGAAATGTAAATTTCCAATACCGCTATCACAGGTGAGTTTATTAAGTTTGTCAGCTCGCTTTTGCAGTGTTTCTATCTAAAAGCACAATGAATTAAAACTATGCACGTAATTATATTTGTGTGCGCCTGAATCGTATCAGTACTAGCAGTTGTAACAGTAATGTTAAACTGAGGCTGTTGTATATATTTGTATTTCTTTAGTAGTAGTAGTAGTAGCAGTAGTAGTAGTAGTAATGGCATTAGCCGCAGTAGCAGTAGCAGAAGTAATAGTAGTAGTAGTAGTAATAGCATTAGCCGCAGTAACAGTAGCAGAACTAACTGTAATAATAGTAGTAGTAGTAGTGATAGTTGCAGTATTTTTGTTATTATTTTACTATTATATTTTTTCTTAAGTTTTTTTTTTTTTTTTGTCTTGCTGTTGTTGTTGCAGCTGTTTTTGTTGCTGTTGTTGTTGTTAATGTTGTTGTTGATGATGCTGTTGTTGTTGTTGCAATGTGACCGCTACACTTTTTTTTTGACAATATAATATTTCTCTGCTTTTGATTCTGTATGTGTGTGTGTGTGTGTGTGTCTGTCTGTCTGTACACTTATTATTACATGTAATTAACACCTAATCTCTCATTTGGAAATTTTTTTTTTTTTTTTTTAAATTTTTACTGGAATAAAGACACGGAGGTCAGTTATTGGCATAATTTTCAAAACTTAATAAAAATATTCTAAAATACTGGAATAAAGACACAGAGATCAGTTACTGGCCTCATTTTCAAGTTACTATCTTAATATTTCAAAATCTTAGTTTCGGAACTCTCGCGCATCATGTCACACCTGTCAATCAAGTGTCGTCTGGCTCATGTGTAAATAGACAAAAGTAGTGAGAATGTGAAAAAAAAAAAATATATATATATATTAGACATTTTAATCGTAAAGAAACATCTGTTCAAGTAGATGACCATTAGGAAGATGATATTCTTATATTCCGAAACTTGAAATTGTGGCCAGTAAAGGACAATATACAAGATGGTAACGATATAAACTTTGGCAAAGTTTCAAAATGTTTTAATTTTATTTTTTTATATTTTTTTATATTATAATTTATAGGAATGTCCTGAACGTATCTTTATTATAGTTGTTAATTAATTAGTTGGAGGGTTGCCTATTTAGTTCCAAATAATTTTTCAGACTTAAAGAGTATGCAGTCAAAATCGTTGCCAGCTGACCCAAGTGTACTCTTCCCAGAACAAGTACAGTCTGGTTATGGAGGAACAGCGCCACCTTCCTATGAGGAGATAATGGGCTTCTTTCAGACTTCGGTAAATAAGAAAGAGCCAGAATTACCTCCCTTAGCTTACATTGATATAATGCCCAGGTGTTTATCTGCGGGAAATATAGCTGGCGGGACGCCACCGACTTTTCAGAATTTTAGGTAACTTATTTATTAAATTTTATTATTCATTTATTCATCACCACCATTATTATTATTATTATTATTATTATTATCATCATCATCATCATCATCATCATCATCATCATCATTATTACCTTCATAATCATTATTAATAATTTTGTTTTTGGTGTTTCTATTTTTATTTTATTTTATTTTATTTTTTTATTGTTGTTTTGGGGGTAGTGATGCATTTGGTTTTATATATATTTATATATATAAAATAAACAAGTAAATAAATACATAGTAAAAAATAGATGCTTAAAACTAACTTAGTTAATACTAACTAAATTTATTCTGTTCGTGTTTTAAGTGACATTATAACAGGAGCTAATCTGTGGTTGATTTCAAACCCTGAGCTGGCAGTTTGGAAGTGTGAAACAGTGGAAAGAAAGGTTGACAAGGGACCTGCCATCGACTTAGAAAGCACAATACAACATGAGTCGGCGTATGGTTTCAATGTTCATGTTCTTGGACTTAGGTAAAAACTTTGAAAAATAAATAAATCTCAAAACAAAATAAAAAACAACAATCAGAATCGTATGACAGATCATGTAGTGCAAATATAACTGGACGTTTTTTATTAAATTTTATTATTATTATTTATCTTTAAAATTAATTGATAAATTATTATTTAATTTGGATGCATGTTCTTGAAAATCACTTAAGAATCATTTGTGTTTTTAATAAGCATGCAGAAAGTTTGTTTTAAAATTATGTTCTTTGATTGTTTGGTGATTATTGTTATTATTATCATCATCATCATCATCATCATCATCATCATCATTATTATTATTATTATTATTATTATTAATTATTATTATTATGTAATTATATATTATGCTACCTATTTTTTTTATCTGAAATCTTTTTTGTAAAATTTGACAATCGCAGTATGAAAATACTTTTTTTTTTTTCTTTTTTCTTTTTTAGCGTAGTGAATAATGTTCATTGGTCTGACAATGGGCTATATCTCAATGTTATGCTGTTATGTTGTGGTTACCTTGTATGAAATGAGATATGTAAAGCACCCTAGCCTTTTCATGTATAAGAAACGGCGGCATCTGCTTTCCAATCATTTTTAACAGCTGCAGCATTTGGTTTCCTATTGTAGACTTTTCCTATGATTAATGTGACATTAAAGAAATATTCATTCTTTGTAACCAGAATGTGGCTCACGAAGAAACTTGATCTTTCTGCGCCTGTGCAGCAGTTAGGCGTTATGAACGTGGTCCCCGAGGAGTACACCGTCCCAGTGCATATGTATTCTAACTGGCGATATCAAGCCTTCTTCGTGCCTGGGATCGGAAAGTATCCCATGGGCATCGGTAACTTCGTGTCGTATATCGGCCTGAAAGAGACCATAGCAAAACTCAACGAGACCCTAAAACACAGTCCACTTCCAGGTATTGTTGGAAATAATTCCCTAACTGAAGCCATGTAAACATTACAATATTCACCTTTTAAATTAGTTTTCGAAATAGTTATGTATTTTGATAGATATCAGAATATGATTTGCTTTTATTTTTTATTTTTTATTTTTATTTTTTCAAATTAAATCAGCTGAGTAATTTAAATTAACTGTTCTGTGATGTAAATTATGACACTAGTAAGATTAAGACAGTTATCTGCTGGGATTACTGTTCTGATCATTTTGCTCTGATAATTTCTCATTTTGTTTTCGTATAACGTCACCCACAGTTATTGTTATGTGATACTTTATTACCGTGTTTAAAGGTTCCATACTGAATGTTGATTCGACGACTATCAAGTTTGCTGAGAATTTTCAGTCAGGTCCGATCAACCCAGAAGCAACCTGTTGGCACGAAAAAGGTGGCAGCGCCGCCAAAAGATTCACGCAAATATTACGAATATTTTACGTACAAGGGCCGCCAAAACACGAAGAACTGAGTAAGGACAGTATTCCAGTGACTTGAACTGTGACTACTTTTCCGTGTCTAAAATAAATAAATAATTTATATCATGTTAAAATATTCCTTTAGACAAATCAAAAACAATATTTGGAATGTTTCTTTATCGGCGAATCCAAACCATGAAAATTATATAACAAAAGCTAATCAAAATTATTTTGTATTTATTTTTTATTATAATTATGTAAACAATTTATTGCATTTATATTTGAATGTAAACAAAAAATATCTTCTTTTTTTTCTTTCTTTCTTTCTTTTTAACTTAATTTTTAGTTTATTTATTTACATATTTTCTTACTGTTGTTATTACTGATGTCAACACTTAATTTATGGTTTTAATAAAATTTGACCTGTTCCAGACATGCAAGAGATAGAGCCTGACATATTGACGATGCCAGAGTGGAACAAACAAGTGAAATTTGCAGACTTCAGTAATGTTCTCAGTAAAGCACAACAGTGGCTGCGGAGTCAACAGGTGACAGTGTTAAGTATTTATAACAATCCTTACTTGTTTCTGTATATAAAAGAGTATTATGTCGTCAGTAAGAAAATGTTGCAATATAATAGTAAGTTTGAATTAAAAAGCAAAATATTTATTGGATTAGATTTTTTTTTTTTTTTTTTTTTTTTTTTTTTTTTTTTTTTGTTATTGAGAATTTACAGATATAATAAGATGAGAAAATATAAATGAATTGGTTTTAATTTAATTATTATTTTGTTGTTGTTGTTTTATGTTTTATGTTTTAATTTTTCTCAACATACATCAAAACAAATAATTATATGAGAAGAAAAACTTTAATTTATCAACTAATTAATTAATAACCATGATAATGATAGTTTGCTATTTACAGGGAATTCGATTAGTAAACATTGAAACAAGAAAAGCTCGGGTGCATTCGGTTCAAAGTAAGTATCTTTTATCTTACTAAACTGTAATATAAAATTATTAACACTATCTTTGGGTGGTGATATAAATAACTCTGCTAAACATACACATTCCAAAAATATGTCTAAGATGAAATTGAGAGAGAGAGAGAGAGAGAGAGAGAGAGAGAGAGAGAGAGAGAGAGAGAGAGAGAGAGAGAGAGAGAGAGAGAGAGAATAAAATTTCCACCGATCCTTAATTTTAATATGTTATTCTTCACTTTTCTAAGTTGTATTTTCTGAATTATTAAATTCAATATTAGCTTTATTAAATTTCAGACAGTATTAAAATTGCCTCAGATTCCACTGATGAGTTTTATTCATCGTACATGGACGCTCATTTTGTTCACATTTTGCGAATTTTCTACGTTGCGGCTCCAGAAATAGATTCATATTCCAGCACCTTTCTTACATCACGACTCTTTGTGCCGATTCGCCTGACAATGAAAACCTTTGAAACAATGTCACAGACAATGGCTAGAATAGTGGCATGGCTGCAAGTAACTGGTAAGTGTTATTAAAAGTCGGCGATTAATAACTATAGATAAATACAGAATGTTCTTAATAATTATTTACTGATTATAATTATTAGTATTAGTATTGTTGCTGTTGTTGTTGATGATGATGATGATGATGATATTGAGTATATTGTTACTATGTTATTTGATTGTTTCATGGTAAGGTAATGGCAATTGGTATTCAAATACTGTCATTTTTTTATTTAAATTCTTTAGAATGGAGGTTTAATCTATGAATTCATCTAAATGGCATTATTCTCTTCCAGGACTTAATATTTTTGGTGTTGAGACAGTTCCATACTTATTTGTCGACAATGACGGCAACGGCATCAATGCCGACAAAGCAGATTTAAAACTGAGCAGACAGACAGGCAAATACTGGGTAACAACCATAAGGTAAATCATTTTACTGGATGTTTAATAATAACAATTATCACTTTTAAAAACAATTCTAATTCTCCTAGCTTCGTACTGAAATTTATTTTGCTTAATAATCTTTGTTAACTATCCATTTGGTTATTTGTATTGAATAATTATTTTTTCAGTCTAATTACAAATATAAAGAAAGTACATCTGTTAGTAAAATTCAGTAAAATTAATTAGTGTTGTGATAATCATGAGATGAATGTTATTACAAGAGATACAAAATGTGCTTTTTCGTTTGATTGTTTCTTTATTTAAAAGTTTGTTTAGTTGGTTCTATTTTATTTTGGTTCTTTCTGTGTTATTTTTTTCCCCCTCTTTCTCTCTCTCTTATATTTATCAGCTGTAATAATAATTCAGATTATAAAAAAATTGTATATATTATTTTATTTCGATCTATATTCTTTGTTTTCAGACTATATTTTTCGAGCTACTTTCAAGAACCTTCGCCCTTGCAGCTACCTCCGACAATTGACTGGATGACCCAAGGTGGCGGAAGAGCTTCCGGTCTGTGCACAATAACGTGATGTCCTACTTACGTGAAATCAAAATGTATTCTTCCGCTGCCTCGAATGAATTAAACACCAAGAATGGTGACGCAAGTTAACAAAAAAAAATAATAATAATAATAATTCGAAGAAACAAGAACATCTTAGACATCAAGAAAACTTCAATTATTGTTCAGTTAATCGTTATTTTCCAACCAGCGACTACCAGTTGTTTGAAAATGTTGTTGTAGCCTGTGTTTTCCTCTCTTTGGGAAGGTTTAATTAATGATTCACTGTTCCTAAGAGTGATTCATTAAAAGGAAAAAGCGAGTTTTCTCTCTCAAATTATCATTTCAGTGTATAAAAAATAAATAAAATTAAAATAATAAGAAAATCAAATATTCATTAACAAAATAGTTTATTGAAAGGTTCAAAAACTTTAAAGTAATTGTTATAAACACACACAGACACACACGCACACACACACACACATATATACATACAAACGCACATATTTTTGTTGCTGCTTCTATTTTTTAATGAATTTGTTAGTGTTGTTTGTAGTTGTTGTTCTTGTTATTATTCTTGTTCTTATCACAGAAAATATTAATGTTATCTATTATTAATTTACAAAAATTTCATGTTTTTTATCTGATGAATAAAAATTTATACTGTTGATGAAATTCTAGAAAGTCTTCTAAAATTATATTAATGCTGTATTTGAAAAAAAATATCGTCGCAATAGAAAGTTTACGCTTTAAGGGGACATAACTTCTACAGCGACTTTATAAATTTCGCTAAAGAGTTACTGAACATTATTAACTCTGGATATCTGTGTGTGTGTGTGTGTGTGTGTGTGTGTGTGTGTGTGTGTGTGTGTGTGTGTGTGTGTACGTCTGTGTGAGTGTTATTCTCTTTGTAGGAAACGTATTAATTTTATTTATTTATGTACATGTATGTATGTATCTATATATATAGATAGATAGATAGATAGATAGATAGATACATACATACATACATATTCATGCTTAAACGCACGTACGAACATACAAACTTACAAAAACACAAATTCATAATATATACATACATACATACACATACACTTAAATGCATACATACATACATACATATTTACAAGAACAATAAAATGGATATGCTGGTGATAAGAAAGTTTCTGTCAAGGATGCTTGCATATTCAGTGATTACTATTTTATATGAACAAGTATATTGGTACATTAAATTAATTAAATGTTTGACATATTTTACGACTACTGCGTGCAGTCCTCCCCTCTTTGTTATAAAGAGCATCTAATTAACATACAAGTCACATAGTGCAAAGCATAACCCCAGTGCTTAATGAATAGTTAGTGCTAATAATAATTTTAAAAAGAAAGAAAGAAAGAAAAGAAAAACTATGTATCATAAGTATGGTTTTATGGATAAAATAGTCTGTTACATGACTTAAACAAATTACTACCATCTGTTGACCTTAAAATGGTTGATGGGAAGTTATGCTGATTTATTATACAGAACGACTAAACTCGTTGCAATGTTAATTCAAACAAATGTTAATGGGAGAAAGCGTGTTTTATTTTTCTACAGATTAAAAGGTGTCAGTATATTATTATGTATTTGTGAACCAAATACATACTTGTTAGACTCCTATTCTGAGCAGAGAATTATTTTAAATATACAAACACATACAATGATACACTGCTTCAGAACCCGCTTTGTACTTTTTCCCAGTTAACACGGTTTATCTTTCTTCTTCTTCTCCTCTTCCTTCTTCTTCTTTTTCTTCTTCTAACACTTTGATTGTTACTTATTTTTTATTTGTTGAAGTTCGCTTAACACAAATTACTGCGGTCCAGGTAAGAATATACCAAAACTGAACAGTTAAACAATTTCTTACTTTAAAAGGAGACAGTAAAGCGGCAGATGAAAGAAATTTTATATGTAGTTCTGACTGATTTGAACACTTTTGAAGATGTACTGGACAGCATAATGTTAAATTCATAGTGGATTTAGAGTGCAGGTAAAGAAGTTGAAAAAGGATGTTCCAATACATTAAAGAAAAAGACAGGAACATTTTTAAAACTTATGTATCAGCTCTATTTTGGAAAGGCATGCCTAGATTTTTGTGGATGTTGTGAATGTTTGCATTATTATTATTATTATTATTATTATTATTATTATTATTATTATTATTATTATTATTCGATTAACACGATTCTTTTATATTTAAAACCAAATAAAAATTAATAATAAAAAAAATAAAACAAAAAATATAAAACAAAACGAACTGTACATCTGGACGAAGGACATTAATGTTTCGCGCAGTTACCTTTCATTGTAATTCTGTCAAATAATTACCTAAGTGAGGGTGGGGTGTAATAACAATAAAATAAAATCATCGTGAATCACGTGCTCTAATCGTCATCAGCAACATTACCTTAATTGACTTGACGGTTACTTTAATGATATTGCGTGACCCGAGGTCATAGCACGTCATCTGTCGATCACAGTCGTGTGTCTGGCTCGTGTTTGTTAACATTGGCTTCGGGTCACGTGTCTCTTGAGAATCGGCAATCGCCGTAACAAATAACAAGATTCTGCTTCCGACGAATGGCCGTGTATCGAAAACCTGTGCAGAAGTCGTTATAAAAACTAATGTGATTTATTTGGTATGAAAGGTGGAGGTTTTAAAAATACTCAAACTACAGATGTATAATAATTATGTGCTGAAGTATTGTTATCTTTTTTATTCATTGAAAATGTTGATGTTATTATGTTTTATTTGAATATTTTTTTCAATAGTTTATTATTATTATTATTATTATTATTATTATTATTATTATTAATTTTACTACTACTACTACTACTACTACTACTACTACTAATAATAATAATATTTATTATTATTATTATTATTATTATTATTATTATTATTATTATTATTATTATTATTTTTTTTTTTTTTTTTTTTTGTACTGAAATACAAAGAACGTGCCATGCAGTTAATTGCACCAGATGCTGTGAATGACATTGTGTGCAATGACGGGCACGAGGCGCAGTGATTCGTAAGATCGATTCGCTTCGGTAGATCCTTTCATCGGTTTTTCTTCCAGAGCGTAAAAGTGCGGTATGCGCCTTCGTGTGAATGACACCTGACAAAACTTCTGAGGTTTTATTGCTCCTGTTCGTGTTGTCCAAAACGATTTAACTCTACAGCAAAACTCATTCTCAGTTTTACAGCAACATGTAATTATACTTAAATATTTTCATTTTATTTCGAAAAATGTATGTAAAAGTCTGATAAATTGAGCGTTAAATTATAGTTATATTGTTCTGTATTGAAAATGAAAACCAAAAGCGAGTGCATATACAGCAGTAGTAATAATAGTAGTCGCAGTTGTAGTAGTAGTAGCTGTATAAGCAGCAGCAGAAGCAAAACCAGAAGCATTATCATCAACATCGTCATCATCATCGTCATCATAATTTTTTAGCAATTTTATTTTCTATGACTGAATCATTTCTATGATTATTTAATTATTTTTTCAAATCAAGTCACCAAAACATATTTCTCATTATTCTCAAAGTTATTTGTGCATTGATCTATAGCTGATACGAAATAGTAAATTTTCTGAGTATTATTAACTTTACGTTTATCACAGAGTTATATTGTCTTGTATTGATTTTGCTCTTTAAATTGTTAAAAAGTCTCATACAGTGAATAAAGAAATAATAATAATAATAATATAACTACAACAACAAATATATATATATTTAAACAATAAAACAATAATAAAACAAACCAAAAAATAAAAAATAAAAAAATAAAACGAACAAATATATATATATATTTGTTGGGGTTGTTGTTTAATTTTATTCATGTATTAATGTTTTGTTTTTTTCATTTCTTTTTTTGTTGTTTTGTTTTGTTTTGTTTTTTGTTGTTGTTTTTGGTGTGGTTTTTTTTGTGTTTTAAAAAAAATGTATTTGTGTGTTTGGTTTTTTCTTTTGTTTTGTTTTCTTTTGTTATTGCTTTGTTATGTTTTTGGGTTTGTTTGTTTCCTTTATAAACGAGCTTAGCATTAGCAAATAACAAATAAAAACTAAGAATACTGTTATTAATACAATATAAACAAACAATCCCACTATCGGTCAGTCAATAAATCAATCCAAGAACTCACCAAGGAATCTTTCATAAATGACTTAATGTTATATTAAGTAATAATCTAGACATTTTTTTTTTACAACATTACTGTACGTCAATATCAGAAGTGTTAAACCATCCTGAAACACAGTAAAGTCACAGTAACAGAACGAAATAAAGATCTGAAAGCATGATTATATCACAGTACTTGATTCATGATATTTTTATTATCAGTAACCCCACACATTTACACTCTAAAACAATTTTTTAAACGAATATAATGAAAGGTAATACTACTACCATACTGTAATACATGTATCCTCTTTTATGAAAGATAAAAGTGTGTTATCTTTAAGATTTAAAAAATGGATACATGTATGTAAGTATCTATCTGTATGCATGAATGTAAGGAATACACCTTTCATTAAATTTGTTTACTGCTTTTTCAGCTAAATTGATCGGATAACGTTTCCAGTTGTTGAATAACCTGCAGAAATAAATATTAAGTTATTGTTCAATTATGCAAAAAGGTGTTAGATAGTGTTGCATGTTTTGGATACCTTGTTATCGGCGGGTTTTTTATGGATTTCAAGTAATGTAGTTCAGAATTTACATTATGTGTGCAGATATTTCACTTTTAACCGAAAGATGAGTGAATAATGTTTGAAAATAATAATAATAATAATAATAATAACAACAACAACAACAACAACAACAATAATAATAATAATAATAATAACAATAATAATAATAATAATAATAATAATAATAATAATAATAACAATACCAATAATAATAATAATGATAATAATAATAGTAATAATAATAATAATACTTTTTATTTCGTATATATACGCGTGCGAGTGTGTGTGTGTGTGTGTGTGTGTGTGTGTGTGTGTGTGTGTGTTCTTTTGTAGGAAAATATTTATTTTACTCGCTTATGGTTGTTATTGATTGTTTGTATTCATTTGTTGGTTTAAATTTACTTTAATAATGAATTAGAAATTCTTTGATAAAGATGAGAACTATGTGAAATTTAATGGCATTGATGATGATGACAAAATATTTATATTAAAATATTTCTCTGTGAAACTTAAAGCATATAAAGAAACAATATTGTACGGATACATGACGATGATGGTGAATATTCATGTTTCATTAACATTTAAATAAGGCTGATAAACAACAATATGAACCGTAACTGTTCTTAACCACAAGCAAAACAAGTCAACCACTTCCATTTTTCTCTTTCACTTCTAAGAGATTTTTCAAGCGCAATTATTGTCGTTATAATTACATAGCACGCAAAAAAGAGTATAATTTAAGAATTCGGAGAAAAAAATCTTCAGAAATCATTTTCTCACACAAATTGTGTTGTAAAAATTTTCACAAGAAATTGGATTGCTCGCCTAGACTTTCTCCGATTTGGTTCTGCCAGTTTCAATTTTTCCTTCTGTCTTGACTTTGATGTTCAGCTGCCCCATCTTTTTACTGTAAGTCAGTTCTTGAATAATCGTTCCGCTACACGTCGTGCATGAGAATACATGTTTTTTTCAGTGATTCAAGGAGGATAACTGGAATGTGGAGTTAATGTTGAATCACGAAGGTGTTACTATCAAAGGCTTACCTGTCAAGCGCTATTGACGAAACAGTGAGCGAGCGCAAGATCTCCATCCCAAGGGAGACAATCGTGCTATCTCATTTCAAGCGAGCATCCAAGGGTGCGAGCCACACAAAACGATTCACATTGGATTTCGGAGCGAGGTGTTTCATTAATCAACCGCAAGTGTTAGAATCTCGCTCGGGATCGTGTTTTCGGACAAAAGTAAGACTCGGGATGAAAGGTTGACCGTTCTTCTCATAATATTGACAAAGGCCATGTTTGTAGCTTTCCATGACAATCAAAATGTGCAATAAAAACAGAGAAAAAAACGTAAATTACAGATCATGTGTGTGCGTGAGTGAGTAAGTGAGTCATTAATGAAGTTCAAAACAATCAGATATCTGAAAGAATATAATGTATGTGTGTGTTTATGTGTGTATATGTGTGTGTGTATGTATGTATGTATGTATGTATGTATGTATGTATGTATGTATGTATGTATGTATGTATGTATGTATATGTATGTATGTATGTATGTATGTGTATTTATTTAGTTTATACAGTGATGTTACCGAGAAGGTAGATAATTATTTAAAACCGGAATTTTTTTTAATGTTATTACTCGTAATCCATTCAAACAGCAGACTAATGCACCGCTGTAAGTCAGGTGAGAAAATAAACCTATGTATATATGTAATAATAATAATAATAACGGAAAAATCACTGAAGAAATATTGACATGAAGAGGGACTGGGTAAGCAGGATTTGCTCGGTCTGGATTAATCCCAATCTTTATATAACCAGCGGTTACTTGTTTACATACTGCATTTGAATGAGCCGGCAGATTCATTGTTTTCCTGCATGCAAGGAGAAAATCAGAAAAGCCGTACAACAAACTCGCGTGTGTCTTTCAGCTTAATTGGATTACTCTCCATTAAGATTGCAGTGCGCTGTTTCACAGCTGCATTCCACAATTTCTCTCAGTTGCTAATCACCGACCAACAACAGTGGGCCAACAGGTAATTCGGGGATTACCTCACTCATCAGCGCGTGCTCGTTTGTCCTCGTGGGCAGCCATGCGTGACGGAGGGCTGCTTAATCGAGTTTAATGTACGCTCTATAACAGTCGCTGACCAGAACGGGTAGTTTGTAAAGAAGAGACAGAGAGAGCTGCGATGATAATTCTGTTAAAAACCAACAAGTTTTTGCATGGATGCTTTCATTTACAGCTGTTGTAGCTTTTAATCGCAGTGTTTTAGAGGCAGGATGTGTGATTGCGATGGTGCTCATTTGTGTCATATGTAATAGTTATTTTCCCAAACTGAAAGGATGACTAAATTTATGACAGCATAAAAAAAAATAAAAAAAATAAAAAAATTAATCTGAAAGTTACTGTTAACAGAAATAAATATATGATAGAATACAATTTATAACACTATCTCTGTCCCTGTTTATCGTCGACTCTCTCTCTCTCTCTCTCTCTCTCTCTCTCTCTCTCTCTCTCTCTCTCTCTCTCTCTCTCTCTCTCTCTCTCTCTCTCTCTCTCTCTCTCTCTCTCTCTCTCTCTCTCTCTCTCTCTCTCTCTCTCTCTCTCTGCATAAATATGCAACTATATATGAATTATCCGGCATGTTGCATGATGAAGATGACGAATGGCATGCACTTGCATGATAAGTAAACACCAATTTATTTGATTGTCCTGAATAGGATTATAGAAATCCTGCACTCTTTCATTTCGTCCTTTATCAACAGTTCATTAGTTATACTAATATAGTAGTAATAGTAAAAATAAACAACAACATTTTTATACCAGTTTAGATTTTTGTTCGTGCCATTTTAAAAGAAATCGCACGTACCGAACAAAAATATTGGCGTATAGGATAATCAATTAGTATAAAATAAAAATATATATGTATATATAATAGAATAGTATGTTTTTTGTAAGCGCAAAACAAATTAATGTAAGAAATGAAACCCATTGTTATGCATTTATACAGCATGTGTTTTATTCCTTTATATTCTGACTTGATTTTCATTTTTCTGTATTAATAAATAAATAGATAAATAAATTAATTAATTAATAAAATAAATACTGATTAGAATAATTAATTAATTTTAATATTGCAGATTCAATTAAATGTAACTCTTAAATTTTCGCTAGGATATACATATATATATTCAGACAGAGTTTACATAAAAACAAAAGCCATGCATTTATTATTAAACCAGTCAATAATATAAAATTATAATTTAAAATAATATCATTATCTCTTATCTTTATTATTATGATTATTACTAGTTCACTACCTTCTTAATATAATAAGAAAAAGAAAAAGAAGAAAAAATTATGATGATCATCATCATCATTAGAATGATGATTTTATTTAATAATAATACGAAAAAGAAGAAGAACTTATTTAATAATCCACTCAATCCATTTTTACCTATGTCTCGAAAGAGGAAACCGACGCCATCGAACGATGACCATCTTTTCTTAAATTAAAGCCAAAGAATAAATTGTAGCATACAGGCATACACCACGGTTTCATAAACAAATCGCGGATCACTGGTTCTGGTGGGGAATTTTCCTAAATGATAAGATTGAAACAATTTTTGCCCTCCGACCTAAGTACTGAGTTACAGCCCGTGTCTGTGAAGAAAAAGTAAAAAAAAAGAAAACAACAGGTGTACAGTGTATGATGAAATTGAAAAGAACAGAAACGCGGTCTGAGAAATACTCATCAGTGTCAGCACAGTCGCTAACAAAGCGTTTGAAAAACAACTACAACAGCAGCAACATCAGCAATAACAACAACAACAACATAGTAATAATAATAATTATATATGCATGTATGTAGTAGCACATTGCAAATTTTGTATTTGTTTTACAAATGTATTCCCTTCTGCAGCTGCACGTGTTCTTTTCAGTGATTCAGTCCCACTACGCTGTGTTGTGTTGAATTTGAGACAGACAGACAGACGAACGACACCGACACCTTCAATTCATCAATCATTCACGACGTCCCATCTAATTATCACAAAGCTAATTCTGATTGAAAAGAGCAACATGGAAAATAAGTAATCAAGGTAATCTCGAAAATTGAGATTCCACGCTAATAAATTTTATTGCTTGGAAACGTGCGGGAAAAAAAAAAAAAAAAAAAAAAAAATAAAAGATAACCCCCAACTGTTTCGATACACGTCGTTTTCATCCATGTTAGACGTGTCCAAACGGCGTGGGAATGAACATCACGGCAAACGCACACTCTCGGGTGGGTTGCTAAGCCTTATGGGGTGCGCTAACGTCGAGATGTCACGCAACGTCCGTGATAACGCAAAGTCTGGCTGCGTCTGCCAGCCGCGTTTTCAAAGCTGTTGTGATGCATGCACGTGATTCAGTCACGTTTGAAATTGTTATTTAATTTATTGTTATTAGCAGTTGTAATATCAGTAGAGTAGTAGTAGTAGTGATAGTAGTAGTAGTAGTAGTAATAATGAAGTAATAATAATAAGAATAGAAATATTATTATTAGTAGTATTTGTTGTTGTTGTTGTTAATACTGTTATATGTTGTTGTTGTTGTTGTTGTTGTTGTTGTAGTTACAGTGTTGTTATTAATGGTGATCTGTTTTTTTTAGATATAGTTACTGCAATCATAATTTTATTTACTGCTTTTATTTCAAAACTGCGAGTGGAAAAGACAAGAAAAATGATTATTACAACGATTTATATTCTGCTTGATTAAGTAGTTTAAAAACAAATGCTCCTACTGATTTATTATTTCATTGTTTATTTAAATAAAGAACTAATTTGTTCTCGTTTTATTGTTCTGATGTTTATGTATGCTAAAAGTTATCAGCTTTTAGTTATTTATTTATTTCTATTTATTTCTCTGTGCATATTTTATATTTTTAAGCAATTCTGTTCGCAGTAGCCGCTGTACTTAGCAACAGTGTTAAATTTATATCGATTTAATGTGTGTTACCTCATCCACGGAAGCATAAAGAAATCTCCGTGATATGTGACCAAGTCCATCCGCGTCCACAACATTGAGGAATGATTTGTTCTTTTCTGCGGCAGTTTCAAATCAGTTAATATCACATACATTTGAAGATAAGGTTTGTTAAAGGACAGGTGTCGGTTGCCGTGGTAACGAAATACAGAGGCGAAATAATACAAGTGTTGTGTCTCTATATTATCATGTTTTAAACAAATACGTTTTATTGTTCATTTTTGTTGTTGTTGTTGTTGTTGTTTACTTTTATTGTTATTTTCATTATTATCTTCTCTTTTTTTTTAATTATTTCAATTTACTTAAATTTAATTTTTTTTATTATTACTTTTACTGTTGCTGGTGTTGTTATTATTATTATTATTATTATTATTATTATTATTATTATTATTATTATTATATTTATTTTGATATTTCTTTGTTTCTTTGTTGTTATTTATCCCTGAGGATTAATTTATCGTTGTAGATATATTCGATTTTTATAACAACAAATTTCTCTTGAGCTGTATTTTTATATTTATTTATGTCATTTATTTTATTAACATACATACGCATATAAATATAGATTAATATCTACTAACATTTATATATATATATATATATATATATATATACACATATGCATGCATACATACATACATACATACATACATACATACATACATACATACATACATACATACATACATACACACATTCATACATACATATAATACTTGATAAACAAATACATTAATATACGCATACATTTATGTATACGTACACACGCACACTCCCTAATTAAAATCCAAAAGTGATGCGAATAATACTTTGGTTCATATCACGAAGCATAAATAATACAATAGCACAGGAAGTAATATGTGAATGTAACAAGTGAGAAAAAGGTTAATGTTAGTATTTATGGAAATCAAATGGTGATGTAACAAAGCGCCGCCGACCAAAGCTAATGGCTTGGCGTTTTCAATTCATACACCAACTGTCTTTGTCGAAAATTCGGCGGCAACGGCTGTTTTGTTATTGTTACGAAAATTTCGCCAACAGCTTGAGAAAAATAAACATTAACAATATGCAAAGTTTGATGGGGCCAAAAAAAAAAAAAAAAAAAAAATGTTCACGCACACTACACAATGAAGACGATTATATAACATGGAAAAATAATTTATCAAATTGAACAAAGCCAAAAGCAAACGAGTTCTGTGTTTTATGTTTTTCGCTAAATTATGGAAATGAAGAACCTCTTACGTTTGTACGTGTTCATATTTCTTCTTGTAAAAATCTCGTTAATTTTTTTATAAAAAGGAAATTAATACTAATAGTTTTTTATTTCCTAAAGTAAAGCGTGACAAAACAAATTAAAATGCTTGAGATAACAGTAAGATAAATGAAAATAATTTTTTTTTTTTTTTTTTTTTTAGTATCCACGAATTTGATTTCCGTATAATATTAACTGTAAAAGAGGATGGAAACACTAACATTATCATAAGTTAATAACTGGGTAGTTTTCGTCGTATTAACGGTGGTTGTAGTATTTTTGTGATGTGGTAGTAGTTGTTGTTATAATATGATCATGGGAAGAGATATTTGTTACGATGATGACGATTGTTACTGTGGTAGTTGTAGTCCTTGAAGTAGTGGCGGTAACTGTGGTGATGAATAATTTATCTTTTATAATACAATACAAATTTAAATTATTCTTCTTTTATCATAAGAATTTTTTTTTCTTTCCTCTCGATTTTGAAGTCTTCTGTGTTACAGAATTTTCTCAGTAATTAAACTGATTTAATTTTTAAAAAAAAAAAACATTCTTCTCTTTTTTGTTTCTTTCTCTTTCCAAATTTGTTATTATTAGGGTCGCAGAGTGGTATCTCCTTTTATCAACCATGATTTTCACAAATAACTATGATTTTTTTATATATATTTTTTTTCGTTCATTAATAATTAAGATCTAAAGGAATCCAGCGACTCTGACGGACCGTGTGCGAAACGACATGTGGGAAACGGGGTTCAGTTTCCTCTCAGCAACTTACAAGACGATCGGGTGATCGCACGCGCGCACGCGCTGTATGTCACCGCGAGCGACTTCTATAATCAGTGACGAGTATCTCTCAGATTGCGTTTTATCAAAGCCGCAGACCCTTGTCCTCCTTTGAATTTCATCACACGACTAACACCTGACGGGTTCCACGCGCGCGAAGTAACAAAAAAACAAAAAAAAAAATCCCGACAACACCCGAGTCACGACACGCGCCGCGCGCGAGGATGAGTTTGAGAGCAGACACAGAATACTTCGACATGTAGCATCTGTTCGTTTTGTTTCTTTTTTTTTTTTTTTTTCATTTGTTTGTTACTTTCTTTTTGTTTTATCTTTTGTTCATTTGTTCATTTGTTTATTTGTTTATTTATTTGTTTATTTTGATTAATATTTTCTTTTTTTATTTTTTTTTTTTTTATTTATTTTGTTTATTTATTTTTTTTTTTTTTATTATTTATTTTTTATTTGTGTGTTTATGTTTGTTTCATTTTTTTTTTTTTTTTTTTTTTTTTTTGATTTAATTTATTTTATTTGCTTGTTTATTTTATTTCTATTTATTTTGCTTATTTTTAAAATTGTTTCTTATTATTATATTTGCTTTTTATCTGTTTATTTATGAATACTTTTTTATTATTTCTTTTTGTTTGTTTTGGGGTTTCTTTTTTTTAAATTTTCAGACAAAAACCCGTATAACTTGATTTATCTCAAATCTTCACTTATGTCACAGTTACTTACAAAGATATTTAGAACATACACACACACACACATACACATAGACACACACACACACACACATATATACATACATACATACATGCCTACATACATACATACATATAGAAAAATGATAATACTGTTACACTCGTAGTAATACTGCAGTTGTTATGGCAATGTTTACAGTTGAAGTGCACGTCGTGATAATGCTAATTGTAACGATGAATTACAAACTTTTGTAAAATGATATCAATACAAGTCATTTAAATTTAAATTACCATTTTTTTTTTTTTACAATTATACATAATTAAATACACACGCACATTACGAACGCTGTCATCAGTTACATTATTAGTAGTTAAAGAGAAAGAAGCAATGTGTTACCGCCGTTATAAAACATTGTGCAGTGTTTATATGAGATATTTAATATACTTCGTATCGACTCGACGACATTTAGAGCAGTACAGATAATATCTGAATTATCGTACACAATATCTGCCTTTGTTAACTTACGTAACCTCCATACACTAAAAATAGTGTTGTTTTTATCAATGATTTCGAAACTTCCAACAAAGTGACAGATTTTATTTAACTTTTTTTACATGTCTTTTTGCTGTTTCATACATACATATTTACATGGATATATATATATATATATATATATATATAAAACGAATATGTTATTTATATGTGAGTATGTGAGATTGTGTGTAGCTGTGTGTATGTATGTATGTATGTATGTATGTATGTATGTATGTATGTATGTATATATATGTATGTATGTATGTATGTATATATATATATATATTCTTTACATAAATATTAAATTTAAAAAAAAAAACTATTTTCAAATTATGAACAAAATGTGTTTTATAATATTTAATTTCATATATACATACAGGAAATACACCTGTATATAAAAAAAATAATAATATTATTATTATTACATTTTATGATTATTAATTATTTCGTCATATTAAATAAAACAATGCAATTATTTAGTAACAATTAATTTTTAAATAGCAAATTAAGAGTAAATCGAATTATTTGCCATCAAATTCCCTATAATAATATTCATTTACTCACAAAAGTTATACGGTTTTTGCTTTACAATAATATACACATGTCATTAGTTAGTCCATATTAGTTTTATTTCTACAGAAAATGCAACAGACACAAGGTAAGTTTTTAACTGTTAAACATATTTGTAGAATAACTTGTGTTCCAAATCATTTAACGTGATTTTTTTTTTTTTCTTCTTCTTCTTTTTCTTAAATATCATTCTGCAAAGTTTCAATCTCATTACATTAAATCCCAGCAGATAGGGAACGAGGCTGACCAAAAAGAGGCTGGTCTTGAATATAAATCGTCCAATCAGAACAGTCCTCTCACGGATTTGGTTTGCGGTCTCGGAAAGCCTTCGGCGAATGGTCATGCGCGTGCTGTTTATTGTCGGGCAATCGTGTATTGTTAGACAGCCCGTAACAGCTGTTTAGCGATGGGATTATAGCTCTTAATACTTTGTTTCCACTTGCAGCCGATAAAATAATTAGCATGCCTATAAAGATTACAGTTCGGAACTTGTTAGGGCATTTCATAGCTGTTCTTTGAATAACCTCAACACGAGATTTTCTCTTGAGTTTCCGATATTGTTTAAAAAAAAAAAAAAAAAGTTAAAAAAAAAGAAGTATTTAAATTTTATTTGAACATGCCGCGTTCATTTCTTGTAAAGAATAAAAAGGAAGAAGAACTTTTGGAAGTGACGGAACACAAAAGTGCATTCCGAACAGTTTTACCCAGATTTTCAGGTATGTAAAATATGTATATATTTATAATTGTGTTTAATGAAAGAATTAATAATAACAGTAATAATTATATATACAGACATTGATTTAAATTCCATTTACAATAACCGTTAGTTTTTTCTGATAGCAAAGAGGAATTTTTCAACGCATTTTATTAACCTCCTTTTTATTTTATTTTATTTTATTTTATTTTATTTTAATTTATTTTTTATTTTTATTTTTTATTTTTTTTTTTATTTTTATTTTTATTTTATTTTATCATATTTTATTTTATTCTATTCTATTTTATTTTATTTTATATTTCTATTTTTTTATTTTATTTTATTTTTTTTCCTTTTATGTTACAGTTTCCTTTTAATGTCATTCTAATTTAATATAAGTATTAATCTATTTCGCCCTCTTATTTTTATTTCCAGATATTTTATTATATCTATTTACTGTTGTTAGTTTCAGTTTTAAACTGTTTCAAACCATTTTCATCAGTTTGTTACTGCGTGGTGACTTTACTTCTACATATTGATTTTTAGCGATATCGAAATATTTGCAAGAATACAATATTTTTGTTAACTGAAATAAAATATGTAGCTATGTATATCAGAATCTACATACATACATATATATATCTACACACATACTTATATATACATATATACATATAGATATCTGTGCGTGTATTCTGTATATTTACTTTTTTATCACACATATAACTATAATTATATCATATCATACATTTTACATGTAATTTACGTGTATATGTATTCGTCTCTGTGTGTGTGTGTGTGTGTGTGTGTGTACACAGTTTGTCTCAATATATATATATGTGTGTTTGCGTATTCATACAACCCTAAAGATGTAATTTTATTTATATACTGTTTATACCATACACATATATTTACATCATACATTTTACTTTTAATATTTTCGTTATTCAATGAAATTTGTCATTATTTCAATTAGCTTTTTGAAAATGTGCAAAAATAATAAATGTCCGGATACGGAAGACTTCTTTGGTAGTACAGAAACTTGTGAAGGGAAGCTCTTGTCCCCTGCGATTTTGTAACCCAACACCCAGATGTTTTTATCACGCGCATAATAAGTTTCATATATAATGACTAATGCTATTGAATTCCGAATTGTTAATGGAAAAATAACTTTAATGCATTTTCATAAACAGTATATGAAAAGTAATATTATGATAACAATAAGAAAAAATATAATAATGATGATAATAATAATAATAATAATAATATTAATATTAATATTAATAATAATAATAATATAGTAGTAGTAGTTGTTGTTGGTTGTGGTGCTATTATAAAAGCAAGAATTATTATTATTATTATTATTATTATTATTAGTTGTTGTTGTTGTTGTAGTTGTAGTAATAGTAGTTGTGTATATGACGATAATATTTTAAATATCAATCGAAAATAATCAGCTTCTATTTTTCTTCTTATATATATATAATATGGAAATATTTCTGTATTAAATTTCACCATCATCATCATCATCATCACCATCATCATCATTATCATTATTATACCATCATCATCATCATTATCATTATCAATGTTTTCATCATCATCATTACTATTATCTATTTATTTAAATATATATATATATATATATATATATATATATATATTTCATGAGATTAAATATGTTCACATATAACATTATAATTTTTTAATTATGAAAGAGTAAATCAGAATGTTTATTTATTTATTTATTTTCAGTAATATATTTTCTCATCATCGCATCAGTTTTGCTGTGATATTTCATTAACTTATAATATTTAACAGTTTTGTTTATACTTTTTTTTTTTTTTTGGTCTGTTTTTAAAGCATGTAGAAATTAATTAAATGCATCAGTTAATCCATCAGTCACCGTTCAATACTGAATGTTTGCGTAAAGAATTATCTCCACGTGATGTTTTTAACTGGTATTTAATCGCATCTTATACCTGACGTCAATTAAAGCATAGACGACAACTCCAAACGTACGGCAACTGGCACTTCGCGACAATGTGTGGTACGGGGTTAAGGAGAGGTGCAAAGAAAAACATATTTTACATCACAGAAGAACATCTTTCAATTAACTTCGTATTTCAAACACAACATAACAAGCGATTGTTCAAATATTGACCCAGGCAGCATGTTAATCTTAATCTCTACTTCAAATGATTTGTTTAAACTCCATTCTGTTCGAGCCACGCGACAACACAGTTAATTGTCCCCTATTTTTTTTTTTTTTTTTTTTTTTCTTCCCCCCCCCCAACTCAACACCATCCTTTCTGGCCTGGAGAAAAGAGGAACGATTATAAAAGAAGTGAAAAAGAACAACGCGCGCGCTGGCGTTTTATTGTTTGATATTTTTGTTAAAAAAAAAAAAAACCACCAGTAAATTAAGCGCGTGGCTTGTTGTGAATTTTAACACGTTGCTTGTTGCGCGTCCCGTCCTCGGAACGCTAACAGGTGTTTTCGTACTTGAACCGAGTGTTCGATTACTCGACATAAATCACTAAGATTGTAAAGATTTGGTTTCAGTTTGTTTCACTGATCAGGTTTTAATGAGCAGTTCTCTGACTGTAAAATGTGACATATTTTAAAAAAATATTTAGTTGTGTATTTAGTTTGTGTGGTTTTGTTCGAGTATATCGATCAACAAAAAGACAGATGACTTTAGGTAAACCATGCATCTGTATAGCCACAAATCTAATCTATTTATTCCATCTATTCTTCTAATTATAATATACGTACGTACATACATACATACATAGATACATACATATATACATACATACATGCATGCATGCATATATTAGGGTATTAAACTGTAACTTCATTAAAATACCTCTAATATCGCGTGGGCCAAAAAACAACACTGTATGTATTTTGAATTTTTCAAAATTTATTTCATTAAAGACATGGCTATTGTTCATTATTGGGCGAAATTTAGTCCTGTTTATTTAAGATAAAAATTTAAATTAGTTATCAAAAATTGAAAGTTTCAAAATGTATGTTTTGAGATGTGTGTTTTTTCTTGTTTTATTTTTTTAATTTTTTAATTTTTTTAAAAAAGGTTTTGCTCTCCCGGTATTTATAGTTAATAACACTATAAATGCAATTTTACTTACGTTCGATATAGCTTTTGAAAAATGTCTCATTACAGGTTATCAAATCAAATTACAGGTAAATAATTACATGATTTATTGATCAGTGCCACGTACAAACAATCCTCCATAGAAAACAAAATAGAGTTTGAATTTAAATAATAAGAAAATGTAAGTAAAATCATATTCTATGTTATTAAACAATTGAAAAATATTTACAGTATATTATTAATTACGTTAACCGATCTGTGATATTTCAAAATAATTATGAGTGTTTTTAAAATAAATTATACTTTTATTTGTTATTTTAGTTTTAATTAAACCGTCCAAATGTCATTTTAATAACTTTTATTTTGAAAATAATATGTTAAATTTAATTATTTTTTATCCTTTTTGAATACTAATGCAATAAAAATACGTTTTCAGTAATTAAATTCCTCTTTGAGAATTTAAATTATTTAAAATGACAACATTAAAATCATTTCACTCATTATATAAAAATAATGTTTAAATTATTGTATTTTATCTGAAAGGAATGGGCAGTATAAAATTTTTACGATTATGATATAATATTTTCATTATTACAGATGATGCGATTTCACGAAATAAATTCAAAAAAAAAAAAAAAAATGTATATAACAACATTAAACATTAGTACTTTTATCAGCTTTTATTTTTAATTCTTTATAGCTCTCACTGTGATTATTTAGTGAATGTGGTTTGTGTCCGTGTATATTGCCTGTGTTTGATGTGGGTTTATCTGTGGGGTTTTGCGTGTATGTGTGCGTGCCTAAAACGTATTGAAATTAGAATTTATGATACGATGTTATCACAGCTTGACAGAGAATTCACATGGAGGTTGAAATATATTCTTAAAAATAATTTTTCTGCCAACCGACAAAAAGTGATATTATATATTTTCTGAAATGAAAGCCTCTTTTGAGTTTTAAATTTTACTGATATATTTATTCATCAATTTCTTTTTTGATACACATAATGTTTTGTTTCTTTATTTTTATATATATATATTTTTTTTTTTTTTTTTCCCCGTTAACAAATTTCGGAATAAAACAACAATGTAATCATAGAAAAATGGTAATACAAGTTACATTAGAATATTACATTAGTACTGGCAGATGATTTTTAGGCATTATACTTAAGCTGTTAATAAAAATCAAATGTTGATTAACTTTAAAATGAATATTATCCATCATGGATAAGTAATATTTATTGTTAATTAAACATAAATTGGACTAGGAAAGAGATTCTAATTTAACCTCTCCACAAAATTATATCATTAAAGATTTATCTCAGAATTAAGTCAATAGTTCATCATCGAAACTGCAGTATCGCCAGTTTTGTTAATGATAATTTGACACTACATTAAACTAACCACTTACTGGTTTCAGTAAGTACAAATATCATTTCGCTTTGAAATAGAAACAAATTTATATATATTTAATAACAAAATGATATAATTTCCTTTGTTTTGTTTTGGATTTTTTTTTTTTTTTTTTTTTTTTTTTAAATATACAGTTTTTCATTAGTGATTTTTGTACCTGAAACAAAACATTCTGATAATGATTCTGTAACAATATTTATACTGCAATGATAAAATCGATTCATGAATAATCTAATAAAGAGTTTAACTTGTGAACTATTAAAAAAAAAGCTCTTTGCTTTTCTATCACAATTTCTGGTGCAAACCCATCCGTCTTATTATCCATGACAATGCACATGTCAACTTCTCCATGCATTTTACAATGATATTCAAGTTATAATTACAAATTTCTGTAAATAATATTTTTTGTTTATTTTTTATTTTTTATTTTTTTATTGTATTTATTTTCCAATCAGGCAAAACTAAATTAAAATAAAGATAAATTTCCATTCCTGCTAATAAAATGTGACATTTAACTTACAATATAACATCGCAAATTGTCATGAATTAAAATTTTTCCAACACCATAACCCATATTAAATTTGCGTGAACCAGTTTACTTAAATGTTTTAATAATGGGCTTGATCATCATTGATTATGAAATATGACATGGGTGAAAGAAACCATCCTTTATTGATAGAAAGAAATCATCCATTCGCTGTTTGATTTTAAATCTGGCATCAGTGAAATCTGATTCCATTTAGCAGATTTACTTCAAGATGTTCATGCTTGTTGGTTTAACGCAATCTAACTAATTTATTTATTCTGCGCTATTTGCTTTCTTAAACTTAAAAGACGTCTTCAAAATATTTGCTTTTCTTTTTTTTTTTTTTTTTTTTGTCCCCAGAGGTCAATGTATGATCGAGTTATATATATTTCGATATCTATTTATGCGCGACCTATATCTAATTTTGGAAAACAAATGCAAAAAGTCAAAAAGATAAGAATGACTTTTTGCTATTTTTATACTATGTCCTTCATGACCAAGATTGGCATTCCTGTTTATATGTTAAAAGTGCACGTAGTATCTGGTATTATCTGATAATACTTTACATTTTGCTATAGTCATACGGGATTTCTCTGAATGCTCTCATAGTGTTTTGATAAACAGAGATTTACCTCTTAAAATTCCTTCTATTTTCGTTAATAAAATTTATATTTAAAAAAAAAAAAAAACCCCAAAAAACCCCAAAAACAAATGAAAGAAGTAAATAAAAACAATATTATTATTATTATGATTATTATTATTATTTTATAAAACGTGTGTGTGTGTGTGTGTGTGTGTGTGTGTTAAAATGAAATACGTATTTCTAATATATTAATAAGAATGTTTTAATTTGCAGACAAAACCACTGAAGTAAAAGATTCGCAGGACAGCATGGACAGTGAATCAGGAACATCCAAACACACATTTCTTGTCTCTCCAACTGTCGTCGTGAAACATGAAAACGAGCAGATGCAGCCGATCGACGCACATGTACGTAACCCGCAGTCGCCCACGAAACTCGACCGACATGGCGATTTGTCTGCTTTCAGTGTTTTCCGCCCTTGGCTCACAGAACCCAAGCAGGCTTCACAAAGCAGCCACCTGTGGCAACGTAAGTTTGCATTTTAATGCAGAATATGTTAAACCGAATTAATTTATTTCTCAACTGTATAAAAAATATTAAAAAAAAAAAAAAACACACACATTTAATTACATAAAAAAAAAAAAAAAAAAAAAAAAGAAGAAAAAAGACATTAATTTTATTTATATAGATTGACAATGTTCATCCTATCTTTAGAAATTGGTTTTTGAAATATATTAAGTAGATTTGTTTGTATCATTTTTCATCCCTTCTATTTAATCCAGCTAAATTATGTAAAAGACCACACATCGTGTATGGGTGACTCTGTCGCTGGGTAATTTTACTTAAATTTCACGTGTTTGAGTTCTCATTTCCACTCGGAACATTGTTTAATACTGAGATAAAATATTGTTTGAGACGATCTTCTAAACTTCCCGTATTATTGACAATCTGGTAATAATTATATTTTTCCTTCTTCCTTTTTTTTCGGGGTGGGGGGCGGCGGGCGGTCTGGAATTTTTTAAATTTATTTTATTTTATTTTATTTTATTTTATTTTATTTTATTATTTTATTATTTTTTTTTATTATTATTATTATTTTGAGGTGATTTTGAGGAGGTCGCTTTGTAGATATTTTATTTTTTTATTTTATTATTATTTTTTATTTTATTTTATTTTTTATTTTATTTTATTTTATTTTATTTTATTTTATTTTAATTTTTTTTTTTTTTGTCTGAATGATACTTAAATCAGGACTGATAATTATGATGATGATAGTCATCATCCTGATCACGATCATTGTTTTTATTGTTGTTGTTGTTTTGCAGGGATGATCACTGTATAGGTTTATCGACAACAAAAATAAATACATCTTACGCCATGAAATAACTGTTCTCTAAGTTTCCAGTAAGCATTTTATCTAAATTTTGTTTTAATTTTTACTTCACAGGCGAGCCTCTGGGAACATTACTTCAGTCACGTGATTTTCGTTTGAGGTACGGCGAGTTTTACCGTTATCACGTAATGCACGGGCTCGCCCAGAACCATCTTGACCTTCTTCCGTTCACCGCGCCTTTCTGGGCGGATCCACGCTTCCACCCCCAGTTCGACAAGAAACCATGGAACTGTGGTTTCGCCACTCGAGCCAAAATATCCGGCGTTGACGCAACAGTCGACAGGAACTACGTCAAAGGTTCCTACGAGTGCGTGAAATGTCTGAAGCAGTTCAGCACCCCCCACGGACTCGAAGTCCACGTGCGACGCTCCCACAGTGGACGACGTCCTTTCGCTTGTGACATCTGCAACAAGACGTTCGGACACGCTGTCAGTCTGTCACAGCATCGCGCTGTTCACACCCAGGAGAAGAGTTTCCAGTGTACGCAGTGTGGCAAGACGTTCAAAAGGTCGTCGACGTTGTCCACTCACCTCCTCATCCACAGCGACACTCGACCGTACCCGTGTCCTTACTGCGGAAAGCGATTCCACCAGAAGTCAGACATGAAGAAACACACGTACATCCACACAGGTAAAAACGTTTTTTTTTATTATTATTATTTATACGTCATTATTAGGTTTTGTTTTTATTTTCTTAATTTTTTTTTTTTATTATTATTATTATTTTTTTTTAAAATATATCATTTTTTTATTTAATCGTTCATTCATTCATTCATTGAGGATAACGATGATGATTTTTTCATTATTGTTATTATTATTATTATTATTATTATTATTATTATTATTATTATTATTATTATTATTATTATTATTATTATTATTATTATTGCTGTTCTAAAAATATTTCGTTTAATTTCATATAAGTAACTGTATTAGACATTTTTTTCTTTTTTGGTTTTTTAAATTCTGTTTATCACTCACCTTTTTTAATGTTTTACTCTAATACTGCATCGGATGTCGGCTGGGCTCTTTTCTTGTTCCAACCGGTGCTACATAACACTTGTTTAAAAAAAAAACCCAGCGGTGTGTGCTTTCCTAAAAGAAGATACATAAAAAAAATATTATAATAATAATAATAAAATATTTGACATCCGAAAACCTTTAAAGTAAAAATTCGTTGAGAGTTGTTAAACAAATATTCATTTAATCAAATACAGCCAGTTAAGGGGGTGGACAAGAGGCGTAATCATGTTTTAATATTACTCATGTTAAACGTAAAATGAAAAACTGATGCGCATCATTTTACTGCTTAAAATAAATCTGCAAACATATTTTAAATCATATAACCAAAATAATTTGGAAAACATTTAGACGGCGTTGAATGTTTAGATGGTGACACTAGTAAATGTTACACAATTTTAACAGTGAACACTCATCATCGTAATTAATGTGAAAGTATTTTAGTGTGATGGTTGTAATTTTATCTTTTACAACAACAACATCACATCCTAAAATTACTAAAACGGATATTTCAATGATTAAATGCAAATGCGGAGCCAGTATTAAACATGTTTAGCTGGCAAATATTTATTATGTAATATATTAGAACAGAACAGAGAGTATAGATGCCAAACCTTTACTATTATCATCATCATCATCATTAGACTGAATTTACATCAGCGGGAGATGACGTTTTTTATATATTATGATTTCAGTCATTTTTGAAATGATTACTGAATCTGAACGGAGTATGATTTTTTCGCGATGTTAAATAAAAATAGAATGTAATTTTCTTTTAATAATTTACATTATATAAGATAAAAATCATAAAATACAGTATATATATCCATTGTAATTTGAAATATATTTACACAAAAAATAAATAAATCAGGTATCAGGTCAAGTTAGAACTTACTGGAATAATAATAATATCAAACCAGTTTGGTGTGCTTATTTTGCTAGTCAGGACTCTTTAACGCTTGGTGTCATTTATAGCATATAAATATGTCTCTAAAAACTGGCTTCTCTCTCATACTGTTATAATCAAATCGCTTGATTTATTGCTACGAATGTTATTTGTTTAGATGTCCAGGTGTCGTTAATCATTAAATTATTCATACTTTCTTTTAATCGTTAATTTATTCATTATTTCCGATTTAGTATAGCTAATATCTGTGTTCACCGTTGCTTAAATCATGGCTGTCATTTTTAAACAATATCTCATACTGTTTATTTAAGGTTATTTATTTGTTTATTTATTGATTGACTGATTGATTGATTTATTCTTCGATGATGTCTGAGAGATAAATATATAACATATCTGCGTTCAGTGATGCATATATTGCAATAACTCAAATTAATTAGTGTTAAACCCTACGATTATCACATATTATTTTGGTGTTTATTTTTCCCGTTGTTCATATTAAATATACAACACACATCTAATGTTAATAATATTCTAGACATGTAACAAACGAAATTTTGATTTAGACAAAATCTTTTTTAGTGTGAATAATGTGTCAAATAATCAGTTTTAACTGAAACGCTATCATCATATATTAAATATATACTCACTAACATCTGGGTCATCACTGTCATAAATTAAACATTTTTTTCCCCATTAATATCCAAGTCATGTTTATTATGTTTTATCAAAATTCCGGTGATCATTTATGTCATGCTCATTAAAATCACATGTGAAATGCATGTTATTCACCGCTATCTAGACATGATTATGATATATCAGATATCTATTGTTCACTGGTATCCGTGTTATAATTATTTATCATATATTCTGAATTCCGTGGAAAATGATATTATCATAATTTTATTTTGTCCTGACAGATTTTAGATAAAATACCTAGTTCTCACCTGCGCACGAGTTTATAACCACCATAAATTAGATAGCTGATACTTTGGTTATAACTATCATATATAATTTGTTAAATACCTACAATTCGCTGATATATGGTCATCACTGTCATATATTATCTAAAAATTCACTGGTGCATGAGCTGTTACTGTCATATATTAAATATCTAGTATTCACTAATCCATGGATTATCACTGTTATATGTAAAATATCCAGAGTTCACTGATCCATAGGATATCATGGTTACATATGAAATACCTATCTGACTGATGCATGGGTTGTGACCATGAAATATTAAATTGCGTAGCTATCATATATAAAATACCTAGTGTTCACAGATATATGGGTATGGAATATGGTATCGAACATACTTTGGTATCTTTAAACAAAATATTAAACTTCGTTTCTTTACAGAGTATGACGTATACGCATGTATTTATTTAATGATCTTTTATTCACAGCACACGCAGATTTCGTTGAATATTTATTCATGTTAATTTCATGCGATACCTTTTTTTTTAATCGCGACTCACTAATACTGATTGTCAATCACTTTTGAAAACACACTCCTCATTAATAATTTATTATTTTAACATCTCGTATTTATCTGGAAAAATCATACATTTGGTCCTCAGAATATAAATAAATTAATAAATTAATGTAATTAATGGGCAGCACTGTGTATAAATTTCAATGAATCTTTTTTTATTGTCTCTATCACCGCTGAAAATCAAAATGTTTCCAGCGAACATTTCGAAATGTATCAAATTCACAAGCCAAGCGATTTAAAACAAAACATAATTTTGACAGGCTTTTATATATATAAATAGTTACAACAATATGTGAACATATGACGCGTATATTAATGCTGAACAAGTACAGGAATTTTTTTTTCTCCAGTTTATTATTTAATCATTGGTATATGAAACGACCATTTGACATGAAATATGATACATTTATCAACATAGCCATAAATGACAAACGAACAGAAAAATAAAAAAGAGTCATATATACTTTGTGAATAACATATTTTGCAAATAAAATCAATCACAGTTTGTTCAGGTAACTGTTTTTACAATGAAATAAAACAATGGATGTAAAATATAATTATATTCTAAAATACATATATTATTACATACACTCATACACACATACATACATACATACATACAATATATATTAGAATGTGTGTGTGTGTGTGAGTGTATATATATATATATAAAGTTTTAAAATGTAGGGGTTGTAATATGTATCTGTCTTTCAATTTTTCAGATATACTGAAAAAACGATTTGCACATCATCATTATTATCGTTTTATGTTTTTTTTTTAATGTAAATTTTAAAATGTTCAACTATACGTTACAGATTTCAAATGTATATATTAATAATAATAATATAAATAATAATAATAATAATAAATTATTAAATTTATTTTGCCTATCTGAGTATAATTATATCGTGTAAATAATAGTATAAGACGAATATGCCTTGAGGCTGTTAAGTGAACACGATTTAATCCAACCGCAAAACAGTCAATAAAAAACCAAAACTCCAAATCCATTAATTCAAACCAACATAACAAATATTGTCTTTAAATAAATAACAATTATTATGCGTATAAGGCTAGTATATTTTCATTAGCAATTATTTGTTGTCACAAGAAAACCTTCCGATTTAAAATTGTTTTCTACTTTTATTTTTATTATTGTTGTTGTTTTGTTTTGTATCTTTTTTCTTTTGTTTTGTATCTTTTTTCTTTTGTTTCTTTCATTTTCGCTTTTGATTTTTCTCTCTCTCTCTCTCTCTTTTGTTCCATAACTCCCATAAAAGATAATTCGTTGTGAGGATATGTGAAATCAAGAGAGCCACAAAAACGGCACAGTGGATATTCTGTTTTCAGATTAAGTCAATAAAGTGTCGTGCGAGAAATCTGTCTTTTGGGAAGGGCACTCAAATATTTGTGATTACAAAAGAAATTGAAGACGATATTCCAGCAAATGCCAGCATGATGAAGCCACATCATCGTCGTCTCCCGGGGTAACGACGAGCATTCTTTCTGACCAAGACTCGTCACCTTAACGCCTTGTTTGTGCTTCGAGACCCCAAATTTCACAATTAAATTTGGCCCATAATCTGGAGCGGTATAATTAGGCCACGGTTTATCACAACACTGGAAATTAGTGGGATCCTCGGAGACACGGAAAGGGCAAAGTTAATCTGAATTGGCTAATTGCATTAGTAGTTAACTCTGCTTCCAGATAGAATCCTACAGACGCGTTGTAGTGTGATTTTACTAGCCTCCAGGGTTCAGCTGCACTTGTCCGCGTCATTCACCAGAGTCCTGTTTTTCTTGTCCGAGTATTGCACCGCTCTCGTTCTAACATACCCGCTGCGTGAAAATCAATTGCAGGCGAGTACCGGCTAGTCGGGCGTGTTAGTTAAACTGTGCCGGTGGTCCCTGAGGAAAATAGAAATATTTTTCTGTAAACGTATAATACTTGTTAGAAAGTAAGAGCTGGAGTCACAATTTGTAATTAACTTGATGTTAGCTTAATGTTCTGATTTCTGGTGCTTTGTTTTCATTTTATTATTATTATTTTTTTTTTTTTTTTTTTTATATATATTTATTTACTTCTTTATTATATTTTATTTATAATTATTATTTTTTAATTTTATTTATTTATTTATTTTATTTTATTTATATTAATTTCTTTGTAAATTATTTTTGATAATATTTATAGTAATTTTGGAAATGAACAATAAAATATACACATATCACTGTTTAGATTTTCTGAGAATCCGAGCAAGCAAAATATCGCTGGTTTACCACCTTTTTTTCATAGCTAATTAAAATGTTTTGTTTTTTTCTACCATTATTTTTGTGTGTATTTGTGCGTGTGTGTGTGTGTGTCTGTTTGTGTATGTGTGCTTGAGACATACCATATACTCGTATGTATAGTAATATGTATGTAGTAATATTAAAGAAAGTGTGTGCGTGCATGTTTTTTGTAACGTTTTAAAAATTGAAATTGGTCCTGTCATTGCAATATGTAGCCAGAATCACACACTGAAATTCTATCAGCGACTGACTGCTAGAATTATCACACTTACATAACGTATAATATCATTTGTTACCTCATGGTATAACATAACCGCATTTTACAAAATATTAAATTGAAAATAAACTATTTAGCCACGGTTCAGACATACCCACCTTGTTTTTATTTGTTATTTACAACTATTTAACTGATATCTGATAAATAACTTTAATACGAGTTATTATTACTGCTACTAAAAAAACAAAACAATATATATATATATATATATATATATATATATATCTTTTAATTTATTATGTAATTGCCAGACAAACGTATTAAACAATGGTTATTTTCAGTACATCGACAATGAAATAAAAAAAACTGCTGTTTGCGGCAATAAACATTTAGATAAATAAGGTTTTCACAATAACAAGTCAGTCAGTTGTCACAGATTTATTTTATGGTTTGCTTCAGAATGGACAGAAATAAATGGCCTTTCTTGTCCAGCAGCCTTCGCTTTTCAAGGTGGTGATGCTGGAACAGTTGTTAAGATCCGAGCACGCCTGCCGTGGTCATAATCGTGACCCGCTGTTACAAGCTGTCGTATGTTAAATTATTTATGCAGTTCATGTTCATTGATGTTATTGATATTTTTAACTGTGGTCATTTTAATAATAATTTTGATTTCTGTTACAGGTGAAAAGCCCTACAAATGCAGTCACTGTGGCAAGGCGTTTAGTCAGTCGTCAAACCTCATCACACACTGCCGAAAACACACGGGCTTCAAGCCGTTCTCGTGTAAAAGATGCACGAGAGCTTTCCAGCGAAAGGTTGATCTCAGACGTCACGTAGAGACACAACACGCAGACGACAAACAGGAAACCACCAGCCAGACGCCGCAAGACATAACCGAGTCACCAATGACGTCACCAATTACGTCACCAGTTACATCACCTATGGCGTCACCAAATTCAACACTGTCTTCGCCAATCACACCGCCTGTCTCCCACTTGTCGCCACTGTCTCAAAAGCCTCCCCACATCCCGCATTTTTTGTCTACGCCGCGGCTGGCTGACCATATAGGAATCCGTTCATAATGACAAGATTTAGTTTAATGTTTAAGATTTTTTTCTTCTTAATCTCTTTTTTTTTCTTCTCATTTTTCTTCTTCCTCTTCTTATGCAAGGATAAGAGACCTGATGCTTTCAGAAACTTAGTGGCCAATATTTTTCTTCTTTCTTTTTCGTAAAAGAAAGGCAGTTTGGGGTATCATTTGAAGAAACTGTCTTCCATTGTTGAGCAATAACAGAAGAACGCTGGTTCTCTGGTTCATGTTCGGCACGTCATCCCCACTCTGAATTCAGAAGATGCGTCATAGCCGATATCAGTGATATCTTGTCAGACATTACTGTGGACTCGTACAAAGACAATTTTTACTTTTCGCAAAGTATTTGTTCTATAAATATATTTTCATTTCTCTGTTAGATGGGAGACGTGCTTCATGATATTTTTCACATGTTTTTTTGACTTGTATCTACTGTAATTATTATGATACATTACAGCACAATATTGCTAGTCAAGTAGGTTGTGCACTCACCCACTTTGAAAAGCCAAAGCAATACATTCATCTTGCATAGATTTAATGTATTTATGATGAAGAATGTTACTAATTTCAAAATGAAAGCTTTTAAATTAATCTGAATTTTATCATTATGTAATTCCCAGTATTTATTTATTTATTTTATTTTATTTTATTTTATTTTATTTTATTTTATTTTTTTGTGTACTAATTTATTTCTTGTGTAAATTAATTAATTATTTGTGTTTATTTATTTTATTTTATCTTATGTCATTATTTATTTTGTTCTATGAATTATAAATATGTAGTGTCAAGAAAGAATACATTTTTTTTTTAGAGAAATGAATAATATTTAATTAAATTACAATTTAATTATGAATTAGTTACAAATAAAGATCATGGTCTGCCATCATCTTAAACATTGATTAATATTAAACAGAATAAGTAACTGAAATTCAACAACTGTTTCGTTGTCTCGAGTTTATTATTACTATTCCATCAGACACATTCAGTAACGTTGTTAAAAATAAACTATGAGTTTAATTTGAGTATGAAAGAAACTAAACAATAAAATAATGATATCTATTTCAATATCATTTATATTTATTTAGACATATTTATTTACTTTTATTATTAAATATATATATATATATTATCTATTAATTTTAGTTACTTTTATTATCTTTTATATATATATATATATATATTCATTTTATTTGTTACTTTAATATTTTTTATTATTATTATTGTTTCTTTATTTCTTATGTTTTCATTTTTTTTGTCAGTTAATTTATTTATTCATTTATTTATTTATTTATTTATTTATTTATTTATTTATCTATCTGTCTATTTATTCATTTATTTATTCATTTATTTATTTATTTATCTATCTGTCTATTTATTTATTTGTTTGTTTGTTTGTTTTATATTCGTATGCCATATTACTGTAATAATTTAAGAAAATCAATCTACTGTGAGCTAGGTTTAGTTCTGCTCACCTAAATATCGACAATCATGGCTGTGAATATATTGTGGTTATTAATCTTCTTGTAAAAATAAAAATAAATTGCACATAACTGTAAACGTGTTTGTTCTATTTGATTAATTGCATTATTTGTAAGTCAGCTGTTATTGCAAGCACCAACGATACATAACTAAACACAACGGTTAGAAAGAAAAATAAATGTTTAGTTTAAGAATTAGCAGTACTTTAAGAGACAGTAGTTATCTACTCATATTCTTTATTTAATTATTTTAAAATAATTATTTGTAAATCTAAAACAACGTTAGTTTCACAATTCATTTTATATCTAAAATATCAAAATGTTTTTCAAATAATAAATATTATCTTATAAATAAAACGATACTGTGACAAACAGGAACACTCATTCGCATGTGTGTGCATGCTCACACGCATGCGCACTCTCATAGGCAAATGCACACCTGTAATCATATTAAAATGGGACAATACAAATATAACATAAATGTTTAATTTTGAAATTTTAAAATTTAAATTACAGACAAACTTTACTATTACTGCTTCTGCTGCTGTTAATATTACCAACAACTGTTCTGTTACTTTATAGTATTACTGACACCAGTTTTTACATGATTCAGTTTCTATATTTTTGTATGTGAATTGTAAGCCAATGAACCGAAAGGTTTGAAGCTAATAAACAATACAATATTGACCATATTAAGCAACTAATTCGATAATTGCTACTGTTACTTTTACTTCTACATTTATTATTCCTACTGCTGGCGTTTGCTCTGTTTTGATACTCCTGTTCCTAAAATTATTTATCTGTTTATATCACTTACTGCTGTTGTTACTGCTGTTCTGATGTTTATATCCCCTACCGCCGTAAAAATAATTCTATCTGTTCTATACTGTCACATACAATAACATATTCTAACTTTAAAAATGCAGTTTTTAACTTACTAATTCTGTCAGATTAACATATTAATTCAGTTTTTCCTGTAGGCAGCAGTAACAATCTATTGTAAATTAAAAAAAAATTAAAACAATTTATATACTGAAGTATAAACAAAGATTCATAAAAGTAATTTTTTTTGTTTTTGTTAATTGTATTTAGAAATATATTTAAAATGTAGTAAATTTATATCATTAAAGCCTTTGTATATATTTTACGGCAGTAATAAAGTCATTAATGTTCTGGTATATATGTCTGCACATTTTTTTAATTTTATTTTTAAATACTTTACTGTGTCGCAGATTATTTATTTATTTATTTATTTAATTATTTATTCATTCATTTATTAATTCATTATCATTTATTCATATTTTTCTCTTTTTCTTTAGATATTTTAATTATTTCGTTCAAATTTCTCTCTTTTTTTTCATTTAATTTTATAGCATGTTTTTATATTTCAAATAATTAAAATTTATTTTTAAAGAGAGGAAACGAAGGTCTATCAAAGAAAAATTATAATAGTTAAATTCAGCTGCACTTTTGTTAATCTTTCTGTTCTACTTGGTTCCAGACAGTCCTGCTAGAGAGAAAAGTTTCAGTTTAATTTACAACTGTGCAATCTTGCAATTGGTCTTTTGTTTCATCATTCAGTAATTAAAAGTAGACATATTACATTTTTAATTTTTATATATATTTTTTTAATCACTCATTTTGGTTGTTAACAACCCAAAAGGTCGTCTGTTTAATCGATATGGTCTGTTACAAGCCGGATGGCCATTTAGTTTTAATGGCTTTCTTACGATGACAATTTCAAAAGAAAATTTAATGAATCAATACTTTGATTCAACAGGTGAGATTGTAAAATTCGTAATAGTTCCAAGTATTGTCTTGACAATGCCATAATAAATTTTGTAATAATCCTGTCCTTACAGAAATGGATTTGTTTGTGTCAACATCTGGATATATATCAGAGACTGTTGAATTTAAATTGCCGTGAACAAGAAACTTTATGATTTTTGCCAACACCTGTTCTGCTTGTGTTGAACATTTATATGATAAACCCGTTAGTTATTGGTTTTGGTAACGCAGGTTTTCCACTCGCTCATAATAGAAAATCTATAACGGCTAACATTTGCACGTCTTTGTTTTCCTTAAGATATGATTTCCGTCTGTTTGTGATCGCAAAGCTGTCTAACTGTAATCAATAGAGGCGTGCTTAATAAAAGTTAAGCAATCTTAAAATAGCTCATGCTCTTTAACGTTCGTCACATTCAAAGGTCTGTACCTTTAATTATAATTAAATAAATTAACCTATAAATTAACAATGAATGCATGATTGAATGTTGCACAGATCAGTATATTTGAAATAAAACTAAGTGAACAAAAATGCATACATACATACATATATACAAACATACAAACATACATACAAACATACATACAAACATACATACAAACATACAAACATACATACATATATACATACATACATACATACGTACATACGTACGTGCATGCATATATAAATACATATCCGTATATCAATACACACTCTCAAATATATAGCCCCATAAGACACATACATACGTATATAGATGCATGCATATATAAAGACATATAAGTATATCAGTACCCAAATTCACAAAAATAGAGCATGAAAAAATACAGAGCATATGTGATACTATATTCTTTTCCAAATAAAATGCATATATATATATTTTTTTTTTTTTTTGTCACATAAACCAACACACACACACAAACACACACTCAGATACATGTGGGTGTGTGTGTGTTTTGTAGATTTTTAAATCAACAACATTAACATTTCAAACAAAAACAAAAACAAAAAATTGTTTATTTGTTTAAACCAAACAAAAATAACATCGGTAATTTTTCTCGTCGTTAGATATGTATCTTTGTATTAATATTCAGTGAAAACAACGACCTCCAAGTTCGTTCCTCCCCTTTAGTAAAATCCAGTTTTATTGCTTGAATCGCACGCGATACTCTCAAACTAATACCGTGCGATAAATATTTATATATATTTAAATAAGCAATAAAAATATAGATCTCATTTAAACAATAAAGTGATATACACTAACAACTAGGGTAAAAAATGAAATAATACGCATGTAATAAGCCATCCAATGAAAATAAAGCAAACGAAATGACAATGGAAAAAACATAAACATGAATGGATTAATTTACTTGTATTGTAAAAAATATATATTGATAATACGAGGTCAGCAGTACGAAAAAAAAAAAAAAACTAACATTGATGATGAATTGCTATTTCTTTTTAATAAAGTAGTCACAAACTGATATTTCCTGAAGAAGTTTAATATTATGACAGTAATAGTGATGATGATAACGATAACTATACTGATAAAAAAAAAAAACATTTGAAATGATTATATTATAATGACGATGACGATAATGAAAATGATTATGCAATAATGATGATAATGATAGTGGATGTGATGATGATTATCTAATAATGATGATTAAAAAGAAACTGAAAGAAGAGGATAAAAAGATGATGATGATTATGTCGATGATGATGATGAAAATTGTGATACTAACACGTTGGTTGTAAGAAAGAAAAGGTTGTATTTTGTGGTCTTTTTATGGTTGCTCTTTATTGTTTGTGGTTTTTGATGATGATCTGAAGGGAGAATAGTTTGATTTTTGATTGTCTTTTGCATTTTCACACTTAAAACAATCGTGTTTCAGTGTGATCTTTTGAGGCAAACAGTTTGCTGTCACTGAATAGAGGTGATATATTGAGTGGAAACAAAAAGAATAATAACTATAATACAGGAAAAGAAAAAATATCATTTTATTTCAATTAATGATAAACGTAGTTACATTTTCATTTGATATTTGTCTAAATAAGTTCGTAGGAGACATCTACTTAATTATATATATATATATATATATATGTGTGTGTGTGTGTGTGTGTGTATGTATGTATGTATGTATGTTTGTTTGTATATGTATATGTATATTTGTATGTATATGTGTATGTATATGTGTTTTATGTATGTATATAAGTATGCATACATCCATGTGTTTGTGTGTGTGTGTATATGATGATAATAATAATAGTAATAAGTGAACATTATTTCCATTTTTAAATTAAACAACAACACATATTAAATAAATAAAAAAAATAAAATAAAATAAAATAAAAAAATTAAAAACTCCAAATGAACACCTCGTTCCTCCTCCCGTCTAAACTCTTTTAAAAGAGGGATGGGAAAAAAAAAAAATAAAGTTGTACCCAGTTCGTTTGTACACATATGTACATGCAATAAAATATGTTTTAAACAAATAGAATTTTTTTTTTTAAAAAGTTATTTTAAATATTTTTTATCACAGATAATGGGATGCGGGCAGCTGTTATAGCGGTGAACGCAATGACACAATTACGTACTCTTTACCAAATATCGGATTTGTTTGGATAAAAATGTGTGTGGACCATCAAACAAATTCGTTCGTGTCTGTGTTTACTTAAAAGACACAGTGTTGTTTTTAAATAACAAAGAGCAAGCTGTTGTTTGAATTTGTCAAATAAAATTTATTAAAAAAAAAAAAAAAAAAACTTAAAAAAAAACTATAAAAATTATTTTAAAAAAAAAGTAGCGAAATAAAATAAAATAAATAATATTGGAACGAAGAAGCAAGTTTTTCTGATTTAATTTTTATTAAAAGCGATTCTTTTAAAATATTTTGAAAACGAATTTTTTTTTGTACAGGTTTTAAAATGACTGAAATTCAATCTCACGGGATATATGGCACGTAAAAGTCAAAACTTCCGCTGTCTGATTGTCTTTGAATAGATGTTTTCATGAACTTAGCATAACAGTCAAACACTGAGAATTAAACGATATTTTATTTACGAATCTGTTAAAAGACACCGAGAAAGATAGATGACGGTTTAATTATTTACTGTTTGAAAATGTAATTAATTTAGGTTTTCTTTATTAGATGACATACAGGTCTTATAATAATAGTTTTAAAAGGAAAGAAAGTAATGAAGGAATAAAGCTGCTATTCATTAATGTCGTCATCATTATCATCATCATCATCATCATTATCATTATCATTACTAATATCATCATCATCTTCATTATTATTATTATTCGTTCATTAATTCAAGTTTCACTGTATTTTAATATTCCGTAGTTTTTAAATTATCTTGCAACAAACTGGAGGCGGATCGAGGCGTTTTTTTTTAAAGACAAAATGCATAATTATTAAAAGATATAAAAACGTCAGATATATTTTTTAAAAAGTCGTAAATGTTAGTATTTCTATACCGTTGTCTTTCTGTAATACAGGATTGTTTTATAAACAAATCAATTATAACCAAGATTTTTTTTTTTTTTTTATCTTCTTTTCTCACCCGTTATTTTTACAAACTAATTTGCCGATTCCCAGCTTAGTAAATGGTTTGGCCGCATCAATAACGATAAACTTCCACGCATGTGCATTTTAATTTTGTTTATTATATAGCTGTAATACATTCTTCTCTGTACTGTAATCCTACAGTCTATGAGAATAAAGTCATTGTCAAAAAGTCAAAGATATTAACAGAAAACTATTTGAAAGAATTTGTTCTTCTTCTTCTAATGTTTTTTTTTCCTATTTGATTTATACCTACGTTTTACATTTTACAGCTGGTTAAGGCAGGCATCATATCTATATCTCAGCCAGTCCAGAAAATCGCTTAGAAAGGTATCACTGATTCATATTTTTGTCTATAAATAAAGATAGCTTCGCCATTTTCATGAGGCATTACACATGTAATCAAAATATAATTTGGTAATTCAGATATAAAACGATAATTAACGATATTTTACAAAATTAATAAAATGCACAAATATTTACATGTATGAGTGTGAAATCATAAATGTATGCATGGAAGGATGGATGAATGTATTCTTATTTGATATTACTTGGAAAGTAAAGGAGATAATTACTTATGGTGTTTGTTTCTATTTTCCAGTATAAGAACTATGGAAAGGCATAAACTGTCATGGCGTTCAACCATTTGCTTGGCGATATTATAATGAGCGGAAAAAAAAGACAGAAAAAAAGTAACGTAATAAATGAGAAATGGTCGTCTGTATAAGGAAAATAATTACATTTAAGCATATTCAGATTCGCACATGAAGCATCTGGAAATTGTAAAAATTAAACTGAATGCAAAGTAATTACAGTAATATTTTATTAATTAAATAAATAAATATTAACTGCAAAATTATATCAATATTATCATTATTCAGTGCTTGATTATTATTATTATTATTATTATTATTATTATTATTACTACTACTACAACTACTACTACTACTACCACTATTATTATTATTACTTTATATTATTTTATTTCACACTTGCTAGGTACAACTTATCTGATAAATCTTAACCGACAATAATTTTTTTTTTTCTATTCATCGCCGTTTCTCAACAATCCATTTTCAATTTAACTATTTTTTTTTTTTTTTCATTCTTTCGTTCTTTTAACTTTTTTATGAATCACGTTCAGCTGTACAAATGACAGCTAATTGACATGTTTAGGAATACTGTTTTATATCACTGTGGTTTGTTGCCCAATAACGTTCTTCTTGTCTCTCTCGGTGGAACTCGTTTGGTTTTTTTATCAACAAATCAAAACAGCAATTTGATCCACCAAACTCAATCGTGTCTTTTATTAGGCAGCGAAATGATCAGTAAAACAGGTGTCCCTCCGGAGAACGCGCGCCACCTGGAGGATTCTGTCCGCAAACAAAGGTCAGCCGCTATCGTGACGCAGACCTGAGAGGACCGCGGTACTTGTTCTACAATCATGTTAATTCGTAAAAATTCGTCGTCAGGACTTTGCATCAAGTTTCATCAAATCAATCCGCTGATGGCGAATTAATTTTCTTCTCGACCAAGATGTCAGATGGAACTCTCCTGGGATATTAACGATGTCATTTGTTTAACGAAATAGTTCAGTGGTGGTTGCTAAGTAAGGGAAATCAAAGACCCAGTACGGTCTGATTTCGTCCCTCGGTAGTCTCGGTTTGTTACTGCAAAACAGACAAGACAGATAAAAACGTAAAATTGTTATTACATTTTTGTGAAAAATAAGTGTGGTTTGCGGTCGTTATTAAAGTAATATGAGAAGATTAATAAACGGAAGATGGTTTTGGACCCAAGACGACTGTCGAGGGAAAACGGCGGTTCTCAAATACTTGGCTTTCGTTCAGTATTTCCGACGTCTGCGCGTCTCAAAGCTGGATTGTCTTACCGGGTTCTGGAGGCGCGCGTGCGATTGCCACACGGCTAGATTATTGCAGCACACGACACGTTACATCACGTTAAATAAAATCCAATATACGCCGACGTTAACACATGTTTCTAAAATTCCCTTAAACGGAACACTATATATATATATATACTCTATGTATAAAAACTTCTAAACATCAATTTTAAATTAATTTATTTAAAAAGAAATAATAATAATAATAATAATAAATAAAATAAAGATTCAAAATTGATATGAAAAAAGAGCAATAAAAATAATAATAACAAAAACAACAATAATCAATGTATTAGTAACAGTTATTGTTGTAACAGTAATACAATTAAAATAATATAAATAATAATAATAATAATTAGTAGTAGTAGCAGTAGTTATTATTTTTATTATTATTGTTGTTGTTGTTGTTGTTGTAGTTATACAATTATACTCACACGCCCACACACAATACAAAGAAAGCACATATTCGTTTTATATGACAGTTTGTGAGCACAAAGCGAAATGGTTACAGTTAACAGAACGGAGAAGAGATCCTTCAGCTTATCATGTTGTAAGCTGCAAGTAAAACATTAGGTTACAGCCTACACCGCTTTCTCTCAGACGTACACACACACACATACAGAAATAAACATGTATGCATATATATATATTTATATGTATAATGTATATATACACACAAACACATATGTACACACATACACATATATACATACACAGATGCAAACACATTGGAGATACACATATAAACATAGTTACATATAATCTGCAGATATATACGCACGTATATGAATGTGTGTGTGTCTTTGTATACACACACACATATATATATACACACACACATACACAGATACACACACACACACACACACACACACACACACACACACACACACATATATATATATATATATACAGATATTAACATTTACATGGACACATGAAACAGAGAAATATCGATGAAAAAGTCTGATCTTTAAATAACTATTGATTTGAAATCTCTAACATAGAAATAATAGACATTTATAAACTTTGAGTATGTTACAATTGCAGTTGTCTATATTGATTATAACAGTGCAGCCGTTTAAAAACAGACAATATCGGACAAAGTCATTTTTTTTTTTTATTTAGTTTTTGCTTTCTTTAGTTTTATTAAGTTTTACGGTTTACGTTATTCTTCCCTGTTTTGTTCGTTTGTTCTTTTTTATTTATTTTTTATTTATTTATTTATTTATTTATTTATTTATTTATTTATTATTATTATTTTATTATACTTATTTTATTGTACTTATTATATTTAACTATTTTGTTTGCTTTTAATTAACAATTTCTCTAGTTTTATTATTATTATTGTTATTGTTGTTATTATTATTATTATTATTATTATTATTATTATTATTATTATTATTATTATTATTATTATTATTATTATCAGCTTCTGCTTTTTCATTATTTATAAATTTTTGAGAGTATGAAAGTGTCTTGGGCTTTTTTTTTTTTTTTTTTTATATTCCTAACTGTTAGGGGAATTCTAAACTAGGAAATTGTAGTTTTTCTGGTTAATTAGATAATTGGTTCATTATTATTCTTTTTTAATTAAAATAACAAAAACATACCAAACAAAATATGCTAAAATTATTAGAATGTCTGTGTTACAATGAATTCTAAAAACAATATCGAAGACGATATCAGTTAGTGCATAAACATTTTCCAAGTGCACAATTCCTCAAATATTGATTCTTAAAAATTATTTTTCTCCTCTGAAATAACATGATCTTTTATGTGGCTCTTTGGTTAAAAACAGTGCAGTAAAATTACATTTTTAAAAACCAGGCAACGATCATAACGTGAGTAAATAAATCTAAAACCTGCCCCTCTTACGTTGAAGTAGACCTTTTTTATTTATTTTTTATAAAATTTGTTTACTTATTTTTTTTTTTTTTTTTTTTATTTTTTTTATTTAATTTTTATTTGTTTGTTTGTTTAATTTATAATTTTTTTGTTTTATTTATTATTATTTTGTTAATTTATTTTTTTATTTTTTTATTTTTTTTATTATTATTTTTTTTTTTTTTTGATGTTTTTTGTTTTGGTTCATTCATATGAAAAGACCCACCAACATTTGTATAACAATGATAATGTTCAAAAAGTCATATTAGAGTCAGTCTCCATTTTCCTGGACCTTTTTTCAACAATCTAGCTCTAAATATATATTTTTTTCATTTTAAAAATATTTTGCCAGTTATTTTATTTTTCTGTTGTTAATGTTTCTATTCTTCTTTGGTTTCATAATTTATTTAGTTTATTCAGTCACTAACTTTATAATTAGCCAAAAAAAAAAAAAAAAAAAAAAAAAAAAAAGGTTTTTTCTAATATTACTTCTGTTATTACCAATACTTGAAATCAGCTTTTGAGACCGTTTTTTTTTTTTTTTGTTTGTTTGTTTCTTTTTAATTTTAACAACATTTTTTTTTTTTCTTGCTAAGATATCGTCAGCTTTTCATTTTTCTTTCATTTTCTCCGCCTCTTCAACAGCCGCTGTGCATGGTTTTTTTTATCTCCTTTTTTCTTTTCGTTTTCTCCCTTGCTCTACCAAGAAATGAAACAAAAATAAAATAAAATAAACCAAATGTGCGTCATTCATAAATCACAAAGGTGAAAACATGTTGTACGTGCAGTAAAAAAAAAAAAACAAAAAAAAAAATATTTAATACTCAAAAGCGAGATGTTGGAATTTTTTCTTCTTTTTTATTTATTTATTTATTTATTTATTTATTTATTCTAGGAAAGTAATCGTGTTTCAACATAACCTGGCCGTGCCCTTTAACGGTAGTTTTGTAACGTAACCGCCAACAGCTGTTCCCAGCAAAAGCATGTTATCGAAATGTAAGCTTTAGTCAAGTGGAAATTAAACAAAACACATCTTTTGCCATTGATAGTTTGCCAATGGCGCCATCAGTTTGATTCTCGCGTGTTCAGAGTGGAGGAGTCTTTGAACTTCTATACGTAACAGTTTCGACGGAATTTTTTTTCTTAATTATTATTTATTTTTTAAACAGATAAAACGGTTTGCACCTTTAAAAAAAAAAAAAAAAAAAGACTTGTTTATGATAGATTTGATGTATAGTCATCGCTGTGAGATTCAGTTTTCAGTACTGAACCATATGATACAAATACGTGAACCCGTTAAAGTAACCTAATATAAATATTATTTTATACATGCCTGCAATTGACAGCGATTAAACAATACACGTACGATTTATGTAACAATTTTTAATGGTTTTTTTTTTTTAATTTCTTTTATCATTTTTTATTTATTTATTTATTTTTTTTAAATTTGGTATTATTCAACATTAAAAAAAGTAAAAAGTAAAAAAGTAAAAATGTAAAAATTGTAAAATATATTTGAAATATTAGAACGATTATCGATTTCTTACGTTCTACAGATAATTGTCGGAATAATTGTTTGTATACTTTTACAATACTTTAGTTTCACTTTCGGTAGTCTTTATTTTTTTTTTTTTTTTTTTCTTTTATTAACATGGCAAATTTAATAAGATATAATAATTAAATATCTTTAATAAATAGTTCAATAACCGTGTTTCAATAAAGAAAATCTATATATTTAACTGTGTATGTCTTAAGTTATTGTTACAAAAATTGAAAATGTAGTAAATATACACACAGTCAGTTGAACAAAGAGTGATCGAAACATGTACTGTTTAAAAGATAGAAAATGCTAAATTATATATTAAAAAAAAGTACATGTAAAATACATTAATATTAAGCTCTACGACAGTTAAAAAATATATGTGTGTGAGTGCTTTAAACACACACACCCACACACACATACATACACACACATAAAGATAAAAATAAAAATTCAATATATATTATAATCAAATTATAATACGCCTGAGAATTTTCCAGAATATAAAGTTGTCTTGTTTAACGACATTATTGGAAAAACTGATTAATTTTCTTTCATCAGCTGTTGAATGTCAAACATTAAATTATACTATTTCTGACAGAATTTTCAGGGGAATGGCTAGTTTGTTGTTTTTTCTTGGTTTTTTCTTTTTTCTTTTTTCTTTTCTTTAAAGTGTTTTTTCATCCGCTGCAGAGGATTTATAGCTTAGTTTTTAGTTTGTGAGAAAATTCCTTTTTACTTCTTCACATCAGCAGCATGGGATCTACACGTGCATTTTACTGCAGGTGATACTGGACAAACCACGGCTTCAGTAAACTGGTCGTTGAGTAATGAATGGAATTGCTGTATCTGCTTAAAGTGCTTGTGAAATAGATAAAATAAGTATAAACTGGAACTAAAATCTACATTGTTTTGTTTTTGTTTAGTTTTATATATATATATATATATTTTGTTATTATTATTTTTATTATTATTATTATTTTTTTTTTTTTTTTTTTTTTTTAATTATTATTATTTTTTAACAAAACAGGTACATGAATGCATGTATTTATGTATTTGTTTATTTATTTATTAAACAAGACAAATATATATATATATAAGCATAGAATAAAAATATTGTTACATAGAGAAGTAAAATATGTCATGAAATATCGTCTGAAAAATATGTCATCTGCAGTAAACACAGATTAATAATTTATTGTTTACCTACGTTTAGTAGTGCGATTTTGAAAATAGTTATCTGTAACAAAAATGATTTACGTAAGTTGTAGATAATATAGATAAATACACACACAGCGTACTAGATAATGTTTGTATTTAGGATACGCATTCTGTTCTAAGTTTAAAACTCATTTAATATTGGTTATAGAATTTTGTCATATTTATGCAAGTATTACTATTTTGGCTGGAATGGTAATAAGAAACAAATATATTTTTTAATCAGTAGAGGTTTATAGATTTATTTTAGTTAAAATTAACATAAAAGGATTCTCTAAACTATCAAATTAACGAACTAATTATGAGGCAGAAATATCATCAAAACTGTAATTGTTATACGATTGAATTATCACTACAACAGAATGGTAACTGTTGTTTTTGTTCACTTTTTATTATTGTATTTCATGCGGTAGAAATTAAAATAAAAGGTTTTTGTTTTAAAAACTGATTCCATAACCAAAGTAAACAAACTACATAATTATCGTTATCTATTTTTTCAAACATCGTACGTAATATAATTATACTATGTAAATTATTCACTAGTCGTTTATCAAAGAAAAAAATTATGCGCTTGGATATATTTTTATCTATATGCAGAAGCATTAATGACGAAAATTGTGATTAACAGTGTAAGTTATAGAAGTGAAAAAAAGCTTTTAACTCAATTATTTAAAACACAGATGTGTGTTGTATATGTTTGAGGAGTAAGTCGGTATTATAAATCAATTTTTAGAAGAACTATGAATTATCTTATATATTTTGAAAAACATTTAAAACTTTAATATTATAAAATTAAATTAAATGTACAAATCCAAAGGAAAAAGAAATTATAAATGAATACATTTTATTATTATTATTATTATTGTTGTTGTTGTTATTATTTTTGTTGTTGTAAATTTAAAATAATATATTTATATATATATATATATATATAAAACTGTACACTTTATATAACAATCTTTTAAATTTTCCTTTCACTATAAAACAATAAAAAAAATAAAAAAAAAAATTTCAAACAGAAGTGAAGGCTGTGCGCTTGGGTCCATTTCACTTTAAAAAAAAAAAATAATAATAATACTAAAAAAATCAAAAAACAAACAAAACAAACAAACAAAAAAACAAAAACAAAAAATAGCAATAACAAAGTCTTCTTCCCACTCAGTTCAGTACGTATATATGTAAAATCCCTGTGATCATCTCCACCCATCCAACAACGCTTATCCGCCCTTTAGCATGATCCCACCTAGCCAGACTTACAGGCCATTGTTTTACGTACGTGCTCGCGTTTTGGGTTAGACTGCTTTACGTAATGTTTTCGCTGAATGGCGATCAGGCCTATCTAACTCTTGGATTAATCAGCCGTTGTACGAAGCCACGTCCTTAGAAATCTCACAGCTGTCACAAACACGCATTTCACAGTTGGGCGCTTTTTTATTTTATTGTTTATTTATTTATTCTGATTAATTATTTCTTTTATATATATATATATATATATAGGTTTAGTCTTGAATTTTTTTTTTTTTTTTTTTTGGTCTTGGCTTTGGTTGATCGAGAAATGAGGTAACTATCAAATGCTGAGATCAGGATTCGAATTACAAATAGCTAATTACTTCCAAATGTTCCGCACAATACAATGATTACCAGAAAAATGGGGAAAGAGGAGTTAATTTTTATTTTTTTTTTTTTCCAAGTAAAAACGAATTATTATCTGTTTATCAAGTTAACTATGTAACATATTCTTTGCTAATGTTACATTTGTAAATATATATATGTTAATCTTTTACAGAAATGTTTTAATTTAATTTTTTTTTTTTTTTTTTTTTTAAATATACACGGTATTATCATTTCCTTTGACACTGAAAATCAAAGGCAAAACAATACATTTTAATCAGTTATACATACATTCTGTACATATACATACATACATGTGTATATACATATACATACATAAATATACATATACATACATATACATACATATACATAATATACATATATATATATATATATATATATATATATATATATTATATATATACATACATACATACATATATATATATATATATATATATATATATATATATATATATATATATTAAATTATCTTATTTTGTTATTGATTTATATTTTCTGGGTGGGTATTATTTTGTTTTGTTATGTTGTTATTATTGATATTAGTGGTATCCTCAAAGTAAACAAAATGTAACAGAATTCCATTAATACACATAAGTTGGACCCATTTTTTTATTTCTATATTACATCTGATTTTATCTCTTTTATAAATCAGTTTGACACGTAGTTAGTTTCTCGTTAAAGTCATTAATTAATTTAAATGATTTTCTAAATCACTGCCATTGTTATTGTGGTCGTTATTGGTTTTTTTCTTCTTTTTCTTCTTCTTCTTCTTCTTTTTTTTTTTTCTTTCTCGCTCTCTCTCTTTTCTTTATTTATTTTTCATATAATTAACAATAAAAACTAAAGAGGATTAAAAACTAATTGAAACAGAACATTTAGAAGAACAGCATTAGTATTTATAAGTAGAAGTAGCAATAACACTGTTGCTGTTGTTATGTTGAAGTTACTCTAAGACGCCAAGAATGATCTCCGTCTCATAGTCTAGAATGAGTAGCAGACATTTTTAATTTGCTTCAACGACAATTGTTTAACATTTTTCTGATTCGGCATTTAAGATATAAGATGAATAAATATATGATTTAATGAGAAATATATATTAATATAATTTTCTAAAAAAAAAAAAAAAAAGGGGTCACTTCTGTTTAACGGGCATTGTACAACAAAGACATTTGTACAAGTTTATTTTGAATAATAATAATAATAATAATAATAATAATAATAATAATAATAATAATAATAATAAATAAATAAATAAATAAATAAATAAATAATTACATACATTTCATGGGAATGAGGTACCCTTTTTTTTATATAATCAAGGTAGCGAAAATTTACATTCTTCAACTAAACACCATAATAATATTCTGAAGCTGCTGCAAATTTCCCTTTAAGTATGTTCGTTAATATAATGAGATTTGACGAGAGATCACGAGATGATGCTGTCACCGCGCCTCGACTCGTGCAAGGCGGACGACGCGAACCGAGGCATCAAAGCGACCAGGACGTGGGAAACTCTCACCTCCGACCATCCGTTATAAGATTTCCTTAATAACCTTCCCCTTCAGTAACTGTTCTTTTGCACCTCAAGCCAGAACTCTTCGTCAATTATGCTTTTCTCGTTACAGAGCTGCGACAAAGGGAATTAGCAGAAACACCTTCCCGCTGCAATGGTGTCAGGTAAAAAGCTAGACGGGCCGCCAATTCGGGCAAGGTGAAGAAAAGTCAGTTTCTCGGTGACGGACTGTAAGACGTTGCTAGCCTAAGCCAGCGTTAATTTTGTGAGAAAGTTGGTACTGTCACGAGTTGGGTATGAAGACGCCAACGGGAACTGCCCTCTATTCAGTTTTCCACGTTAAAATATTGATGTTCTTTGTATAAATGTCGTGAGAAATTAGGCCTCTTTTGGCGTTACTGCTAGTACTTTAATCTGCTTCATCTTGTATTCTACAGTCACTCAGTAAACAGTATGTTTTTCTTCTGACTTTTTTTTTTTTTTTTAGACTTATTTTATTATCAACTTTCTATGTCTTTATGGTTTATTTTTAATACTTCTTTTTTTTTTAAATTATTTATTTATTGGTCATTTCTGTTATACCTTTAAAAAAAAAAAAAAAAAAAAAAAAAAAAAAAAAAGATAAATAAAAAAAAAAAAAAAAAAAAAAAAAAAACGTATATTCTTATGTATTTGTGCACAGACAGGACTCTGTTTGTGTGTGTGTGAATTTATCTTCGTTCATGAGCTCTAAGGTACAGATTTTGTTGTCCCTAATGTCTTATTTCTGTACAAAGCCTTTCATACGAAGATTAAGCGTTGTCTTTATATTAAATTACTGCATGACTGTTGATCCATCAAAGCTATTTCCTATTTCCCATCTGAAATTGAAATTTCCTAATGAAAATTGCCTTGTTTCTTTCATTATTTCTCTTTCTCTGTTTTTCCTTTCTCTCTATCTATCTCTTTATCATTCTAAAAATCTTAATCTCTTTGCATCTTTCTCACTCTCTGTAATTCTCAGTCTACCTTTGTTTGCTGTGTCTCAGTCTTTTATTTTATTTTTCTCTGTATATATTAACGTAGTTGCGGTTACGAGTGGTATTAATTGCCTTATATAGTAATAAAAAAACATTTTTTCTTTTATGCATGGAAAACTACTACAGTTTTACAATTGACGGAATTGTATGGTGTGGGTCATCTGGAATAATTAAATGTAGCTTTAGGAACTTTCGGCATATTAATATACACAGTACTATGAAATCTTCGTATTTAGGAAACTTTAACAAATCAAATACAGCAGAGTAAATGAAATTTATTTCTCTCTCAAATGTCGCTGAATATGATACGTTTGACATAAAGAGAATGAAACCCATAAATCAATGTTTTTTTTCGACCCTTCGCATATCAAAATACATAAACTGTGTTCATGAATATGTAATAAACGCGAACTTCAATCAAATCCTAGTTCGTATCAGACAACGTAGCTATTTATGTAATACCAGAAAACCAGTAAGTTATTAGAAATATTGTTGCAGTAGAAATAAAACAACAACACGTGCAGTTTAAATTATGATTATTTTGTTCATGTTTTTCAAAAAAATCTCCAATGTTACATCTCGCCTTCATGTGCTTACCAATGAATGTATGCACCACTGGGGCTGTTTAATTATAATGATACGTTTTATAGGAAGTGGATGACAATTTTACAAAACATGTATAGTCATAAAATGTTTTGTGTTCTTGCAATTACAGAGACTTATTGAGAGATTCATATATTTCCCAAATATATTTACATACATACAGAATGACATATATACACATTCATTTAATAATGTTTGCTTTCATTTTATAATACAAAGCATACAATAACAGCTTTTTTTTTTTTTAAATGGTGCTGATGTTGTTATTGCTGCTGTTGTTGTTGTTTTTGTTGAGATGTCTGATAGTCTAAAATGACAGATATACTTTATCTAAACGTTGAATTCAACGCCGCTTGTTGAGAATAGCCATAAATAATGTCCGACAGTTGCACCTCCCTTGGACCCGGCATTAACAACACAGTCGACTAACCGTGTCTGACGTTCCGTCAAATGTGACAAAATTAGCTCTGCCTTCCAGCACAAGTTTGTATACAGTAGGAGAAACTCGTCCCCAGAGAAGCAAGAGTAGCTGGTGGAGCGACCCTGTCCACTTCTGTCTTTTGTCAGCCGAATTTCCACTCATGTTTCATGGGACGAGGTGTAAGTTCATTAGCCAGAAATCAAGCCGCGCCTCTCAATCATCATCCCCACTTGAGAAAAGCCATGAAGATTTCGAGAGGCAAATTATGCTATTAATGATTTCATGAGAGACGCGTGTCTGATTTGCCTTGTAATCAAATCCTTATCGTCTGCTCGCGACGCGCAATTCTGCACTACATTTGCTCGCGTAATGAGAAAAGACAAAATTTGATTTGATTCCTACGCGTGATAGGGTGGTGCTCTAATTTAACGCGATTTCTCGCCGAGGATCGCGAATCAAACCTTTCCTTTTCCTCCGGCATCCGACTTCTGTTTCCTAACATCTAAAGAAATCGAGTTAACAACATAAACTGCAATAACGATTTTAAACAGGCCTCTGATTCCTGAGCGGACTTGTTTCAATTAAATCTAACGTTAAACAATTTCGGCGACACAAGATTCGCCCATTGACATTCCCATCACAGGGGTTTTCAAACGCTGCCTGAATCCTAGTCGGCCCAAATCAATTAACTCGGTGGCAATCGTTCCAAACAACGTTAGCTCGTTTAAGACCGGCATCAATTGGCAAAATTATCAAAAGTAAGACATCCACTGACCTTGTAGCGACCAAATTAAACCGATGAGATTTCAATGGTTTTGCTCACATCAAAAGACCTGTCGTGGAACAAATCTTTCACTTTGAATGCGACTGCAAAAACGTTTGTTTACCGACAAGATCGTTCAAATAATACTCCGAATCCATATTATTTAATAGCGCAGTCCTGTCTGAATTTTTACTTTATCGTTTAGATAGTGTCTTATTACATAAAGATGGCACTGATGTTCTGTGCATTCAGTGACGTTTGTCTGACTATCGACCTGACACGTGTCTCAGGCAAAGTACTTCTGTAATATTTACGCATACGTGCATACAGCCCCTAACACACGCACACTCACACACACACACACTCACACACACACACATACACCCACAAGCACACAGATATATCCATCTACTTGTACGCACATACACATACATCCCCATACATTACACACATACATACATACATATATAAAAAAACGTACGTAATTACGTACATTCATACATGAATGCATATATACAAAAATACATAATACATACATACATACTGTTGACCGTCAATTTCACTGACTAATAGAGGGTAGTACCGGTCCCTGGGATATGTAAAACGTCTGGGAAATCGCAAATGTAAACATTAAACTTTACTACATACAACAGCTACACAATACAAGAATATAATAATGTAAGAACAATATGCAGACATAAAAACAATGCAAATACATGTCATAAAGTACATGTAAAGAAAAATGTACAGCAGAACAATTAACGCTAAGCTGGCTGAATTTTGTTAGCTACGATGGATATGGGTGCTTGTTGTAAAATTTACTCATGCCGAATTGGAAAGTGAGAGATGGCTGTAAGTTCTGATTTTATTATCTTTCCAGATTACGTTAGAATTTCCCGAGGTCCCGGAAATCGAGGATCAACAGTACATACATACATATATACATACACATACGTTTTCTGATATATGTGTGATCCTTTCCACTGTTCCTATTACCTTCCTGTTTTCCATCATTTCCCTGATATTTTTCTTTCTGTTTCCCCACCACCACATCTTGCTGTATTACTTCCCTTCTCCTTCTTTTTTCTTACATCTCCTGTTTTTTAATTATTATTATTATCTGTCTTCTCTCTAGCCAGTTTTAATAATACATTTATCTCGGTCATCGATCTGTCTAAGGAAGTTGTAAAAGCTGCATATTCAGCTTTCACATAATAATAATTTATACTTCATATTAATGGGGGGGGGAAGATAAGAGAAGTGTATATCAGATTCAATGAGATAATAATTTTTTTTTTTTTTTTTTTTTTTTTTCAAATTTACATTCTAATTTCCATTCTGTCTTATTTAATTTAATTCAATTTAATTTTTTTTTTTAATTAAAAATAATAATAACTAATAATAATAATAATAATAAATATTTTTAATTATTATCATCAAATCATCATCATTATATTATTATCATTATCATTATAATTATTATTATTATTATTATTATTATTATTATTATTATTATTATTATTATTATTATTATTATTATTATTATTAAATATATTATTTCTGAAATAAATTTACATGTATGTAGTTGCAGCTAGTTTAATGCTTGTGTTGAAATAACGATGTGATAAATGGCTGTATGTATGCACGGGACACTAAACACCAATGCTTTGTGCTTGTCAGTGATTCATTGCATGAGAAAAGCAACTCAGCATTTTTAATTTTTTAAACTTTTTAAAAATTTTACGTTTTATCGTGCCAGTGTTCTTGACAGCTGGGAGTGAATGCATTATGAGGTGAGTTAAAATATGGAAATTGTTTAAGTTCTGTCTTCAAAGAGATAAAATTTATTTAGCAGCTATTCATGATTCTGTCTCATACTTCACGATTTAAAAAAAAAAAAAAAAAAAAAAGATAAAAAAGATAGGTATATATTTTATCCATTCTATTTAGATGTTATCATACAGGATATTTTTTTTAAATAATTTATTATTTATTTTATTACTTCATAGGTTGTTTTTCTATTGTTTTAATTTGCATAACATGTTTTTTTTTTTAAACTTCTGTATTGTACAAATCTTAATGCTACCTGCACAGAGTGTTCTGAAGAAACACGAATATCATTATGCTAAATAGAAAGAGTTAGGGATTATTTTAAAAGTGAGATTTCAATAAAAGTTCTTTCTTTCTTATTTTTTCCAAAAAAAAAAATGTAATGTATATTTAGTTAACCTTTTAGCAAGGTGAGAGAGAGTTGCGTGTTAGAAGTTGATCTAAAGTCTAGAGTTGGTGTTAACGCTGGGTGGGAACATTTTTAATCATAGAAACACCAATACCAATAAATAAACAGGCATTCAAGCAGGCAGGCACGTATACCCACAAAGAAACACGTACATGCGTAATTACATATATATATAGAGAGAGAGAGAGAGAGAGAGAGAGAGAGAGAGAGAGAGAGAGAGAGAGAGAGAGAGAGAGAGATTCGACCGTTTTTAACATGTTATGATTCGGACAGATGTCTGAAACTTGAGAAAGCTGTCTTTTTTCATCATCTTTTGTAGTTTTTTCTTATCATCATCAACAGCAGCGGAAGCAGCATCTTATAGCCAACCTCTATTGTTGTTTCAAAAATAAATATTATATTCAAAAGATATTTATTTGCAATTTAAGACTAGTATAAGTGACGTCATTTTGTTTCAGTGTTTAAAACAGACAAGCAGACGGATAGACAGATAGATACGGCTTATTTCTAATGAATATAAGCTCACTTCAGTGTAGACTTTTTCAACGGAGTAATATCGACTATAAAACGGTGTACTGCCAGTATTGATAATCTCCGACAGCAATAGTATTATAAACCTTGACGTCAAAAAAAAGTGCATCAATTAATAATAATAATAATAATAATAATAATAATAATAATAATAATAATAAATGATGATGATGATGATGATGATAATGATGATGATGATGATGATGATAATAATAAGTCCAGTATAACGTAAGATTAATAATGGAATTTAAAAGACAGCAGCAGTAACAGAAGTGAGTGATAACAGACGGAGGAGGACAAGAAATACTAACAGGAGTAAAATGAAGCTCAGATATTACAAAGTTATCCCCCAAAGTATGACAGTTCGTAGGTTCAATCCTTCTTGGTGCCTGCTTGGCTATCAAACAAATAAATAAATTTTAAAAAATGTTAAAAAAAAAAAAAAAAAAAAAAAAAATTAATTAACTAATTTAATTTAATTTAAAAAAAAAACAAATTAATTAAATTAAATTAAATTAAATTTTAAAAAATAATAAATAAATAAATTAAAAAATATAGAGTGGGTACCCTATAACGCATCTAATTGGTTCCAGAGCCTCGTTCGTTCTATGGTCCATTGAAATACATGTTATAAGAGGTAATCCGTTCCTGGCCCCAAAATACACCCTCTTAAAAATGACAAATATAGTGTAAAATGGTAAAAACAGTTAAACTTCTGAAATGAAGAATACTATTAATACTTTATCTTTCCTTACTGTTTCTGAGCTAGGAGGTTAGGAGGCAGAGGAGGGGGAGGAGATACTTACTGAGAAGAGGTGAAAGGAGAGGAGTCATCCTTCCTAGCCCTCTTTGGTGATTGTCTTACAGGCAGATCGTCTGTAGAAGGAATCCGGGATTGACTATTTCAAACTGGATTGCTGGACCTTCAGAATTGGGCCATCACTGTGTCATTACAAATATTTAGGCCCGTTTCTACAGCACCAACATCAGGATGCTATTCCTTAACAATTTTGGAAAGTTTATTCCAGCACCAGAAAAAATATTTCAGTTCTTAGGCTGAAATTACCTGTCGTTGTTCTTTGTCCTCATCCTACCTTGACTCCTCAGAAATATTCTTCCGTCTTCATTATCGGGACCTTCGTTCGTAATGGGGTTCTGAGATTCTGATAGGTAAAATCTTTCAATTTAGTGATATTCGTAGTATAATCCGTTCGTTATATGGTAGATTGAAGGAGACAAAACACAGTGGCTTAGTCTGATTGAACATTTGCGATAGTCAAATAGCTGTAGAGTTAGAGGATAATATTTATAATGGCGAATAATAAAGTTATCTAGCCATGAACCGATCAAATTTCTACTATTAAATAACTTTGTACCTTTAAATTTTAAGATTTTTTTTTTTTTTATAGTCATTCTCTCTAATATAATTGCTGTATTAAGAGGTTAATAATAATGATTAACGTTTCTTTAATCACATATATATATATACATGTATATATGTATATTGGGAATAGTCGTTTGGGTGCAAGTATTTGTGTGTATATGTACGTGTATCCAAAAAAAAATGGTTGGACAATTTATCAAATATTTACCTATTTTTGAATTTTGCTAAACCTCAAGTCACCAGCTGTTTGCGTATCTTTTTCTTTAACGAGTTTCCGGATATGTTACGTAACACACGTATGTATTCATTGCCTAATTTGTGCATATTTAGTTTCAACTTAGAATCATACAAATTATTATTAACGCACGTTTAGGATGAAATCAGTCCTAAACATGCATTAAATAATCTGGTGCACATGACATGCATCATGCTAGACAAACAAGGCTCGTGTTATCTGGCGTATTGACTAACATTTTATGTTTATTATTCCATCGATCAAGTCAGTGCTGTTTGACAAACGTAGGCTATCTCTGAGCTAAGTTTTATCTTTATAAATTCCGATGATTGTTACCACCATTGTCATCATTATCATGTAAGTCCATACAGCAAATGTAAATCATATTGTGGCGTTACGACTAAATTAAACTAATAAGACAAATGCGAAGTATCGCTAAAACACTCATTTTATTAATTATAGGTACAAAGTATATAAATTATAAAAATAATGTTAACGATTAATGATATATAAATACATGAAAGTTAGTAACTGTGATTGAATGGGCACTCCGTGAATTCTAATTTATAGTCTTTCAAAGATAAAATTACTGAAATGATTTGCGTATTCGTTTACACATTAATTATACAAGCTTCGTGTACCAATGTATGTTAAAAGCATTATAAGTAATGATTAAAAAAATAATAATAAAGCTTATATATATATATATATATCAAAAGACAAATTATTTTATAAAATTTCTGGAATGCAATGATGCCTATACATCGTCCAAACCATTATCCTTATGCTAATAATTAAAACACACCCATAACAGGTAGGCAGGCACCACCATACACGTGTTCTCCACAAACGATATATTTGTGTAATGATCACTGCATATAACCACGAAACGTATAAATACTACAACAGTTTTTGATCTAACGTACTTCTCAATGATATATAGATAGACAGACAGAAAGACAGACAGACACTTATAGTACTGTAGGTGTATATAGTCAAAAATTATACAAGTAAATAAAGTTTTTGAGAACATTTATATGAAAGTTCCTTAGATATGAGTTATTATCCCCTTCCAGCAAAACAGTAATATTTTGTTTTAAGCGAGACTCTTTGGTTTGAAAAGCAGGCATATTCAAAAGAATAATCCATTAGTTGATAGAAAATCTATACAAGGGATAGTAAAATGGGTGGGGAAGTGAGTGATGGGCAGTTATCTTCACGGTCTGAGTGGGTAATGATGTTAGTTTTGAAGTCCCACCCATCTCCCCACTGACTAATACTCCAAACCCACTGCCATATTACAATGTCACTTCCGGCTTCCGCGTCAAATTCTCGTGGATCTTCGAAAGCGCTTTGGTCTGTTTTCTGCATCAGTTCTGCGTATTCCTTGTTGTCGTTTTCAATGAAACTGGATATTCGGTTTAAAGCCACGGATGAAATCATCCAGGAGTGTCGAAATGTCGTGCACATTGTTTTTTTCCTCCCTATACTTATCTTCAGTTTTGATGATTCGTTTTCGTCGTCGGTTTTCGTCCGTTTCACGGGAAACCACTGGCCTGTCACTTCCGGTACTGGATACACTTCTGCGGGCAGCTCAACCACACTAACCGGAAACCATTTCACTCCGTCGTGGACGCCGTGGTGAAGAAGTAACGTCACGTTGTCACTGGGATCGTTGCTGCCTCCTTCCGGATGAAGGTATAATCCTCCTCTGTGCTGGATAACGTTGTAGTCGTCGTCGTATGTAAACAGGCACCCTCCGTGGTTACCGCTGTGAAGAATTACGGGAGTTCCATTTTCAGGATTTTTGCTCCCACCTTTTGGGTGGAGGAACTTGCCGCTGCTGACATGTTCGATGTAACCCCAGTGACCGACAACTTGTACAAAACGAAACTGAACATTCTCATGAAATCCAGCATGTGCAATCAGTTTTGTATAATTACTCGGATTTGATGATCCACCATAAGGATGAATGTAAGATTTCCCGTTCAAGTGGCGAATCATTCCAGGAGGGCTGATATACTGGTTGTCGCTATTATCATTTACAGTAGATAGTTGCTGTCCCATTTTTTTTTTTTTTTTTTTTTTTGTTTGTTATAATTTAAAAAGATTATATATAGGTCTATAAACGTTCAGAAAACCACTGCAGTTCAGTACGGCAGATATTCCATTACAAACAGGTCACGTGCTGACCTCTGACACTACTGGTCACCAGTAAACGTTGCGTTGAAAGATCGACCGACACAGTTACTGTATTTATCTAACACATTTCAACCAATTATAAAGATGTTCTTTCTTACATCTGTGCTAACGTTGATGTAGTTGTTCATTTCACATCCGCATAGAAATTAAATGTACTTACTGATCACTTGACTTCGTGCTGTTAGAAACAAATATTCACGTATACGCTTTCGCGGGAATAAAACTCCAAGCTCGTCTAGACACGATCTGTAGTAACAAACCAGCTTAACCCAGTCAGTACGAAAACGATAATACGAAGGGAAGAAGAGTCGCGTTTCACAACAGTGGCCTCATTTAGAAATATCTCTTTACAAAGCAAATTTTGCTTGCGCTAAATATATTTTAGATATTCTAGATATGTAGGTGTAATATTAATCCAGTTGTCACAGCTGTGAGATCGTAATGGTGTTTAACTTCCAGGCATTTATTTGCCTTATTTAATAAACATACTGCACGTATATCCGGATTTTTTTTTTTTTTTTTTGGTTTCACTAATGCATTGGTGGTTTCGAATAGATTGTAGAGTTTTATTATATAGAGGTAAGTTTGTCACTCTGACCTGAAAAGGAAATACCGGTTAGTAATGTTTAACATTTCTTGGAAGTCAAAAACGAAAGTTATTTCCTTTTAAACGAACTCGGCAGATAATCCTTTAACTTGTAAAAACGTTCAAAGGTTTCGTTTCGTTTTTGTAGTAAATCCGGGGTGGATCCACTGTTTCATAAAAGGGGCTGTGAAATAGTGAGGTTAGTCCCATCTTAGTGAATTATTCTTTAATGTGAATATAAAACGTGTGTAATTTAATAACAGAGATGAGTCCCAGGATACGTACAGTTCCGACTGCAGCAGAAAAGTTATTAAATATAAGAAAACAAATAAACGTAAAGGTACGAGCCGGAAAGTGGATCCGATTCAGTAAACGATTTCATCAGGTTTTGTTTCAGCTGTCACCATCGCTATATAATTATTAATAACCCGAAAATACGTTATTATAAATAGTTGTGTCTGTTTAGACACATTTCATAATTTTCAACCAAAGTGATCAAACTCTCTTATGTATGACACAGAATAGCTGCAGGGCAAACACAATATGTATAACCGCGTTGTTTCTCTCCCCCCCCCGGCTGTTACCATGACAACCATTTGTGCATCGCATTTCTTATATTTGCATTGCATTAATATTTTCTGGTTTGTATACATGATTCTCTAACATTGCTTTCTTTCATTTGTTCATTTTATCTATCATTATTTATTTATATATTTATTTATCTGTTGTTGTTGTTGTTTTTTTTTTTTTTTTTTTTTTTTGTTGTTTTTTTTTTTTTTTTTTTTTGGATTTATTTGCTTGTTTGAATGTTTATTTATAAGTTGGGTTGTAGACTTGACCTGAGGCATGTGTCATAAGATCGATTCTAGTTAGTGAACCTGTTCGATTATTTCCCATTCCAGGCACTGCCAACAAAAGGATGTAGTATGAGTTTTGCTTTCTATGGGAAGGTTTATAAAAATATTACTTGACGGTAATGAACAAACGTGAGCACTGCAGTGTTGACAGTAGCTTTATCATAAACATCATTTTTATAAAACCAGATAAATATCGACAAAGAGAAACTACTAACACTAACATATTTTGAAATGTTAAACAAATGTTCAAATATCTTAAAACATTTTAATTATTTTATTCTGTACTGTTACTGTATGCCTTTTGAACGTATGCATATAAGAAATTCACGGCTATTAATCACAATAAGAAAACAAATGAAAACTAATTAATTCTGTTTTACTGTCATACTGAAATCAACGTTATCTGCTGAAATGACTTGTGTACAGGGTGTCCTGCCTGGGTACGGCAGGGAGGTTACATTCAGGAGTAACGCAGCAAAACGTACATTCAAATGGTATTTCTGGCAAAAAGTTAAAATCCAGATTAAGACACTCCTGACTCAAAGCGCTTCCATTTAACCACCTTTCTTCACACAGACGTTTACTGGCACAACTAAAAAAAATAATAATAATAATAATTAAACAATTACATTATATATATAATTGTTTAATTATTTTGTTAATATATATATTAAAAATCAGAAAGTCTCAGAGATGAACATACATACATATATATATATACGCACGCACACACACACATACATACAATAATAGATGTCACAAAGACAAGCAGAGAGAGAGAGAGAGAGAGAGAGAGAGAGAGAGAGAGAGAGAGAGAGAGAGAGAGAGAGAGAGAGAGAGAGAGAGAGAGAGAGAGAGAGAGAGAGAGAGAGAGAGATATTTTTACCGTTTTGTTAATGTTGGAATGTCGTGTTTGTCCCTACCCACAATGTTCATGCAGAAAGGGGCGTGGTCAGGACATTCGTGATCAGCTTCTATTCCCATTTCACAGAAAGGATTTTCACAAGTTCGACAAGACACTGAAAAAATACCCACAAATCCACTTATATAATGTCATTATCATAACCATCGTTGTCATTACGTTACACATATACCGTCAGACAACTATTTAGATATATAAACATGTATACAGTTAAGATGCATGGACTTACGGACAAATATTTATTTCGATAGATGAAAAATAGTTATGTACTTACAAGCTTCCTGAATATAAGGCGCTGAAAAATAAAATTTTATTTGTTAAAAACAAAATAAAACACAGAGAGAGGAAATGATGAAGGTGTTAGGTTCCAAACACAAATTCGTTTTTCTGATATTCAGTAAGTTTTTCTTTACATCAAACCGGTAAATGAAAATGAATCATGAAAAATAAAATAAAATTACGAAGAAAACATTATTTATAACACAGAGATGTTTAAAACTTACATTTAGTTGTAGTCGAAGACGTCGTTAATTGACTAGTGCAGACGGTGATGGAGTTGCTGCAGTTGTAGATGCTAACAAGAACAAATTAAAAACATATCTTTAAAAAGGTCAAAAAGAAATTTTCTAAATCATGATACAAGAATGAAATATTAATTGCATTAGTTTACACTCCTGGATTAAAGGATATATTTACCTGGACAAACTCCGCATGCCTTGGGACAAAGTTTTCTTACAAATTCTCTAGATTCACAAAACGGTCGTAAACTTGGACACTGTGGGTCGTAGTCGGTGCACTCTGGTGTCTGGGGCGTGGGCGACGTACCTGTCAATTCAGAAAGTCACATATTGGCCTGATATTCATTCATTTCTACGTTCATCGTGATTACAGTTTAAATAAGTCTTACCTTCCATGCACAAATGACATGCTTTAGGACACAGATTTCGAACTGAAGCAAACTCATCACAGTAGTGACTTATGTTATGCAGTTTGTCACAAGATGGGTCTAAATCTATGCAATGTGGTGCTGAAACAAAAGAAGAAATTATTTAAAGACATTCAGTTCCATTACTTTCTAATTTAAAGAGTTGTGACAAAAAAAATTAAATGTTATAAAAGGAATAGTTTAGTGTGAATATGAATAGGTCAGTTGTTTACTTAAATGAATTTAATATGTTTCGTGTATTTTAAATATAATTTTGTCTTATGTATTATAATGAAGAAGAGATAAAGACAGAGAAAGGGAGAAAAAAAATCTATATATATATTGCATTATGTTTTAGGATGTCAGATAACAGAAAATGTGATAATAATAACAGATAATGAAATATGAAAAAAAAATCTTTTGAAATGAAAAACATAGTTAATACATTTTTGTAATTCATTATAGTGCGTGTTAATATGAAATTATTTATTTATTTTATAACCAGAGTTTATAAAAAATCTCACGTTATTTATTTAATTACAGGAAGAAAAGTAACACACCTGGAGAAGCTGTAGGATAAGAAGTTGCTGAAATAAAAATAAATAAATTATTTTATACTAAAATAATCAAAATTTAAAAAGCAGTTGAAGAATGACAGCAGTCTGGGGATTAATCTTAATATGTATCTTGAATGGGTTTCTTATGTTAATTCGCAATGAAGATTGCTATTAAAGTCTTACAAAACCAGAGATGGAGTTACTGTTTTGAACTGTTATTACAGCGCTTGTTATCTGATCATTATTTTCTTAGTCATCGTCATTATACTCTAGCTGTAGTAGTAATGATGATGACTACGAAAATAATAATCATTTAAAACACTAGAAGTAGTAGTAGTAGTAGTAGTAGTAGTAGCAGCAGCAGCAGCAGCAGCAGTAGAGGTAGTAGTAATAGTAGGTATATTAGTATTAGTAGTAATAATAGTAGGAATATGAGTATTAGTAGCAGGAGTAGTAGTAGTAATAGTAGAAGTAGTAGTATCTGTGGTAGTAGTAGTAATAATAGGACTACAGTAGCAATAGGAGTAGCATAAGTAATAATAATGACAGTATAATTATGTTTGTTATTGTACTGTTTGTTATTGTAATGGTGTGTAATGGTGTGATGATAAACAAACAGAGAATGTATGAGTTAAACCGATTGTTATGTACAAACAGATAAAACAGAACAACAAATATTTACATACTGTTTACACAGTGGCCACATGAAACAGGACACACTCTTGGGACGAGTGGATCTTTGTCGCAGAACGGACTGCCGGCCAGGAATGAACACTTAGAATCCTTGTCAAAACAGTTGTGTACATTTGGAACAAAAGCTAAACAAAACATTTTGATAAGATAAGCGCTGTGTGTGAGAAATTGGTAAAATCATAGAATATAGTGAGATCCAATTTAAAATATCTCTCTCTCTCTCTCTCTCTCTCTCTCTCTCTCTCTCTCTCTCTCTCTCTCTCTCTCTCTCTCTCTCTCTCTCATGTATAAATCTCTTACTATGATTAGATGAATTACCAGTTCTATTACTAATATGTTTACTGGACAACTTACGTTTTAAACTTGGAAGAGTAGGTAAAACAGTTGTCACTGTTACGGTCGACCTATTGGAAGTCGAATTTAACAACTCTGATGTTGTTTCTGTGCTTATTTCCTCAGTCGATGTTGCGGAACTTGTTACTTCGTTAGTACTTTCTGGTGTTGTTGACATTTCATTTGTAATTTCTATTGTCGACATTTCACTTGTAACTTCTGTCGTTGACAATTTCTCTGTCTCTGTTGTTAACTGCTCGTGTGTTGTTTTCATTTCATTATTTTCTGTTTTGTGATTTCCGTTAAAAAATAAAATGTATTCAATGTTTTACGTAGATTAATATTAATGGGGACTTTGGTATATGATTGTCACTTTTTAAGTGAAATTAAGTCATTTAAATATGTGCCTTAGTGAAAGATTGCAGAACTTAATTAAGCTGTGTAGAGGTAAACCTTATTTAAATGATGAGTTAATATGTATATTAAGTGAGTTACCGATGTAAATAATGGATTCACTGAAATACTCACTAAAAATACATTTAGCATTTTCTTTTGTTTCAATATTGTGATAAATGGTCCTTTCATTGAAAAAGAATTGTTTGAAAATTTAAAATATGCGGATACGAAATTTAATGCTGTGATGCTGTTGTCTGATCCATAGATTAACGAGACAATAGTTTTATTTCCTACAGCAGGTTATAATAGTGATGACAGTTATGAAATGACTGGCATTGAGGTATTAGTATGTGGTAATTAAAATGCTATGATACTAAGATTTAACTAAAAAGTGTATACCACAGAAATGACACGTTGCTGCACACATTTCCTTGGCTATTTCTTTAGTGCAGTAGTCAGTCTGCGCTAACGTGAAACAGTCTGGATCTTTGTCGAAACATTCTAAAACAAAAATTACAATTATATACAATATATTGATTAACTCAGTATCTAAATTTTATCCAGAAATTATTGTTGATAAAAAGAGAAAAAATCCGTATTTTATTTTAACACATACATGTATACTAAATGCGTGTGTATATATATACCAAAACATGTATATAAAATCACACTCACGTGTGATACCTGTTGTAATAGTCATCAAAGTAGATGATCTGGTGGTAATTGGTGTTGACATAGATGCCATAACTTTAGGTTCCACACTTGTAAAAAATCGTGGAGTTGAAACTAAATAAGGAAGAAAATGTTATATATCATTCATATTTTACCCTGGCTAATGATATCTTGCAGCTAATATATATATATATATATGTAATTATCAGAGATAATCGAGAAAAGTTAAATATATATATATATATATACACTTATATACAGAGAAAGCTTCATCATGCATATCTTTATCCGAGATGTTACAGATTTGCTAATCATTTTTATTTATTTATAACATACTGTCTGTGTCAAGTAATAAATATGAATTTGATAAAACTTACATTTATAACACATCTGACATGTTCTCGGACACTGTCTCTGAACAAATTCGTTTTGCTTACAGAATTCGGAGTTAAACAGGACTTTACAATAAATTTCACGATCCAAACACTGCGAATCTGAAACCAGTCAATGTAAATTGATTTTAACATAATTAAATTCATATAATTATCATAATATGGTATCTAAATAAATTGATATTCATGTAACAGCTGTGGTAACAGTGTTTCAGAAGTTCAAGGTGTTTTCTAATGCAGCAACGTGCATCTGAAAATTATGTAGTAATGTATAAACGTAGCCATTAACAACATTAAGAGTATTTATTAAACGCTTTGCATAGCCCTGCTACTTCCTGAAACTGTTGGAGCACAGAGCATATAAAGATCTAGAATACAACCAAATGTAAATATAATTTCGTTTGACGAATGTTTTGATATTATCTCTCAAGTTTACTGTATAAATGAAAAATGTATAATTTACCTGGTGTTGTTTCGAAAGAGGTTACTATAGGCACGACTAAAACTGAGAAAAAATAAAAAGCAAATGTGTGATCTCTCAGCCATCACATTAGTGAACCAATGAAAACATCAATATCAAATGTTTTTAAAATAAAAATTAATAAAAATGTGAAACTTATATAAGAAGAAAACGAGATAAAAAGACAGAGCATCTTTTTCTGAACATGTTTTTTATTGTTGTATTTATGGTGTATATGTGAGTGTGGGCGTGTTTGTATGTGCATATGCACCTGATCTGGGAAACGGAAAATGGACTCTCTGGGAAACGGAAAATTATGAATTTGTAGTAAGGAGAAATAGATAGATAAGTAAATACACAAACAGATATGGAATTTGTGTGTGTGTGTGGGAGAGAGAGAGAGAGAGAGAGAGAGAGAGAGAGAGAGAGAGAGAGAGAGAGAGAGAGAGAGAGAGAGAGAGAGAGAGAGATTTCTATTATCTAAGGGTAAAATAATTACCTGCCAAAATAAAACAAAAGTAGGAGATCATTACTGGTTTTGACCAATTGTTCCACTTCAGTATCAGCGTGTGTCTTAGAACAGCAGCTGAAATCGACGTATCATAATATTAAAATTTCACAACTTCTTTTATTCCATGTCATAAACATTATAAGTAAATTCTTGGATTGTTTATGCTGAATTATCACCATCATTATCATCATCATCTTCATAATTATTACTATTACTGTTGTTGTTGTTGTTGTTGTTATTTATTAATGATGGTGATGATGTTGATGATGGAATGGTTGCAATTATGGTAGTGGTCATAGTAGTATGATTGCTGAATATTTTAAAGACAAAAATGAAAACGTTTTCCCTACCAGTTTTTAATTATATGATATAAATTCATGAATGAATTATCAAGTTTCTAATTTTTAGGCGTTATTTTGTAAATATCTAAGTAAATAGTTGTTTAAAAAAATATATATATATTCGTCTTAAAGCTGGAAAATGAACAACAAAAGAAACACATACTTACAAAATCATATAGTTGTATCAGATTCAAAATGTCTGTTTTCAAAAGGAACTGGGTTACATTGGCCATGTGAAATAAACCATGTGTACAGCTGACCATAGAACAGTTAATCTTTTTAATACAGTTCATTATCACGAAATAATCTTCAAAACAAATATCACAGTAGCAGATACGATAGTGAACAGTAAGTTCCGAAGATTCAGCAATCAGCTGAGAAAGTTTTAAGCCAGCACGAAATTTAACAACGCCAAAACGCCAAGAACGTTTTCCTTCATTTCCGAAAGAAAAATGTGGAGATACCTATTTTCATGTTCTACAGATAAGTTCTAATTTCAGTAAACAAATAATGTAAAAAAAAAAAAAAAAAAAAAAAAAAAAAAACAATAAAAGAACATCATAAATAAAACATTTTTTAAATATACGGCAATAAATTATATGTTTCTAAACATAGACTAATAAAATTTTGAAACGTTATTTCTTATCACAGAATTATGAGTTTGCTTGAAGGTTTCTTCTTCTTGCTGTTTTTGTTTGTTGTTGTTGATGTTCTTCTTCTTCTTCATCTTCTTATTTTAATGTGTCTGTACCGAAAAATCTTTAAGAGGTTTTGCAGTAATAAAAAATGGATAAAACAATAAATTTTATAAATTTTATACGATCAGTGTATTATTAAGATAAGAATTTTTCTCCCATTGTATATTTATCCTAGAGTCTGCGTTGAAATAGTTCTGATTACATCATGAGAACGGTTTAACATGTGTTAATTTCCCATGCAATCTTCAGGCGGCTGTAAAAGTTTGTATACTAACCCAGTCTGAATGTGAGTTTATTTTATGTAATTACTTTCTTTTCATTATCATTTCGTATACGGGTCTGAAGTTTCTGTTCAGATTAATAAATGCATTTTACCAGTATATATCATTTTTCAAATACTTATTAGTTGTTTTTTTTTTTTTTTTTTTGTCTAAAGTAAAGACGAGATAATAATTAAAACTTAATTTTACGGTATGCGATGGCACATTTTGGTCAAACTTTTCTTGGCATTAATTTATGTACAAAAAAGTAATTCATATCTACCGATGATAAACTAAACTATGGCTCTTGTTAATCTGCATTGCTTTGTCAGCTGACCTAGATGCCACTCGAATCGAGATATGAAAGATATTCAGGGTTCATGGGAAAGTATTAAATTAATATATATATAGCTACTAACTGACAAGTTTAGATATTTTTTAAAAGTGACTAGTTTTCTGTGCGTGCTATAAGACTTGACTGATCCTAATAATCTATAATAATACAAAATACGTCACCATTTGAGAAATAAACTTTCTTTCTTCATTTGTGACCAGGTTTTGGTATAATGCAATGTAACAAATAAATCAAATGTATTTGTACTTTATAGTAGATATAAAATGTAAAGATAAGTATCAGATAAAAAAATATCTGCACTGGCAGATTCTTACAAATAATTATACGGAATCTTAAAGTTAGTTTTCAGTTAATGGCTAAAATATATAATTATATAATTATATATATATATATATATCTTTTTCACAGAACTACTCAAGATTCTACAAAAATCCAGAGCTGGGGACAACATGTTTAATCTACTGGTTACTTTAACAGGTAATTCCGAACATTTTCTTTTTGTCTGTCGTTTTCTAAAACTAAATATTAACTCTAACTATCGTTCGTATTCCGTTACGTACCAGATTATACTTTTTTCTCTCCTCTAATACAATATACGTTTTAATATGTTTGAATATCACAGTTTTCTTGATATTTCGAGTTACGTGTTCGCTGACTCCACTGTGTCTGGATTCGTCTACAGTGGACTGTGCTGGAGCAGACGAAACCTTTGCTATCTGTCGTGATCCTGTGGAGAGTGTTAAAAAGTGTCCACAATACTGTAAATTATGTCCAGGTACTAAAATATCAGTTTTGTTTTCAACCTGTTTATATAGAGAGAAGATTTCCAGCTCTTAATTAATATATTGCTGTTTACTCATTAGTATTTTAAATATTAAAATATTACAAAATATGTTTCGACATGGAATAACCAAATGATATTTTAAAGTAAATTTTGTCTCTGTTATTTATTTTATTTTATTTTTTTTATTTTTTTATTTCCAGATGACGAAAGGTCAACAAACGAAAAACCAAAATTCAGAGGTACTTGTTCTATACTGAAGTTCTTTTTCCCTTAAGTCTGCTTCTAAAACCCATATATAAAATATCAAGTATATTTAGAAATTTAAGTTAATTATTTTAATGTTTTTGAAATGTTTTACTTTCAGCATTCTTAAGTCCCCTTCTGCTTTGAAACAATAGCAAAATATGTTGATATTTTATTAACACACACGTCAACTCACACAAAAACAAATGAAAAATCTTAAATTAGTAAACTGGCAAGGTTGCTGATGTGTGTTCTCACAGATCTTCTTCTCGGTTTTGGAGAGAAACAGTTTTTGTGGTTATTTTTAAAAATATATATATTATATAATATTTCTTTCGTCAGCAGCAAGTAAATTGTGTATAAACCTCGATCCAACTTGTGAAGATTTGCACAACATAAGTCATTATTGTGAAAATTTTCATCTTGTCCGAAAATTGTGTCCTAAAGCATGTAATTCATGCTATCATCGTGAGTTTCAAGATCCTAATAAAATTAATTAAAATGAATAACATTTATACAGCTAACAGTTATGTTTTAAAACTATTAGAAGGTAACAAATAGTAAATGAATTTATTCATATACATTACTTTTAAAAACAAATGATATTTACGATTTTAGTTCTAATATGCTAAAAAAAATATATTTCTTAGTTTATAACTAGTAATATATATATATATATATAGCTATTACGTCATTTCTCATTTTATAATTGTTTTGTTGTTGTTGTTTTTTTTTTTGTTTTGATTTTTTTTTTTTTGTAGCTTTTTTACTTTTTATGTTATAAACATTTTAATTTTAATTGACTTGTATTATTCTTTTTTTTTTGTTATTTATATTAACAATTAGTTTTATCATTTTAGTTCCGAAGCCTCAGTGCATTGATGAATCGAAAAGCTGTAAGAATTTTACCAACACTTTATACTGCCAGACAAACCACCTGATTAAAATACTGTGTCCAGTCGCTTGTGGAATCTGTGATAAAAGTGTGTATAACAACTGCGCAGTTAGATAACAAATCAATACGTCTATTGCACATGTAGAACAGCGAGCCTGTATAAGAAATTATAGAATCCATAACTGTTTTAACAAACATATTTATATATTTTCTGTTCTTTCTTTGTGTGTGTGTGTGTGTGTGTGTGTGTGTGTGTGTGTGTGTGTTACTTTTGCTTATGTTATTCGGTTTTTCATAAATATCTATCCCTTTGTGATAATTTTAGGAATTTTGGGGTGTTTAAAATTAATTAAAGCTGGAACTAAAAGATTCATAATACGATTCTATTGTAATTATTTAAAATGTTCATAATTTGTTACTGTTTGAATGTTTTTCATGTGTGCATGCCAAGAAGCATCGGAAGAAATTATTATTTGTCGAAAAAAAATATATATATATATTTTATATAAATGACTCTACGAAAATGGTAAATGATGTGTGTCCTTATGTGTTCGAATTAATATTTAGTTCTGTGCAATAATATTAATCCTCTTGTTTAGCTTCAGTGACAACTGAATCAACAATTTCAACATCATACACACTTTCAACAGCAGTCCCAAATGAATCGTCTTCAACACAAGCTACAACTGAACCATTCTCAACAATAAACACAAATGGATCATTTTCAACAGCAGTTACTAGTGGAATATATTCAACAGCACTTACTACTGGATCATCTTCAGGAGCAGGTACAACAGAATCATTTTCAATAGCAATAATAAATGGATCGACTTTAACATCTGCCGCAAGTGGATTGTCATCAGTTTCAACAACAATATGCACATAATCTACTGTAAGAAAAAACAGACACTCCAGGTCTAAATTTCAGTGAGCAAATTGCAGACGTAATATTACAGATGATAATTATTTCGTTAATGAATCATTTAACCAATGTTTCTAATTCAATTTTTTTGTTTCATTTTATTTTTCGCACACACATATACTTATTAATTTTTTAATATTGTTGCTTTCATTTTATCTTTTTTTTTTTTTTTTTTTTTTTTTTTTAAATTTGGCCATTCAATATTGCAGTAACCTGCAGGACATGTGAAGATCCATACTGCAACATGGGCATTGAAGCTGAGCATAAATGTCCTGCGCATGCTCCATTTTGTATGAACATTGTTGGTCAGGATAAACACAACATCCCAACACTAACAAAACGGTAAAATAATGGCTTGTTATTTTTCTTTCCTTCTTTGTTGAGGGCTTTTGCTTTTATTATTATTATTATTATTATTATTATTATTATTATTATTATTATTATTATTATTTTATTTTTATTATAAAATAGAATTAAATCTTTAATTTTTTTTTTTTTTTTTGCTTTATATATATACTATTATTATTATTATTATTATTATTATTATTATTATTATTATTATTATTATTATTTACTTATTACAGGTGTGCTGATGAAAATCTTTGTAAAGATCGCTGGTTAAAAGGAAGTGCCATGAATACATTTTGCATGAATCTGAATTTGAATTTTCCTGCCAAACAACCTTTTGAATGTACATATTGCTGTATTACATCACTGTGTAACAAACATGTCGTACCTAGGTCAGAATCACTGTACACACAAATTTAAACTGTATAATAAAGTTGTTGTCGCTTTTGATTGCTTATGATGAGTTTTATTTATGTATTGATATATATATATATATATGTTTTTTTTAAACTATTATTTATTTATCTATTTGAGCCCATATTACAATGGTAACATTTAAAAAAATCAATTTTAAAAAACAAAAGAAGAATAATGCGTGAATATTATGGAATCAGTTTGTACGCATTTAAAATATTATGTAGATTCAACAAAGAAAATACAGCAAACAATTTAAATTCCATCACGATAAAAGAAAATGTTTTAATTAGCGTCTATAATAAGGCCAAGATTATTGTTTCAAGTTACTTTAAGTTTTAATTCCATTCCTTATTTTATGGTATCCAGAGAAAATATGTGTTTAAAGAAACCAATATGATTTGCCTAAAATAAGATTTCTATTTATTTTTTAAAATAATTTTTAGTCACAAAATAAATTTTTTAAATCTAATAATATAATTTCAGATATGTATGTATGTTTGTGTACAAGTGTGTGTGGGGGTAAGCTAATTACCTATATATATATATATATATATATATATATATATTCTTTAAATATAGCAGTAAAAGAACGAAAAGAAAGCAATTTAAAATAGATGATTTTTTTTCTTTCGTATTTCCCAGTTAATTTTTATGGGTGAATACCTATGAGGCCTGGTGACCTTAGTATCAATAAGGTGACATGGCAGAAATCATGCCACGTGACTGGTTGAGTTCGACATCCGGTCTGAAGTTATCAGAATGGACCAGCATACAGTTTTGCATAGTGGTTATTTCCATCCCTTACTAAGGACATGGCAGTCGGGTAACACGGCAATTACGCCGGACAATCTGATCTACCCTCTGTTTATTGTGTAAGTTTAAATTTCTGTAAATTATGTTTTACATCAAAAGAGAAGAATGCGGTGTCACCCAACTTTTTCGTTCTGTCGTTAACTCGCCGACTGTCATCGTAGAACTCGGGAAATACACTCACATAAAACAAATTGCATAAAAACAATTATCTAAATAGCAAATCTCCTCATTTATTATTTCCTTTTTATAATTTTTATTTTTTATTTTATTTAATTGTTTTTCAAAAAAAATATATTAAAACGCATGCAAAGGTGATTAAGCATGAACGATTGCTTCCATTTAATTCTTCTGTAGTAAATTCCTCCTTAGTGGATCTGAATAGGTTTCATTGCTTCCTATGAATATAAGAAAAAGAAATCGAATTTTTGCTATCAAGCTATTTGGTCGTAGAATTATGATTGGATGAAGAAATAATGTAATGATATTAAAGAGGTAAATTTCTAAAGGTTAAGATTCATTTTTAATAAAATAACTTCTTTTTCTTCTTAATACAAAAACATCATTTTTGAACGTTTTTGAATTCATCGTTCAGAGAGGACCCAGATGCAACACAGACGATTGCCAGTATGCCAGGTCAGTGTCGCTATGGCATCAACAAGCTGGAAGAAGTGGTGACACCTCTTATTAGCAATGGTCTGAAAGCTGTACTGTTATTTGGAGTACCAGAGAAGATTCAGAAGGTTTTTAAATTTCATTATTAATTATAAACAAGATTTGTGTATCTACATCAGTTTACCAGAACATTTATTTTCCCAACATAAATATGCCCACCATTAAATTAATGGTTTTAATGACAACTTTGTTAAAATGTTCACTGTTTTTGGAGAATATTATGAAAGAACAATAAATAAATGTGTCAGAAATGTATCTAGTCTTGGTACTGTTTCATTTGAACTGATATTACATTTAAATAATATTGTTTCTTTTTATATGTATTCATTCTTTCTTTTTTTTTTTTTTGTAATATCAGTTATGGAGAACTGTTAATAAAAAGTTCTCTTTTTTTGTATATCAATTATGGAGAACTGATAAATAATATCCAAAAAAAATAATATTAATAAATGAAAGTTGATTAAATTAAAGAAAGAACCAAAGAAAGTTTTTTTTTATTTATATATAAATAATATTTGCTATAAGTCTGTTACAAAACAGATTAAATTGTTTGTAGGATGAGAGAGGAACAGGTGCAGATGTACCCAACTCACCAGTGATTGCTGCAATAAAGTTGTTGAGAAAACTTTTCCCAGATCTTCTTGTTATGTGTGACGTCTGTTTATGTCCTTACACTTCACATGGCCATTGTGGTATGCACTGCTTTGTAAATATGTTTTTTGTTTGTTTGTAAATTTCTCTTATTCACAATTGTTTGTGAATAATGTGGATTTATTTCTGAATAATACAAAGTACAAGACTTTTTATCCAGCAGACATGAGATGGGATAACCAAATCTGTAGTTTACTGCACCAGGTATTTTAAAATTTAAAATAAAGAATGAAAATTCAAGAACAAAATCTGTATTCAGCAGATGCATATTAATATATTTCTAAAGTAATTTTTGTACAACTAAATTTTTAATTTTTTGTTTTGTTTTTGGTAGTCATATAGATGGTCTAATGCCTGAAAAACAATCTAAGTTTGTAAACTTTATAGTGTAATTTAGCTGTTAAAATTTTGATCTAAACATTTGTGGACATTTTGCTTTTTCACATTTACCTGATCTATCCAGTAATATGAAAATAACCACTGTTAATATGATTTTTGTTATAGATTATTACTTTATTTTTGATTACATATGTAATTTACTGAGAATGTAGTTTCACATACTACTAATAAATAAATTCTGAAGACAACGTTGAACTTTGTTGTTCTAGGTATACTGAAAGAAGATGGAACTATTGATAATGAACCTAGCATTGCAAGACTGGCTGAGGTGGCTGAGAACTATGCAAAAGCTGGTGACTTAAAGAATTTTGTTCAGAATTTCTTATTTTATTTACTGGTTGTAATATAACTGAACAAGAGACAAATGTAACGTTCTGTATGTCAGATGGCAAATTCTGCGTATTAATGTTTAATTATGTGATGGACTGTATTTACAAATTAAAATGATGACATAAAGATAATTCTGCAATGCAAATAAATCCAGTACATAGAAAATGTGGTAAAGATAAGTCTAGATCAACCTTCATTAATGTGAATCTATGGAAATAAGATCAATTTTGATTTCTGTTCAAGGCGGGGATCATAATAAGAAAATTATTTTATGAAATAGTAATTGTTTTTATTTGAGAATTATTTTATGAAATAGTAATTGTTTTTATCTGAAAATTATTTTATGAAATAGTAATTGTTTTTATTTGAAAATTCTTTTATGAAATAGTAATTGTTTTTATTTGAAAATTCCTTTATGAAATAGTAATTGTTTTTATTTGAAAATTCTTTTATGAAATAGTAATTGTTTTTGTTTGAAAATTCTTTTATAAAATAGTAATTGTTTTTAATTGAGAATTATTTTATGAAATAGTAATTGTTTTTATTTGAGAATTATTTTATGAGATAGTAATTGTTTTTGTTTGAAAATTCTTTTATGAAATAGTAATTGTTTTTAATTGAGAATTATTTTATGAAATAGTAATTGTTTTTAATTGAGAATTATTTTATGAAATAGTAATTGTTTTTATTTGAAAATTATTTTATGAGATAGTAATTGTTTTTGTTTGAAAACTGTTTTATGAAATAGTAATTGTTTTCATCTGAAAACTGTTTTATGAAATAGTAATTGTTTTCATCTGAAAACTGTTTTATGAAATAGTAATTGTTTTCATCTGAAAACTGTTTTATGAAATAGTAATTGTTTTTATCTGAAGGTTGTCAAGTGATAGCTCCATCAGACATGATGGATGGTCGTGTTGGTGCTATTAAGAAAAGACTGCGAGAGGCTGGTCTGGAGAACAAAGTTTCAGTGATGAGCTACAGTGCCAAGTTTGCATCTTGTTTCTATGGTCCTTTTAGGTAAGTTTACTGTAAGTGTTAACATTACCTTAATGGTACTAGGAAGCAGTCAGTCTACCTTACCCATCCTTGTACTGGGAAATAGTTAATCTCTCTTACCCATTCAAGTACTAGGAACTACATTTAAGTTGTCTTACCATGCAGTTAAAACACTTTACCTTTGTTGTTTCTGTATCATCGTATTCTGAATTTGTCATGGATGTATGTATCTGTGTACAAACTAATTTCAAAAAGAAAATATTCATCCTCGTTTATTAGTGTGTTATTATACTTTATCACTAGCAAACACTCACTGCAAATAAGCAGGTATTTGTAGACGTCTGTGGGTTATTGGTTTGCTTTTATTTGAATGTATTTCCTGTCTGGTGAATATGTACACATTTAGAGATAAAAACTCTATTAATTTTTTGGATATTTAAAATGAATTGTTGATACAAATGAGAATGTTTTTGTACAGAGATGCAGCAAAGAGTGCTCCATCATTTGGAGATAGGAAATGTTACCAGCTGCCGCCTGGTTCCATTGCTTTAGCAGAAAGAGCTGTGGTGAGAGCTTCGCAGTCATTCTTCACTGAATTTTATTTAAAATACAGCCGGAATGTTCTTATTAAAACAGCCATCTTAATCAGACACATTTATCATTTATCATTTATCTCTGAATTTGACTTACGCAAATTATAAAAGAAATAATAATAATAATTAAACAATACATTTTTTTATTTATTTAAAACACTATTTTATTATTATTTCAATTTTTTTTTTTTTTTTTTTTTTTTTTTTTTGAATGCTTTATCTTCAAATAATAAAAGTCTTTGTTTGTTTTTGTTTTTTTTAAAGTCTGTTTACTCTGTTTAGAAAAGGGATGTTGCTGAAGGGGCTGACATGTTAATGGTGAAACCAGGGACAGCTTATCTTGATGTTGTCCGCATGGTGAAAAAAAAGGTAAACATTTTCTAAAATATTGAAAAATAGAAACATAAAATTATGCATGTGCTCTCTCATTTTCATTACTGTTTGTTTACAGATAACATTCAAAGAAAAAGGTAATTAATTCAATTGTGAATAATCTTTACAGTATCCAACCCATCCAGTGGTGATCTATCAGGTTTCAGGGGAGTATGCGATGTTGTATCACGGAGCACAGGCAGGTGCCTTTGATCTCAAATCTGTTGTCATGGAAACACTGACAAGTATGAGAAGAGCAGGTTTGTATTGCCATATATTTTTGATGGTTACGTAGATCCAGGTTGTGTTAAATTTAACATTCATTACACGTTCTGTGAAATCAAACTAAAAACTGTTGTTCATAAAATGCCCAAGTAGATAATCTTATTTTTAATTCTGAATCTGATGCCAGTAGCTAAAAGAATATATAATTTTTTTCATGTAGGAAAAAAGAGAATTATTGCAATTTATTTGTTTTTGTTTTTTTCAAATTTATTTAAAACTTTTATGTTTTTTTAAATTGTATCATTCTGATCTACAACCAGCAGCTCATTAACAAATGTAATTAACTAAAGAAACATATTAGGCACAATTTTTCATGACAATAGTTATAAAATATTTTTAGATTCTCTTTTGATTAAATTTTTCCTTTTTTTTTTTTTTTTTTTTTTTCTGTTTACAGGAGCTGATGTTATTATCAGTTATTTCACACCACAGCTGTTGAGCTGGATCAAAGAATGACATTGTTCAGTATCTACATGAATCTCCATACTGCCTTCTGACAGTCCAGTTGCCTAAGAATAGTCGTAGATAAATTTTCTGTGTGTGATTGTGTGAATGTTTTAAAGAATTATAAAATATTTAACCCATTTGGTTTGTGCTGGTCATGCCTGTCTGTGATCTATTATATTCAGTAATTTAAAAAAATGATATTATTAATCTACATTTTAATGATCAAGATCGCAATAGATTCATTCATGTGACTAGCTTTTTACTTTCTCAAATTTTTGACAATCAAATTTTTTTGTATAGTATCAAGCTTCAAATTTAATTTATAAGACTGTATTACTAGAATTTTTGTAAGGCTTCAGTTACCTGAAAACTGAAATTTTTACAAGCATCTGTTCACTTTGGATTCTGTTCTTTTTTCATTGTTTTCTCAACATTAACACTGACAGTATTTAGTGAAAGGTAATGTTTGGATAGGAAGTTGTAATGCTTTTCAGCACTGACCCACTCACTATACCTGCCAGAAAATACTGTTTATATTTTTATAATGTGATTTTAAGATTTAGCTACATTTTTTGCAAATAAATCATTTTAAATCTCACTCGATGTCTTTCAGTAAGTCAAACTGTTTAAATCATTTTCATTCTGGGTATATTTAGGTTTTTCTTTCATAAACCATCAGATTTTATTCATTATAGTACCTAACAAGTGCACAAAAAGCAGAGTATTATCAAAACTGTATTATTCTAGATTCAGAGATTGATATTTAGAGACTGCTTTTGTCAATATAACAAACAACATGCAAATCAACTAAAATGTTATATTAATCCTTTTAATTCACCAAATGAAACTGATTTAGCACAGCTTTAGCAAATTACTCATTTCAATGGGGTTTTTAGAAGGTTTTTTTTTTAAATGGTGTACTAATTCTATTTTTAAGAGGCTAACTATTTTATTTTTGAAATAAATAAATTTATATTTTGAGGAAGACTTTTACAGTTATTTGGACAACAAAAATGATGTTGCTGTTGGTTATGTCTTATTTCAGATTTTTTTTTTTTTTTGCTCAAATTAAAATTTATTAAAAATACAAGTGCTTTTATACATTTAAATTAAAATGATTTAGTGCTATCTGAAACAGTTTTCATTTAAAGAATGCATTTGTGATTTCGTAGTTAATTGTTTCTACTTCAGAACATTTTCTTTTACAATGGTGAGTTATGTCATTTTTATAATTTGACATTTTCTGGGGTTTTTTTATTTCTTCACTTTCTGTGTCCAGTCAATGGCATTCTTTAATGTATACATCTTGTTTACACAATTTTCTTGACATAAATAAATAATCAGGTTTACTTTAGGGTACAAAACAAAAACAAAACTATTGTTACTATTATATATGATTACTGTTGGCTAATAATAATAGGATTAACAAAGGTAAACCTAAAGAAAATTTTATGCCAAAATTTGATAAATTTATCAAAATGTTATTCATTATCAACAGAAATATAGTTCAGTTTGAAAATTACTGATAAAAGAACTTCAAAGAAGATAATTTATTACTAAACTGTTCTCAAAGTTTTCTGTTTAAATATAAACATCAAATTTTAGAATTATAAAATGAGAGTTTATAAGAACCTAGCTATTCTAACTGCTGTTGTTATAAATGTTTTATCAGTTGCTTGATACAAATTATGTCTGTTCATCGCTAATAAAAATATCACAAGCAATTATTTACCTACATTTTGCTTTCCATTAATAACAATTTTTATTGTGTATTTGTATTATTATTATTTTTACAAATAAAAATATATTTCACAGCAGGGTTTATTTATTTATTTATTTTTATTTTTTTTTTTTTTTTTATTTTTCTAAAATAATATTCCAGTATTGTTGATGTTGCTAGATGTGTAACAGCTTTATTCACATGCATTTAATAAAATAAAAACAAGATCAGTAAACAAAGTGACTTGTAGTAAAAGAGATGGGGGGGCTTAGATGAGCCATTGTTCAATCAAGTTTAACAAGATGAAGTGTTAACTGCTTCTGTGAAGTAAGAGATTGATATAATTAGTAACAAACAAAAAACATGACCTTCATGCATTTCCATTGTGCTGTATGGATGTCAGACACAATGTCTATTTTCTGTTTCAGGCTAACCTTAAGTAGCGAAAGCACAATCTTGTCTGAATATAAACAGAATATAACACAGTGTAATGTCAGCAAATATAACGCTGAATATGTAAAAATGCAATAATCAACATATAGTATTGGTTATCTTAAATAACATCATCATTTGTGTTAGACAATCTTGCTGTTGACCTAATGAGAGAAGTAGATTAAATCCTTTTCCACCATATTAATGTTCTATCCGAAGTGTCGTAGAATTTTTTATTTTTTTTTAAACTATAATTCTGATGATTCTGTTTACCAAGGCAAAAATAATTTTCTACTTAAGAAAAAAAAATTAATAATAAATTCATTAATTAATCTTAAGACTTAATTAAGTTAAGGCAATACAAAACTTTATATTATCATTAGCTAATGCCGAATACATTTAATTTTGTCTATATGTGTTAAAAATTGTAACTAGATTTAATAAATTCAACAAAATAATTATATAAATGATCATAGTCGCTATTCAACAGAATCTGGGGAATGCAACTAGTTGTATTATGTAACAAAATAAATAAATAAACTATATCAGCAAAACCGTTTTAGTGGTGTATTTTCGTTTAATTTTTTAAAATACTAAGAAATCAAACATTTTTTAATATTTCAGATTTTGCTTTTATCGATTATCTTTATTTGGGGTAATTTTTTTTTTTTTTTTTTTTTTTTTTTTTTTTAAACTTTTAGTAGTTTTTGGGGACTCAATCTTTCTATTAAATCGAATTAAAATAGAGTTATCTCTCTTAGATCGTGAACCACAAAATAGATTTTGCTTTTTTTTTTTTTTTTTTTTTTTTGTAAACTTAAAGTAGTTTATGGGGACTCAGTCTTTCTATTAAATCGAATTAAAATAGACCGCGAAACACAAAATAGATTTTGCTTTTACTGATTATCATTAGGGTAACTTTTTTCTTTTCTTTTTTTTTGTGAACTTTTAGTTATTTATGGGGACTCAGTCTTTTTATTAATTTTAATCAACATAAAATAGAGTTATCTCTCTTAGACCGTGAAACACAAAATAGATTTTACTTTTGTTGATTATATTTATTTGGGTATTTTTTTTTTTTTTTTTTGTAATCTTTTAGTAGTTTATGGGGACTCAGTCTTTCTATTAAATTGAGTTATCTCTCTTGGACCGTGAAAAACAAAACATGCTGGAATCATTTTGAATGTTGACAGAATTTTATATTAAATATTTCAATATACCTGTTTATTAATATTTGCTGCATTTTGTTTTTAAATAACTTTTTTGTTGTTGTAATTTTATTTATTTCATTATTATTATTATTGTTGTTGTTGTTGTTGTTGTTGTTTCTTTTTTTATCTTTTTTTTTTTTGTTTGTATTAGTTTTCTTTTGGGGAGGAATATCTAAAACTAAAAAAAAATTAAAATCTAAATTACATTTAATTAATATATTATTAAAACAAATATTAAAATTATAGCTTATTAACACATTCATTGTAGTATGTCCAAAACACAGGTAGACAGCCCCACCTCTTTAAATGTTAAAACAAATAAAACAGAAATAAAATGACTACAAATTATTTCAAAAGTTATGTAAATGTATATAACAATTTATTTTTATAATAAAAATATTTAAAGTAACAATAATCCAAAAGTAAATGTGATGTACAACGACCTTATCCAGCCTGGATTATGTATGGCAGTTTCACAATTTATCTGTTTAAAACAACTGGAAAGATGGAAAGACATTTAATAACCAAAGATATAACAATGTGCAAATAACAGGTTTCCTTTAAGATACTTATAATTATGCTATAAGACTAAAATAGGGATAAAAAATTGGTGAATTTATTTTTTAAAGAAGTAAACGTGACATATTTTGATGTCTACTTAAAGTGAATTATCTAGAGGTTCAGAAGTATGGGGTTTTGAATTCTTTTTTATTTTATTTTATTTTATTTTATTTTTTTTCGATATGAACTCCAAGCTTTTCCCCATGTTTTTGTTGATACATATATACATATACATATGAGCTTAATAATTATGGAACTACACTATTTCTAAGTAAACGGTAAATCAAACAACTGATATATAAAAATAATACAAAACAACAAAATGTGGTCGATATTTATTATTTACAATTAATTTTTCTCATTCAGGGAGAATACATTCAATCTTAACATAATGTATCATCACAAACAATTATGTATATTTCTACATGTTGTCCAACAGTACATTAATATATAAATATGTACAAAACTCTTACATGTTAATAAAGTTTTCATCAATCTTACTTAATAGTCATTACTTCTAGTTTCCCGTTTTTACATTTTTAACTTTTGTATCATAGATTCATACTTTACCTACATATTTACATTTCTCTGTACGTATTTTACAAATTATTGTTAGAACTGGATTGCCCAAGAAGAATCTATTTTTTAATAATTGGTAAACATTTTAAACCATGAAAAAATTATCCCTGATGCAATAATTTACTGAATAAATGTTTAGAATCTTGATCATATCTTCGATCAATACAAGATTTAGTCATTTATGTTAGAAGTCTCATCAATGATCATGTAACAATTTTTCCAATTTAATTCCACCAAAATACTGCTTATATCAGAAGTTAGTCAATATTACTGTTAATATTCACTTTTCAAAAAGTAAAAAGAACAGACAACATTTATCACCCACAACCAATTAATTCCAACTTCTTTTCTTATTTTTAAAAGAACAAAATCCAAGGTAAAATACATTTTCAATAATAATTCATGCAGTCATTTGGATTATCTATCAAATTTTACAGGCGTATTTCAAACTGCCTGTTAATTCTAACAATTTCATTTCAATACAAATGTAACAAAGCGAAACCAAACACTGGATGTATCAAGAGGTATTTCTGACAAGATGCTGAAATAATGTCTTAGTCAGTTCCTGCCTGAAAGATAGGTATGGGATAAACAATACTCAGTAGATACACTGTTAACAAATTTCTTTGACTAGAACCTCAAGTGTGGCTTGTATTTCAACAGATATCTGAAAAAAAAAAAAAAATTAAATAAATAAAAATTGTTAAAACTGGTTTACAAAATTTTTAGTTACCATTCTGAAATAGATCATCTAAGTAAATTTTTCTGTCAACTAAATTGTGCATTTTTTAAAATAAACACAATTTCCATATTAACACCAACATTTTCATACATACTGATTGTCTAGAAACTGTTTTGATTTGAATCAGAAGCCAACATTTGTTTATATATTATAAACATTTTATGAAATAGGAGGAAAAAGAAGTATTTTAAACAATTTAAAAAGATTTTTTATTTTTATTTTAGTTTTGAAGATAGGTAAAGAAAAGAACAAAAAGATGGGTATTTTAAATTAAATTACATACCTATTTTAATGTAGAGTAAACTAAGAAAAGTAGAATAAACTAAGATTTATTACCTGTCAAGGTGTTCCCAGAACTGCTGCAGGTTGGCTCGATCTAAGTGACGTTTGTGTCGGTCAAGTGCAATGACATGAACTGCCCACTTCTTAACGTTGTTGTCCAGAGGTAGCTCCGCCCACTTCAGATGGAATGCTTTAACTAATAAAACAACATTTAAAGAAAAAAGATGAAAATTTTGTTTTTTCTACTAAAAATGTATACAGAATTTCTGCAGTTATTTCTTTTCTGATTTATTTAAAATTCTAAATTCATAAACAATACAAATTATTTCTTATAAAAGCTTATTTACAATGACTGAATTAATAATAATTTTGTTAACATTTTCTTCTGATACAGATAACGTTTCAGTGACTTAATTTTACATACATTATACAACATTTTCATAACTTATTTTAAAATACTATATACAAAATTTTCATAATTTATTTTAACACAACAAATATAAATGAGACTGGACAGTGTGTTTGTGAATGAGACTATTACTAAAACTGTAAGTTTAAGAAAGCCTCATTACAGTGCAGCAGTCACAAACCACTACAGTTACGGATATGAACATTAATTATATCTGTGAAAGGTTGTAATGTCTTAGATGTCATCCTGTGTGAACTTCACCAGTATTCAAAAGTGTTTAATTTAAGTAGTTTAAAGAGACAGACTCACTTTTTGAAAAAATTTCAACAGGATTCCCATTCCATGGCCATCCCTTAAACTGCCATGCCGGACCCTGCACAAAAACAGCTACCACACGCTCCCTGGAATTTAAATATTTTTAAAAAAATTAGTTAAAAAAAATTAAAACTTTATAGTTACAATGAAATAAGAAAAAGTGGTCTTCTCTGCTTTCAGATGTCTGATAACAGTGTTATTTTGAGGACCAGTTTATAATTTTTCAAAACCATTCATCCAAAATTAATATCATACACACTTATAATAGTTTCGATATAAATGTTCATTTAAAACAATTTTATTTTTAATATATTTAAAACTTAATTTATCCACATATATTTAGTAATATATTCATATTAGTTCAGAATGTAATTTTCACAATGCTCACCAGTCATCTTGCTGCAGTTTGAGAGGGTTGTCGATGATTCTGTACGGCACAGTTAAACCTCCGTCTTTCCGTCTCTGTATAAGAACTTCATTATCTCTCTTAACACCCTGACCTTTCTTCTCTTCTGTGCTCACAAATCTGAAATAACACAGACAAACATGAGGTATCAGTTATTACAGGTGAGGAGAATTTGAAATTACAAGGGGAATGTCATGTGTACAAATTGTAGAGCATTATTTTCTGTCACTGATTTTGCAACATCTTTTACTGCTGAATATCAAGCACAATGCCTCACATGTTTCTTTAAACTGAAATATCAAAAGTAAATAGTATATAACAAAATTAGTTTTAAATTTTCTTTTTAACATTTTAATTTATGTGGAAAGCAGTAATTGATATAAACAAACACTTTAAGAACTTTTGAACACTGTAATGAAAACTCACTTCAGATCTTGAAGAACCTCTTTTGCATTGAACATTGTGATGAGTGATGTTGCTGCTGCAGGGATGATGACTATAGGTGTCCTTGAGCCTTGACAAATGCAAAATACATTTGTCACAATTTTAGTTCAATTCTGAAGTAACAGTCTTTTCAATTTAGATGTGGAAATATTTATTTATTCCATGAATTATAGTACCATGGCTAACCATGAATTTAACATTTTATAGTCTGTTAATGATTTTTTTTTTTTTTTTTTTCTTTATTCCATATGTGGATACTGCTAAAAAGGTAACCAGTGAAATTCACTTTAATATTTACTTGCATGTAGTCATCAAGTTTTTAAACTGTTTTTGATTCAAAAGGTAAAAAGTTGTTTTTTGAAGAACAATATCATTAAACATTTATGTTAAAAATTACTTTGCTAGATGGCACCAGTATGATTAAATTTTGTACCTTTTTTCTGGTTTGGTGGTGGTCTTGCCTGGACAATAGGTCTGGATACTTGCTGCTGTGGTGGTTGTGGTTGTGGAGTTGGTTTGCGAGCTGATGCACCTTCTGTCACAGACTTCAGTGTCATTCCATGGTATGTGCCCATGGTGTCAATCTTAAAACCCTCAGTTTCTGAAAGAGAAATAAGCCTTTAAAATGAAAATATGTTAAATGACATTTTTAACAATATTCTCAACCTTTTTCTAAATGACATTGTTACAAAAATAATGTCACTGTTATGTTGCATAAAATACATGTCTGATTCACTTTTCAAAAAATTCTCAATCCAAAATAACAATCTTCCAGAATTTATACATTTAAATAGTCATTCAAGGAAAGTTATGTTACAAAATACAAATTATTTAAATAATTTGCCAATATGGCTCAAAATATAAATTGATAATCTACCTTGATTTCCCTTGAACCTTTCCTGATCGTATCTGTTATACCCAACAGTTGGTTGTGGTTTTGGTGCAGCCTGTAATACATTATCACAATATCCACAAATATTACACAAGGGAAATTTTGGTTAAGTGACAAAATGGTAAAAATAACAAAGAAATATCTATAAATATGAACCTGAGATTTGTTTCTAATAAAGTTAACCTGAATTTCTATCTATTGTGCCTTAATTAAGTTTACCTTCTTGATCTATAAAGAATTTCATACATACCAAAAAAACAAAACAATTATGAACAATTTAAAATCAACATTAACAAATGTCACCATAAACAATAATTCCAATAATGAAACAAGTAATGATAAGACACAACAACAAATAGCTCTATGAAAAGAATTTACTTCTAGGAAAAACAGTTTTGTTTTATTAACACATTATTAGTATTAAAAGCTCTTACAACTGAGGGTGTGTTTGTTGTTTGGCTTTGGTGTCGGTTTGAGCCTTCTTCCCTGGCTTTGATGGACTGCAAAATGCTGAATATGTTCTTGGCAAATTGCTGAAATAAAGAACATTTTTATGAAAATACTTTATACTAACAGACTTATATAACATACTTTGTATCTACAAAATGCCACAAACGAAAACTAAAAAAAAAAAAGAAAGAAAAAAGCTTCAATAACAAATATCTGTTCCGTTAATCAAATTTAAAAAATTGTAAGTGTCACTGACAAAAATTTATTTTCTTATTTAAAAAACTCAAATGTGTGTGTAAGTTTGCATGCCTGCATATGTGTGTGACATAATGACAGCAGTTACTTTTTCAGAGTGTACCTAATAAGAAATACAAAATTCCATTCAACACTTTCTTTAAGTTCTACCTCTAACATTATCATGTCAAACACCAACTGGTCTTATCTACCAAGACCTTTTTTTCACTGATCAGCTGTTTACCTTGCCAACACTCTGTAAGATCGTTGTTCGAGTTCTCCACAACCTTTCTCTGCTAACAATATCTCGTGTAACATCTACCTCGGCATCAACAAAACTTCTCTGTTCCAGCTGTCCGGGCTGTATGTCATCATCAAGTGATGTGATTTTTGTTCTTTTGATAGCAAGACGTTTTGCCTTGATAGCAGCAATTTTTTCCAGTGGCATGGCCTCATGCAGGGATGATGAACTGAAATAAAATGTAATAATGTCAGATATCTGGTATGTGAGACATACAATCCATTTCTGCTAGTAAGTTGACAATGTTAAAATTTAACAGACAGTAAAAAAAAATTATTGAACCACCTTCACAACTGAAATCTTATATTAAAACTAAACAAAAAAATACAGTCCACTGCTGTTAGTAAGTTCATCCTGTTAAAATTTAATACTCAATAAAAATAAAATATTTAATCATATTCACAACTGAAATTTTATATTAAAATTAAATTAAGAAAATCCAAGTGAATTTGTTACTGGTTTTCCCTACCCCAGTTGGCTTGGCATAACAGAGTTGTCACGACGACTGTCAATTTTGGAAATCCAGTCCTTTTTAGCCTGCTGCACTTGCTCTTCCTGTCAAGTTAAAATCTTTATTTAATACATCTTATATTAATATGTGATAAATAATGCTGTCTTAAATAAAGTACAAAATTTTTTGCAATAATCTTGACATCTAAAAAGATAACAAAATAATTACTTTCAAGATTTCATTGTCCAAGAAGACTGGCTTTATTTGTTTTGAAACACATTTAAATTATTTTGTGTAGAAGGACTTTGTGCACTGAATGTTATCATCATCTTGTCATGATACTCACTTCCAATCTTGGTTTCTTTTTCTCTGTATCTGGACCTCCATCATCCGCTGAACGCTTCACTGTAAAATGTTTATCACTCACAATTTAATTTTTTCATCATATATACATGATAAAACTATATATTTCAAAATATTGTACTTTCAGTCAGAGAGAAAAACTGAAGTAAAATAATTTGAAATTACTTAATTTATTAAATATATTCATGTTAATTATGTAAATAATCCAAATCATTTAGTTTTTGTCTCTGAGAGAAGTTACAATCTGTATTTAAAAAAATAAAAACAAGCTGATAAAGCACAGTTCACCTTGTATAGGCTGTGATATTTCCAGAGGAGCACTTTTATCGATGGAAGATGATGTTGTGGTTTCTCCATTAAGATAGGAAAGAAGATCTTTTCTGTCAGGCCTCCGAACAACATGTACTGATGCTGCCTGCAATCACAGTTCAACAGTTACTTGAAAATGAACAGTCATTTGTCAAGAACACAAACTTAAGAGGAATCCTTTACCTTTTTTATCTTTGAAAGCCACCTAAGAAGTCAAACAATCATTACTCTTTAATTGCAAACTAATTTATCTTATTTGTTTTCTTCTTCTGATCATGTTCATTGTTTTTAAGTATAAAGATAAGTTTCTGTGTGGTGGACTTTACATTTTTTTTCTTTTTTCAGTCAATCTCTTTCTTAATTAAACAAAAGGTACTCTTTAAAAAGTATTAATACATAAAACAATGTAATATTACTTTATTAGTTATACCTTTTTACTCTAATCTGAAAGTAATTCACTGTGTGGTTTTCATTACTTACCACAGCTTCTCTGACATACATAGGATGCTGCAAGTGAACATTTTTAAGCAGGAAGAGAATAGAATCAAGAGTGTAATATTCTTTAGCTATTCCATCCTTTCCAGTTCTGAAGAGAAAAATACAACTGTTAACAAATACTGAACATAATTCTTGCTAGTACTCATACAATTTCATTAAAAACATGTTATTAAAATATAACAATCTGACAATAAGTTGGAACAAATAAAAATGAAATGAAATATGTATATATAACATTAAGTGTCCTGTTCCAAAAAATGACATATAATGTATCTGAGCCAAGTAATAAAATTATCTAGACAGACTACTTACATATGCTTCTATGCACAACTGACTGCAACACTGTGATGGTCACATTTAATAATTATTCAGATTAAAATATATGAACAAATACTGACTGAAAATAACTGTTATTCGTAAATTGCTTCTTTTCCGGACTTAGAGGTTAACTGTTACAAGGTAAAAACTTAATATTATTAAAAGAACGTGATAGGTCCGACTTCAAAAGGTTTGTGTTATTCTCATTGTTTTTAAAAAAGCATCTTGCTGGACTGAAACTTAACAGGCATCATTGTGCATAAGTATTATGGGATTAATAATTCAGAAAACATGAATAGTATATTTTATTTTAAATCTAGTCATAAAAATTAAAAAGACTAACATAGAAACAATAAAATGAATAACAATTAACAATAACATCATAAACATGATCATGGTAACAACTAACCATTCATTTAATGGCATTATTAATTACGAATACATTGAAACAAACAAATAAAAAAATATTCATACCCCCACACAACATAGTTGGTTTTAACATCTTTTGGCCATGCAAATTCGCCAAATATAATTTGATCATCTTTTTCGATTATTTCCTTTTTGTTGACATTATACTGACGCAAAATACTTAGAACATCAGCCATTTTTAGCGATACCGGAAATCTGGAAACTTTACTTAGTGTGTTCGGGTGTAAGTTCCTCCAAAAAATGTACGTTCCTTTATTATTATAATAAAAATGTATGAATGTATTTACATAAACTATATTGTTTAGTTATAGTCAGATCGATATATGAACGAATAAATAAATAATAAATAAATATACTTTTCTTTCTTTGATGAACGACACGTACTATTCAGTGATCCAGAATGCACCTTTTCCTTTTACAAACAAAATTTTATGAATAAAGTTCCATTACCAAATGAAAACATATTTCCCATCAATCCTGACATTTCAGGTGAGATATATTATATACTTGTACATGTGAAAATAAAGGCCAAAAAAAAAAAAAAAAAAAAAAAAAAAAAAAAAAAAAATAATAATAATAATATAAATTATAAATATGACATCACAATAACATGAATAAGTAATTGATTTATTTTAACAATGATTTCGTTTCTACGATTCCTTCTAAGGGAAAGTTCAAAAATAAAATTTGAATAAATTACTGTCGTCTTTGTAGACATAGGCAGGTGCGCATTTACGAATCCGAATAGAATGCGGAAATAACAACAAAGAATACATCTAAAATGTCGGCCCGTAAAATTCGCGTATTCGATTCGGATGTCGCTGTATCTTCAGAATTATGTAATTTTGTCGTCGAAAAAGCAAATGACGCCATAAAAGAAATGGAGCATTCTACGTTGGTGTTTCGGGTGAGATAATTATAATAATAATAAATTAGTAACATTTCAGGCTTATTATTGTCTTAATAATGAAAAGAATGTGTTAATAAAATTAATTAATAATTAATCAGTTTTATAATATGTTTGAACTGTTATTATTATTTTTTCTTTTATTTATTTTTTTTTTTTTTTTTTTTTTTAAATTTATATATTATTATTAATTTGTTTTTTTTGGTGGTTTTTTTTTTTTTTTTCTTCTTTTTTTGACATGTTCCTGCATTAATACTTGTGATGTGCTCAATAGGTGGAAGCGTCGCCAAGTTCCTGTGTCAAGGTTTACCATCTCTCAAAACCAACTGGAACAAATGGTTTATTTTTTTCTGTGATGAACGACACGTACCATTCAATGATCCAGAATGCACCTTTTCCTTTTACAAACAAAATTTAATGAATAAAGTTCCATTACCAAATGATAACATATTTCCCATCAATCCTGACATTTCAGGTGAGATATATTATATACTTTTACCTGTGAAAATAAATGCCAAAAATAAATAAATAAATAAATTAATAATAATAATAACAATAATAATAATAATAATAATAATAATAATAATAATAATAATAATTAAAATAATAATTAATTCTTGTTAATTTGCATTTACAAGATCAGATAAAATGTTCCCAAACACCAGCTTAGTGATGTATGTATTAGTTTTGTATTTATTTATTTATTCATTTATTTATCTTTTTTAATTAGGACAGTATATTGGCATTCATATCATTAGTATCAAGACTTCTTTGATATATGTACTTTGATAATGTACTATTATCATTCAGACTTATTATCTATTCCCAGAAAATCACTAACTAAACTGTTAGAAATAACATCTTTGTACATGTTTTTTTTTCTTTCTTTTCCATATATGAATTTATAAGTTAACTAATTAAAAAGTACAAAACGATGATGTTTCTTGGAATACTGAATATTTTTCTTTATAGTTGAAGAAGCAGCAACTGAATACAGTAAAAAGATATCATCACTGATGGGTAACATTCCCAAATTTGACGTCTTACTGTTGGGTATGGGGCCTGATGGACATACTTGTTCCTTATTTCCAGGCCATAATCTCTTACAGGTACAGTTATTTAAACACAATGCGCACGCACACCCATACACACATACACACAACACACACACACTAAACATTTTGATGGCCATTTATGAATGCTTTTGTTACAAATTTAAACCGGAAAGAAACCTTTATGTAATCATACATCATTTTGCATTGTTTATTAAAGAGCTTTTCGGGTTTCAATAAATTAAGTGCAAAATGTTTTATATAATGAGTTATATCCATTATTTATGATTAACATGAAAGGTTCTTTTAATAGCATTTTTTACACTTTGTACAATATAAATAGTTTTATTCAAAATGTAATCTTTGAAATACATTTTTGTGATATTTTTATCATATTCTGTCACTTATGCAGGGAGGGACAGTGACCAGCAGATTAATTATTATTTGTAATTCTATACTTAATTGTAACTTACATTTTTATAATTGTTATGTATCAAACATATTACTAAATTTTTACTACCCTCTACAGTACTCCTTAGAATGCTTCTATAATTTTATCAAAAAATAGGAATAATATATTTCCAACCTAGTTGGAAACTTTTCTTTAATCTGAAATATATTTTTCAGGAGAAAGAGAAAATTGTTGTTGCCATAAAAGATTCTCCGAAACCACCACCTTGTCGTGTCACACTGACTTTACCAACAATAAATAATTGTTTGTGTGCTGTATTTGCTTCATGTGGGGCAGGGAAAGCAGACATAGTTAAGGTTAATATAGTCTTTAAAATATTGTCTTTATTTCATATAAACTCTTTTGTAATATGTTGTTTTTGTTGGGTTTTTTTACTCTTTTTGTTTTTCTATTAGAATAAATTACAAAGATTAATTTTACCAAAAAATATAAGATCTTAAGTTGACATCATTTAGTGTGTTTTGTTTTCACCTTTGTTTATATGGTAGGATTAAGCGAGTATTGTTTATTGATCCTTTCAAGATCTCTCTTTACTTAATGTCTAACAATTAAATTTTAAAATGTCTTATCCTAAATGTTTCTGAGCTTCTCATTAATTAGAAATATTTCTATTTTTCCTCCATGCAGAAGGTGTTGGAACCAGAAGGTGGAGATCTGTTACCTGCTGCAATGGTGCACCCTGCTAATGGAGAATTGATTTGGTTCCTTGACAAAGCTGCAGCCAGTCACTTGTCAAACCAATCCTTAGCTCATTTAAAATTGAATAAAATAATAATAATACGCAAGTGTGCTTATGAAAAATTATTAAAAGTGTGAACAGAAAAAGTTGATTTACTCCAGCATGTGTTTAATATTCTAATTGTTCTATATTTTTGTTTCATAAATTTCATAATTTGTACTCATTTTAATAAGGTAGGATATGGCCAATGACCATGCCCTGATAGAAAAATTTATTTACATATCAGTAACCAAGTTAAAACATTCTGTATTTTAAGAGAGCTTGAAATTATTTTTATAACAAAACTTGAGCATCTATTACATTAAACACATCAGAAATTTTATTTTCTTTCAGTAACTGTTTTTCATTATAGTGATGAATTAGTAATTAAACAAGATAAAGTTTATAATACAGCTTTTTGACATTTTAGTTTTGTTTAATTGTACTGTGTTTAAATTAAGTGACAATATAAATATTTTTTAAAAATAAATGTATAATGTAGATTAAAACTTGAGTTATATCCCAGTTTGTTACATTTATTTTTGTCTTTATTGATACTGTATTATGTATCATCTGCATATATATATATATATATATATATATATATATATTTATTTATTTATTTATTTATTTATTTATTTATATATATGTGTACATTTTGAAATTTTATATAACTACATTTCTTCTTATGTTTCTTTTTGGAAAATAATAAATGATTCTCTTATAAATGTTTTATTTTTTATATATTTGTTGTTTTGTTTTTTTTAATTTTATGCAAGATAATTTCACCTTCCTTACCTTTTTTTTTATTATTTCAAGCACCTTAGTCATAATCTAATATATGCGAATTATTCATTCAGGAGTTTTGTTAATTCTTGCCATTTAATGTGTTTAATGTCATGGCAAATTTTTTTGTTTATTTAATAATATTTGTGTGTGTGTGTAAAGATTATAAACCTTTCTCAAATTTGACATCATTTCTCCACGTAATATAATGTGTAACAACAATCGGGTCCTTAAAATAACAAATAAGGCTATATCTGGAAATTTCTTAGCAACAATTTCCATACCTTTTTCTCGATACTGAATACGATTTTAGTGTGATAAACTGAAATAGCTAAAAAATAAAAATAAAAAATAAAAAATTAAATAATTGAATTTTGGTTTAAAAATATAATACTAAAAAAAAAAAAAAAAAAAAAGAGGGGGAGAGAATTAGAAGAAAAAAGAAATATTAATGGTTAATTAATTAAAATATATATAACTAATTGACAAAGAACGCCCGAATACGCTCTTCTCCGACTTGAAGCATAATAGGGAGATAACTCGACTTTTACGTTGAAAACAATTTTGCATCCCGGAACGAATGTTGTATCCAAAATTGTTTACGCTTACTCACCCATCTGTATTCTGCAGTATAACGAAGCAAGGGATACATTTATCCGGTGCTATGTCGGCGAAAGTTGCTGTGGTAAAGTGTTATTGTAAATTTAGTTGTTTTTATACTTGACATTGCGTGATATTTAGGGTTGGACTCATTCTGAATAAGTCATTGAATACATTTACTGATTTAGATTTTCCTGATTCATTGAATGTTAAAGTAATTTTAGTAATTGTATTCTAGAAATGTTTAGGTAAACAGGTAGTAAATAACAATAGGCAAATCGAAAGTGTATATTATTTAAAGAAATTACAATGGACGAGTACGTTTCGTATGCTCTTGCATATTTTGTAAATTAAATGTATATATACATGATAACTGATATATAAACAATCGAGATGCGTACATCTCACTACCTGTACACCGGAAAAAAAACATAGATTGAAAAATATACCCGGAAATAAATACGAAGTTCATGTATTTTCGAATTAACAAACATTGTGGAACATAATAAACAGAATTCCATTAACTAGCATTTAAGAAGTAAATAACATGTTTTAAGAATACATTCGTTTGTAAACAAAAATAAACACCATTCACTGTGATTCAGTGGACTTAGTACAACAGTTCGAAGACTCTTTTAAGGTGTGCCTTATGTATAACTAAACCGGATCTATGTCGTCATGTACAATTTTATTGTTGCCATTAATTGCTTTAGTGATATGTGGAGGTTTTGCTTTTCAATAATAATAATATTTATTTTATTATTATTATTGTTATTTGTTTTTCAATATTACCGTACTAATTATGATCATGTTTTTGTGTTACAATTTTTTTTTTTTTTCAATATCCTTGAATTAAAGCAGCCTTTGTAAGAATGTCTTGACTATTTTTTTCATTTCAAATGCTGTAATAATGCATATTTGTCTTGAATAAAGACAAAGTTCATGTTTAAAAAGTAGTGATTATTATTTCCATTGTAAAGTTTTATTAAATGAAAATCATACTAATGTATTATTCCAGGTTTTATCTGGTTGTGGTCTTTATGATGGAAGTGAAATTCATGAAGCTTCAGCGTGAGCATTTATTTACTAGAATTTTCATTACTTTAACCAAAAATATGAATTTTTAAAAAATTTAATTATTTCTTTTTTTTTTAAATTTTATTTATTTATTTATTTGTTAACAGTCTTTAAACTATTTTTTTTTATTATCTTTTACATAAAAATAGGTGAATTATCTGTAGTTTGAAGATGTAACATATAAGCAGGAGTGATTATATAATAAATATATCAATAAGAATAACAATGTCTTAATGATACATGTAAAAGACCAATATATATTTATGTTTCTGCCAAGTTACTCTGCTCTTTTACAATTTAACAATAAAAATAGGCTTTTAAGAATGCATGGAATCAGAGATTTTACTTTTTATTAATTTACTGTTTATCACTTTAGTACAAAGATTGACTTGACAACATGATGAATTCATTGCATAATTGTAAGAAAATGTCAGCTATCTTAATTATATTGTCATTCTAAGTCTAACTAATCATTATTTAATTGTTTATGCCACCAAATTTATGTTTGTACAAGATAATTAATGTGTTATTCTGATAGCATAACTAACACTGTGCTATTTTCTTTTCTTTAGAATTTTGGTCCATTTAAGTCGAAATGGAGCTAATGTGTCCATGTTTGCACCAGATATTAACCAAATGCATGCAATTGATCACATAAAAGGAAAACCAATGGAGCCAAACAGGTTTTTATATTTAATACTTGATGAAAGAAATAAAAATAATTATTTGAATAACTTAAAGATTAATTATAAATAAGCTTTGAAAAAGCAATAACTTATAACAAAAAATGATATATAAAATTTTAAGTAACATTAATATAATATATTAATCTGGTTTATTTTTACACACCATCCTTATGGTAATTGTGGATATCTGAAAAAGACAGAGTATTTCAATTCTTTAAGGAATGTTTTGGTGGAATCAGCAAGAATTGCCAGAGGAAATATTTCTGCACTTTCCAAATTAAAGGCTAATGACTTTGATGCTGTCATCTTTCCTGGAGGTTTTGGTGCAGCCAAGAATCTGTGAGTTCACTAGTGGCATCATTTTTTAGGTCTTTAGGTTTTCAGTTCAGTTTTTAAATTTATATATTTATTTTTGTGGTTTTTAAAAGTGTTTTATTAATTTTTTTTAAAGCATAGTGGATGTTGGGAAGAAAATGAAGGGTAACTTTTTTTAGATAATACTTCTTTAAGAATTTCACATTCAGCCAAATTGATAAAACTGGACATTTCCAAATACTGCAAACAGTCATATTTTAATATTTTTCATGTTACTGTTTCAGCATGACATATTACTATGTATACATCTGTAACCATCACTAATTTATATTTAATTCTGGAAATCTGCTACAACTTACTCCAGTAATGAAAATACCATATCATTTGGTAAGTTTAAAATTGCTGTGTATAATTTCAGATCAACTTTTGCTGTTGATGGTGCATCTATGAAAGTAAATGAAGATGTACAAAGAGTTTTGAAAGATTTTCATGGAGCTGGCAAACCAATTGGGTTTGTAGTTTTTTTCATCTGTAATTAATATTTTTATGTTGGTATAATACACATCAGTATATAGTAATATGTTTAGTTGCTTTAATGTAATTGTTTTGTCACCTACCCAATAAATGTTTAAAAATGTTATGGTTTCCTAACATGTTTATTACAAAACAAATGAATAAAAAAAAAAATAAAAAATATGAATTGAAAATTATAGAGACAAAATAAACTTTATATTTTCTAGTCTTTGCTGTATTTCCCCTGTTCTGGCTGCCAAAGTAATACAGGGGTCAGAGGTCACTGTGGGGGCTGATGGACAAGAAGCTGCTAAGGCTATTCAGTCCATGGGAAGCAAACACATAGGAACAAAAGTGAACGTATCCTTTAAAAAATCTATTTACAGGACAACAGAACTGTGGAAGTTTGTTGTTGGGTTTTTTTCACCATCTGCTGTTAAATTTTAATATTTTCTAACAAAAAATTTGTTTTTGTTTTTGTTTTAATATTTGATTTATTATTATTATTATTATTTTATTTCTTTATTCTTCTTCCAATTTTTTTTTTTTTTTAAACATGTGATTTACCAAAGGAACCAGAATGAATAATCTTTATAAATTTGCAAGTTGATAAAATTTAACATTCTTCATATTGGTTTCCATTCCTTAACATTACTTAGGAAAGCCACATAGATAAGAAGAATAACATTGTTACAACAGCAGCTTTCATGTGTGAGGCAGCACTTCATGAAATATTTGATGGTATTGGGAAAATGGTTACAGATGTAATTAAACAGATAAAAAAATAAGTGATCACAAAAATAAGTCTGATCACTTCATAAAGTGCTAAAAACATTTGCAGATAACATGGTGCTGGTAGACACAATTTTATACGTTACATTGTATTCCAATATTCCAGTTATAGATAGTGTAGTTACATTAAACATTAATACAAATTGGTTTTTGTTGCTCTGCCTTCATAGCTAAATCACAGTTTAAATTAATGAGTCTGTCAGATCAGAGTGCTATTACAGTGTTTCAGGTTACTGTTCCAAATTCAGCTTTTGTCCCTAAGCTTATGTCATCAAAATAAACAGATACAAATTTGAATGTTTCTTTGTTTTATTTAATTTAAAATGTGAAAAATCATTATATATACTTTTGATATTAAAATAATACTTTTTTTTGCAGTGCACAAGAACGCTATTAGTTGTAATTAGTGATGTGATTAATGTGTATAAAAGTGTGATAAAACTTTTATTTTTAATGCAGAACAATTCTTGTAAAAAAAGATGAAGGAGTAATTTAAAGATTATGCATTTTCTGTACTGTGGTAATCAGGGGAAAATTAAACATTAGAAATACATTTTTATCATTATTTTGCATTATAAATTTGTCTGACTCTTCACTCAAAGCATGAACAAATACTACACTGGCAGTAATTAGTTATCTCTGTATTGGTTGTGATTACACAGACATTTCAAAGAAAAATGTTCTTGCTTTACAAAACAGAATACAAGTCAATAACAAATGAAGTTTAATGTTTAATAAATAATGTAAATATACAATGAAACAAGTTGAAGATACATAATTAATCATGGAAAAGGAAAATGTAACAAGTTTACAAATATTTATAACAAAAGATGTGATTGCATCTTTAAATGAATTTATCATTATCCAATGAAACAAAATTATATTTGAAGGACATTGTTTAAATGTAATGATTGAAAAAGGAATTATTCACATAGTAACAAAATTAAAAATCAAAATAGGTTACAATCCATTTTCAATCAATGGAATGGAACCTGTTTTAGACCAGATAAAATTAAGACTGGGCATAATCTGATTTTATCAACGAAGCCTGTATTAATAAATGTGAACCATCTATATTAATCTAGTTAGATTTCCACATTTAGTTAATTTAAGTTTCTCATAGTACATAGTGCTTTTGAGACAATTTGGCAAGTCTTTGGTACCAAGATTTCTGGAAGACTTGCATCTGTATATGTGAAAATACGTTGATATGTAACAAGAAACATAAAATTAACTTACACTGCAGAATGTTAACTTTAAAATACAAAGATGATTATTTTAAATTTCTGATAACTCAGTGGGTGTGAATCACATGTGCAAGATTGTAAGTAGAAATGTTTTTTACATAAATATAATGTAACTTTATTTTTGCTGGAATACTATAATTAATTAATTCTGTACCATCATCTATATCGTATATAAAATTATCAATATGCATTGATATAAGCTTTATATTTAACCCAAACTCCTATTTATATTGTTTTGTGAAAAAGTCATTTGTATGTTAACTGCACATGAAAACAGTTTCGTTCCATTAATTTTCACCTTACACTGTCATAAAGAAATGTTCTTATTTTTATTTTTATTTTATTTCTATTTGTTTGCTGGGATTATATTAATTTTACTTCAGCTTTTGAAATGTACATAAATATGACTGTACACCACAGATTTTAAAAGAATCTGATAACTTTTAATTTTAATTTACAATAGTCTTTGTAAACTGATTATCCTACCGTGAAACACATTTTATGATGCAACTCTGTGTATTCTATTTATTCGAGCTATCAGAATGGTTTCTTTTTCTCTTAATTTTGCTGCAACTTCAGACTGAAAAATACAACAACAAAAAAGATTACACTAAACGAAATGAAATATATGACTATTCATAGTAGATCCTCAGTGTGAATTAAATGCTGATTTTTAATCTGAAAAATATTATTAAGCATTTTCATTAAACAGAATAAGTGCTGTAATAATAGTATTTCTTTTGGAGAGACTTTAAAGCAGGCTATAAGTGGATGCAGTAATACAAGTATTAAAATAATACCGATAAAATTGGATGTATAAAAAATTAAAATTTTTAATACCTGAAGAGGAACAAGCATTTCAGCTGCCACACTTTCTATGATTTCTTTCACATCTTCTGGTGTAAGCTGAGCTAATATGTTTTCTGCAGTCTCATCATCAATTTTTTCTTTTTCTTCTTGTTCTTCAACAACCTGAAACAGTATCAGTGAACTAGAACTAGAATGATCAAATCTGATATATATGACAGCATGAACCCATTTTACTTCAAAACAGTGTTACATTTGTAAAGTCTCTGACATGACACAAGATACATAAACTGCTTACTTCTTCAGTAACTTCAGTTTCTGGTTTGGCAATATATGTCAAATACAAGTCTTCAGAAAATCCTTCATCCAAAGGTGGTGGAAAAGGTATGTCAGCTGCTGGTGCAGTCTCTATATCCACCTAGCAAAATTTAATAAATATTTTCAGTAATGCAAGTAGCTAAATTAATGGCTTGTTTATCAAAAAATCGTAATATGAAATTAATTCTAGATATTTGTTGCAACTTATTCAGATTAAGGGCTAATACTTTGATCCAGCTCAGGATAATAATCTTTTTGCAAAAGACTTTGTAGAATGTTTTAATTTATTATTACATTTATGAAAGTTATAAACCATGCTATGACTCATTTATGTTATATTTTATTACCATTAAGCAACAGGAATAATTTTTATAATAATTTACAGTATGATTCTTTTTTCTATTTTTTAATTTTTTTTTTTTTTTTTTTTTTTTTTTTTTTTTTAAATGTTTACTGCAAGTTTCCCTAACAACCAAAAAGAAAACTGCTAACAATAATCGAATTTTTAATATCTTAATAATAATAGTGGCAAGGATAATTTTAAAAAGTAAAGAATTTGAAATTTTTTGTACTGCTTTATGTTACATGCTTACATCTGTGCCAATAATTTCTTCTTCTTGGGATTGTGAAAACATATATTCATAAAGTTTGTAATGTTGAAAAAAGCTGAAAAAAAAGGAAGATATTTTTAAACAGCCATGTTCATAATTAAACCAATTTTAAAGGTTAATGGTATTTAAAAAGATTTTTGTTTTCAGCTTTCTTTGGATACAATAGCACTATCATACAATGAATTTCAGATAAACTATTTAGTAAACAGTAATTTGCATTCAAAGAATAAATTTGAATGCTTTATATTTTTCTCACCTTCTATAGAGATAATCTGTTATAGCTTTTGCTTTTTTGGTGTCAAAAAATTCTAGACCTCCATAATATGCTACCTGCCCCTCCATTCCTATTCCCATCAACATCCTTTTTAATTCCTTCAGATTGTCCACTAAAGACAAGTGTTTTCCTACAATTAAAGTAACCTGTATAATCAAAAATCTTTTAAAAATCTACTAAAAATACTTTATATATGTCCATGTAATTTACTTATTTATTTCAAGACACCAACTGATAATATTAATAAAGGTTATTTCAAATATGCCACATCCTCAATTATATGGAATTATATATATTTTGTATTTTTTATTACATTTGTGTAGCAAAATTACAAAATAATAGTTTCCACACAATCTCACAAAACATTTTAGAATTATTCTATGTATTCAGAGGCATATCTAAGGGAAATAGTGCCAATGGCAAGCACTGAAATTGCATCTGAAAAATATTAGATACATCTTTCAAATAATTTTACCATAAAATCATCTCAAACATAATATGGTATGTTATTGTATGTATTTTCTTGAAAATATTCATAACTAATGAAGTTTTTTCCAGAGTTAATATTAAATTTTTATTGTGCCTTTTTAAATATTTTTATTTGTGAAAATATTTTCATATAAATTTCTTCTTTCAAAAATGTGCAGTTGAAAGGAAGTCTTTACTGATGTCTGGAATAATATATTGAAAAAATAATTTACATTTAGAATAATTTGCTGATACCTTTGACATTTGCAAACAATGTGTATGCCAGAGTAAAAAATCCTGAGAGTTCTTGACCCCTGAAACCCTGCTCAGCACCCCACCATAAAGCACCAGTGTAATAGTCCAACTCTGCGGCTTCTTTGAGATTGCATGAATGTTTTTTCAGCTTGAATATAGTTGAAAGTTTTCTGAAATAGAAAATCTGTTAAGAACATTGCAACAATTTAAAAAGATTTTATTCTACCAAAAAAAGTATTTTGCTGAACTTTTTTTTTTTTTTTTTTTTTTTTTTCTTTTGGATTATGTAAAATATAATTTAAAAAGATATAATATATAAATGACATTATAAAAGAAATTTCCAATTAACAGCTTGTGAATTAATAAACAGATAGAAGTCTTACACTTGCATTTCCTCTACACCAAGACACTCCAAATCTCTGGTCTGATCAAAGGAAAGGATTTTGAATGCCAGAGCTCCTTCTTTTGTATCAGATTCATTTTCCTGGAGAAGTTACAAAACAAAGGGACCAAAAATTATTTAACATATGTAAATTCAAAAATATATACAATGCATAGACAGGACAGCTGCCATAATATTTTCTGAATACAAAACTATATCTACCATATCTAAACATCTGTTACTTTTCTTCTGTTTTCAGTTTTTGTTCCATGTTTCAATCTATTTACATCTAATTTCTTTTATATAATCTGTATGGAGATACACCTGAAAGTCAGAGACAGTGCTGTATCTCAATAATTAAAAATGACAGCATCAGTGTTCCAGTTGCGTAATTCATTCAATTTGTGAAGGTAAAAGTAAATAACAATATTTCCATATTTTACCATCTTAAAAGTCATATATATTCAATACATAATAATAATATTAAAATATGTTGTGGTGTCATAAAATATATTCGTCTGTTTATTATTCTTTCATAAAGCATTTTGTTTTGTGTGTATAGCTTTTCTGATGGTTATTATCGGCTTATGCCTGCAGATTTTATAGTACTTTTTTTATTAGGCATTTTATCTTTCAATAAGAAATAAAATTCCAGTATTAAAGAAAAATTACAAAAGGCTCCGCAAGATGGGGGGAAAACTCTTACGAAACGTTTTGCATTTGCAGGTTATTTTAATGCTATAATTAAAATTTAGAATAAATAAACTATTATAATAATAATTTTCATATCTTTAATTTTCTACTGTGAGAGAAAGGCTTTCAGTATAATATGAAAATTAACAACATTGTTATGACTGTGTTTATTTATGTTTTTATAATAAATGCCAAATGGTACTACCAAAAAAATGATTAAAAAACAGATCTGAAAACATGACGTTCTACACACTGTTTTAAACGTCCTACCACAGTCACTCGTTTCTTTGGGGACATTGTCTTAGAATCGCCTTTAGAAGGTGATAACTGAGCTCCTGGTTTGCTAGATCGTCCCGATAATCTTGACTGACTACCTTTACCCGACATATTTGTTGTCAGTGACAACAAAGGAGAATGAGCTCAGGGCAATAACTCTTGCAGAATAAACAGGTTGTTCAGAGTCGATCATTTTTTTTGTTTGGAATTAATACAATTTTATTAGTAGCAGTAGCAGCACCATTAATAATAAAATATCTTTTTCTTCACAACAATAATAAGTGTATATTTCAGATCAATTTATCACAAAAATCTGTAGTTACTGAAATATTTAAATGATTATTTTTGTAAATGTTGTAATTTAGTTTTTGTGTGTGTGTGTGTGTGTGTGTGTGTGTGTGTGTGTGTGTGTGTGTGTGTGTGTGTGTTGTTGTTTTGGTTTTCTAACTCTAAAAAGACGAGATCAGTTCATGAATTTCGAACAATAAATTTCTACAGTTTCATTATATTATCGACATTTGTATTATTTTTATTTATTTATTTTTTTCATTATTATTTTTATTATTATTATTATTATTATTATTATTTTTTTTTTTTTTTTTTTTTACATTGATTAAAACTACTCAAATACTGAGTGTTTAGTGCACAAGCATGACACATGCAAACACTGCAGTTTTGGGACTGATAGCCAAAGAAATATGTGTAATCCAATAAAACTGTATTAATCATCATATTATTAATGCAATCTACACTTATCAAAGAATAGCCGTGTCTGTAAAAGAACCCGATCTTAACGATTACTTGAAAATCTTTTTCAGTTTTAACTTGATGCTGCAATATATTAGATACTGGACCGACTGATATTAATTTCTAACATAATTTAGAAAATATGTGAATATAATAACATATTTCAGTATGAAATTTAGTAACCACCACTATTTCGCATTTATTCTTTCATTGTCAAATTAATCTTAACATGTTTATGCACATGTATTTTATTTTTAAAGTTTATTTTCATAAAGGAAACACTGCTGGCGACTACGTAAATTTCAATTGATCTTATTTGCACATTGTTGATAGTCAATAATAAACTTTCTATTATTATTATTATTATTATTATTATTATTATTATTATTATTATTATTAAAAATATACGCACAGCGGTTATGTTTCATATAAATTATTAAATTATAATATTATTTAGAAAATTGATTAATTACAATGTCAGTGTTTAAAACTGCTGCCAAGACCATTATATATAATTAAAAAGTATTTTTTGTTTTGTTTCTATTTTATTTACATCATGTTAGTTATTTTCTGCCTTATTTATTTAGTGATAAATATGTACGTAATTCTTAATAAACAAAAAGAAAAGGACTCACCTTTTGTTTCCCTCCTCTTGATCTCTGAAATAATTAACAAAATATTAAAAACATTTATTATTATAAAATATTTATTTGAAGCATACGACTAATACAAGTTTTTATAATTGTTTTTTCTCTACTGGACATTACGAATGATACTGAGAAGCGCAGATTAATTTTTGATGTTGAAAAATCTAAATATACAAAAATACCATCATTATACAGTAATATTAGATACATTGATAAAAATTTATTAAAAAATAATAATAATAAAATAAAATAAAAAAGTAAATAAATAAATACTGAAATAGCAAAAAAAAAAATCGGTTTTAGATATCGATAATATTTATTGGAAAACTATTTGTTAATCTCATAAAATAACTTAAATTTTAAAGTTATACATTTCTTTTTCTGAAGATCATAACTGCATAATTACATTCAACACTGTATTTACTTATTAATTTTGTATTACTTTTCAAACATTTAGCCATGAAAATACAAAGCTAGAACTCAACATGTATTCATTGTTTTATACTCATAGATGTTTATATATATTTTTGAATGACTGACACTGTTCATGTTTATTGTTGGACAGTTTAAATTACAAGTAATGTTAAGATTTATGTTACTTAAAAAACAGATATATAAGGTGGAAAAATAAATAATATTGTTCTTAATCAATTTCAGTAAACTCCATTTAGAAAAAGCTTGCTAAAAATAAATATTAATACTGTTTAAAAATGGGAAATCGATGTTAAACTATCAAGCTGACAATTTTTAAAGTCATTTTTCGTGGGTTTTCTTTCTTTTTTTTTTTTTTTTTTTTTTTTTTTCTTTCTTTATTATTATTATACATTTATTTATTTATTTGTCTGAACAATATAAAATGAAGGATATTACATTTAGTAAATTCAGATAAAGAAAAATCTACACAGTTTACCTTTCCCTTTGGTTTAGACATGTTGTCGTTGTAAGACCCTCAGGGTTTGTGTTACAATATACTAAGTTTGATATAGGTGTTACTTGTTAACATGAGACCTTCTGTATTAATATATAAGCTGTGCCGAGTATACTTTTCCAAAGCTGTTTCAGCAAGGGGATTATCCAGCCATGGGTTTATCTTAAGACTGTACACTTCCAAGGAGATCGAGCAGTCAGACATAAAAATTCCAGTTTATTTATTATGCTAAACCGTTTTGTATTGTAGACATATATTCTCGATGACTTCTGTGTACAAGATTGACAACAAAAAGATCTGGGGTTTTTGTTGTTTTTTGTGGGTTTTTTCTATAACGGCCGGTTGTTCGGGAATGATATATTATAGTATATTTAGTCACTTAACAACGACATGTGTCATCACACTTATAGCTCTTCAGGTCCAAGGTTGCACATTTTATTCTCACTGAAAAAAATTGGGAAAATATTAAATTTATATCGGAATTACAATGATCATGGATGAAAAAATATAATAATAATAATAATAATAATAATAATAATAATAATAATAATAATAATAATAATAATGATGACGATTGTTATAATGATAAATGAGTAATGATACGAAGAAAAAGTTGAAATATGTTCTGCATAATTAAAGTTGGGTTTTATTTGTTTAGTGCATTGTGGTCAGAAAAATACAACCACGAGTCCGGCACATACACGATGACGTCACGGCACCAATAACAGTAATATTTTGTCATACTTCGTTATGAACGAAAATATGTTAGACTATTTATTCGTACCGCCACAAATACACATTAATACTCTTTATAAAACAAAAGTTTTTAGACCACTGTAAAGCTATAAATAAATAAATAAATAAATAAATTGCAGAAAGTAAACGATAAACGAATCGTCTTAAAACGTATGAAGTATACTGTATAACTGCATTCTATTTCAAGAATAGAGTTCAGTTTCAGAGGCATAATTTTCATTTGAATAAAACAATTTTTATTTTATAAAAATAAATTTTTGATTGTTGTTAAATTTCATTTAATAAAAACACCTTACTTCGTTAAATTTCTTAAACTCACTATATTAGTAACACAAAGTTTAAAATTTTGAAAGTAACATAGCTACCGTATTGTGTATCAAGTTTCAAGCACTGTCTGCAAGTTGGAACTTTAAAAATTAATGATAATTATCCAGTGAGACAGGCGAATGCTAGTAATAATCCGGATTTATTTATAATTGGCCAGCAGATACAATATCATCGTGGCTATATCATAGTGATATGTAAATATTCTCGATCATCGCGGTTAGCTATTGTGCCATGACGTAATCTAGTTTTACCCACCAGCTCTAGAAGAGGGGTTTTATCAAAGTATTTCTCACAGCTATCTAAAGCGTTTCTTGCTGTGTGAATATTGATGACACAGAGGTTATGCAAGACTTTTACCTCCTTTTTCAATATTTTCCATTCTATTCAGGTTTTCGGTTTCTCTGTGGTCGCGGATCGACGTCTTATAAAAATTATCGAAAGGAAGCGGTCATTACCTTAAACATTCATTTAAATATTTTCATCAGTATCATCCACATTACACTTTGTGGCTATGTATAAACACAATTTCGTTTTAACTTTTATTTTATAATAGGCATGCTTATAACTTTATTACTTATGTAACTTGATTCTATGCATCAACCAGAATTTATTAATGGAGAAATTTGAACCATTTAATTTGGATCTACATTGATTCGAGTTAGAGTCGATTGTGTACCAATTTTTTGCGGTAAAACAGCAAATTTATACAACAGCCTATTACTTGTACTGAACATCATGTTCAAGAATTTAAACGTATAAAGCATCGGAAACCAAGACCATGGACTGACTATCCAAATGTAGTTTCGACTGTAGCTATGCGCAAATAGTTGTAGATTTTGGACACATACTAATACATTTATGGTCCAACGCAGCTAAAAACGTTAACGCGATATCCATATAAAAGTGCGACTTGAAGAAACGTTCGTTGCAATTATATTGCATCTATAACTGTAAATATTTAGAATATTCTGTGAAAAGAAATGTTGCATATTGTTTTCCATTTTGGTCCAAATAAAATCAGAACAATCTGCATGTATTTTCTATCAGTGGCTTTAACTTTTGGAAACAAGGAAACAACTTTTACATAACTATGTAACTGAGCTCTGTTTAGTGGAAACATTTTATACATAAGAGTAGCAAGTACCAGTAATTGTTATTTATTTCTCATTCATCATAGAATGAAATTATTGAAAGTTCCTGTAACAAATGATCAACAACCTAATATCTGAAATAAAATAGTCGGGAATATTTATTATAATTGCAAATGATGCAAGTGCTTCTCAAAGATAGAACGTATGTTTTGTTCTAGAAATACATGGGGATATGACTCAAATTCTCCCACAAAGGACAAAACAGTGGGATAATTTTGGACACGGGTCTTTATGTCCTTCTCTGCAAATGAATAGATTAACTATTAATCTCTGGTAATATCATTCGAAATATAAATAATTTATGTACTCAAAAAAACAACAATTAATAATAATAATAAAAAAAATCCATATTACTTAATTAAAATAATTACTTATTTTAATAACGTTCATTACTGCTATTATATTGAATGTTTATTATTCTTAATGGCGGACACTGCGAAGAAATTTCTTTTATTTATATTTCTTAACTTAAATGAAAATTTCTTTTTCATTTTTCAATTATTAATCGCTAAAATATTTACCGTATTTACTGAAATTAGGTTGACACAGCACGAAAACGTTTCACTTTTGTCGTTATGATTCCTCCCGACAGTCCGTCGTCATGAGATTAACGTCATCGTATGTAGCCAATAATTGTTAAGCATGTAGACAAGTAATTTAACCGTATTCAATGGGCTTCGGAGTAAGTGGACTAAAAATTCAATAGGTTTAAACTATATAATCGTATGCATATATGTATCTTTCTCTTTTCTTATTTTTTAATAAAATGTTTTTCTTTTAATCTTCCGTAATCTTCTTATAGAAAAGAAGTGGCACGTTACTTCCGTACGTCATAGTATGGGGCTTGAGAAACGTCGCTTTAATCTTGGCTACCATAATAATTTTCAGTTTGCTATGAACAAACCGAATACTTTTTTATTATTATTATTTTGAAAAATTATAATAGTTAATAATAAAAATGATTAGTACTTTAAGTATTTCATGTGTTAAAATATTAAAATATTATTTTTAACCATTTACGGTTTCATCTTTTCGGTTTTCATCAATTCGTGACTCCCCTTTTGCTCATGTATTCATTTAATCGAACTTTCAAACGCATTAAATGTTCGTTTATCTATATGTGCATTACATTACGCAGATAGCAATATGACACGTGTTTGTGGCACAAAAATAAAAACTGATGCAATCAGTTTTGAAATGTGATATATTGTATCTAAATGACATTTATTATGTCAAAAGTTTTATTAAAATTAAGAAACTGCAAACAAAATAGATATAATACAAGTATACACATATACACACACAACAATACACACTAAATTCTGCCAGTAATTAATATAATTTGAAAATTATACAAATAATTTTAGTATCACGAGTATTAAACTATATATACAAGAATATATCAAAATTTACATAGATGTATTAAACATAAATGACAATATGAAAACTAGCATTATGTTTAAATCTAATAAGCTATGGATATAATCTCAGTGTAAGATGAAGTTACACAACAGACTTCAAAAATATTTGTAAATGTTGTATCACTACCATTATTTTCATATTTTGTTAAAGCAATACACTGAACACATTTTCAATTCTTATGAAGACACAGCAAGTGAATACATTATGCAAAATAATTTATAAACTAATTTAGCATCACTGCAAAAATTAACTCAAGACAATTTCAAAATGTTTTAAATCAAATTTGTTGTGAATGTCATATTCAAAGGTTTATCCTTTTCACATGCATTTAATAATTTTTAAATAATTTTTTGAGAATGCTTTTTAGTTTGTTTATATACCTTTTTTAACATCCATATTGATTATCAGAAAATTATAAATGCCAGATCAATTCTCAAATATGCACAAAATTTTAATTAAAATAAATCACGCCAGCAATATTATGGTAAACGCTTATGTAACTGGATAGGCCAATAATGGTGTTTTCATATTTAACAAGACATTAAGATATTTCTCAGTTGTTTAAAAATACCTTTGGAGGTATATTGTTTGTATTCTTCTAAAACACTGTTTAGTAATTTTAAACTAATCTTTGCTACTTATAAAGCTTGACTATATCTAATCAGAAGTATTTAACAGAGAACATGATTTTCTTCTTTCTGTGATTCTTAAGTCGCTTTTAATATAGAAATGAAAAACTAACAGGGTAGAGACAAAGATAAAAAATAAAAAAAACATTTTTTTTATTTTTATTTTTTTTATCTAACTTCTTCCCTAACAATTGGTATTTCATAATCGATATATAAAAGGATTCAGTGTTTTCCACGAAGATAGCTGCACATGATAACAAAAGAAAATCTTTTCATTATATTTAAATAAGTAATTTTTGTGTATATGTTATTGTGACTTCACTTTCTTATTCTTTCTCATTTGGCATGTGTATCAGTACTGATGGGCATACCAAATATGACCAAATTGATGTCTATTTTGTCTATTTTGAAATATATCTAAATGTTGACTATTTCTGTTTTAAATTTTAACCTTCCACTCAGTAACTAATATTTAGTTAGGATCTAAAACACTGGTGAAGATGAAATGTCAAGGCTATCATGTTTCTCAGATTCTTGAGAATGCTCTTGCTCACAATGACTGTCACTGGTTGTAATAATCGTCTTAGAACCTACATTTTGCATATTCTTAGGGCTGGGGCTGAAGGATGGGCTATGTTGACATCGTTCATCACTAATAGAGTCACTTTTACAGTTCTCTTTTGATCTCGGCCTTTCATTCTGACCATAACCTTGTCTACTTCTCGTTCTTGTGTTTCCTGTCATCTCTGATTTTGACCTTTCCACTTTCCTACTACTATCTTGTCTCTGCGATCTTGCTTTGGTAACAATCACTGAATCATGTGAAGTAAAGTCATCATCATGCATACATTTAGATGAATGCACTTTGTGTTTTCCAGACTGCTTTGTTCCTGAGCGGGTTCTTGTTTTCTGGATTGCTCCAGCTCCATCAGAACTAGCAGGCATTTTAATTTTTTCACCTATCTGAACAGCCATGCAATCATCATTTTTCACAGAATGTTTTTCTTTTTCCAGCATGGTGTTAAGAAAAGAGAAGTGATCAGAATTTTCAGATACTTGTTCTTCATAATCATCTTCAGATGCACCTGGTTTAGTCGGGGTTGTCCCTCTGGTGTGACGTGGTTCTCCAGTAACTGAGTCTTTTCTGGCCTTTTCTGGTGTCAAGATGTCTAGTTGACAAGAGAGGGCCTGTTCTGAATTACAAGTACCAAGCAAACTTTGACTCATCTTTTCAGGTCCTTCTATTATCTCATATTCTTTTATATCAACAGCTGATGCAGTTTCAGGGACATCCTCTTCCTTTCTGTATTGATCTTCTGTAAAACCAAAATATGGTATTTTTCACAGTTAGTTTGTATTTCACTTCTATTTACAATCAACAATAAAGAGTTAAAGGTCTGTGTGTGTGTGTGTGGTTTTTTTTGGATTATCTGATGTAATTGTTTTTGTATGCAGATGTTTTCAGGAACATTTATTTATATTCTTTTTTAAACAGATTAAGTTACATGTGCATTAGGCTTCCAAAACAGTGAAGCAGAAATTCATCTGTGATTAGCTTTGCTATGGAAAAAGGAGCAAAAGACCACTTAAAATTTCAAAGTAGTTTAATTTTATTATTATATACATTCAGCCTGTGTTAACTTTGAAAATCAGCTTTGAAAATCACAACACTGATAAAGAAATAAACTAATTTTATGAAAACCAGAAAAATTTGTAAACATTCATCTTACCATCTACACTAATCTGTCTAACATGTCTAACATTGCTGTCACTGTCGCCAATACTTCTCCTGAACTTCATATCAGATCTCATAGCATGAATTTTTATACGGCTAGGAGCTGGGGAAGTTTCAAAAATATCCATATATGGAGGAGGTGGAGAACTTGACTGAACTGGCTTGGCTGGAAGATGTTCTTCTTCCTTTTGTGCTAAAATGTTTGTAAGTGTTTGTACCTCATCTTCCAAACATCCCAGAATCATCTCATTCTCTAACACAGTTTTTGCTAAATTCTAAAAATTAAAAAACATATATTTAAAGAAGATATAATTAAAATAAAGACTGTAAAACTGAAATGTATATATATATATATTATGTCAGCAAACCAAAAAAGTGAAAAATACATAATTAATTTTTGATTATTATTACTTTTTAAAATATATATTTTGAAAACTCCAGTTTTATGTGTTTCTTTCAACACTACTGAGAAATGGCTTACTGAGTAAAATTCTTTTTTAACCAACCTGAAGGGTTTTGTTGACAGTCTCAGACATTGCGCAGATTTTTTTAACTTCACCCATTTCTCCTGTAGATGTAACAAAATCTTTTCTGTGAACAGAAGAGTACAAATAACAATACAATTAAGAAAAATTGAAAAAATAAAAAATACCCAGAATTTAATAGAAAAATAAAAAATTTAAATTTGAAACACTGCCCTGAATTCTTTGAAATTTATTTGATTGGGAATCAATGTTCACTTCAGATCTAGACAAAATTAAACTAAGAAGTTCCAGAGAAAGCGCTATATAATAAAAATGTATTTTCCAATATTGTAATTTATCTCACATGTTTATAAATATTCATTTTGCTATTAAGACAGATATCCCAACATTTTCTTACAGAATCATTTATGCAAAAATATCATCAATTTCAAGAATTCTTTTAATTACTGTAAAAATATAATTGGTTGTAAATTAAATTTCTGTAGTAACTCTGGATAATTTTATTACTGCATTTCTTAATTTATGGTAAGAAAACACTTAGTTAACACCTTCACCAAGTCTATTTTTTACAGCAGGAACATATTTTATTTTATTTTATTTTATTTTATTACAAACTTAATTAAACGTTTGTTTCAGCAGACTAAAGAATTCCACGGTTTCAGTTCAGTGTTATCTTAATGTCTTTTCAGAGGTTGTTCATCACTGCTCTTGAGGGTTTTTCAAAGATTCAGTTGGTGGCTACTTTCTTGTCTACTTTTAGAAGATGGCTCTTTGTGTTAGAGTATTTTGATAGAAAAATGAATGTGAAATTAAGGTAGAGTTTTGGGATTAAAAAAAGCAGCTAGATTTTACATCTGAGGTGGCAGTTTGGGAAAACTGAACAAGAATGGGAGATTTGCTTTCATTAAAACATAAAAATTGATATGAAGCGCCTTAAGAGCCAAGATAAATTTATTTTGTAGTCCAGTAAATGTGTATATTTTGAGTTTCTTTAATTACTTAAAATTAAAAAAATCTCAATTATCAAACTAGACCATGCTCCAATACACAACAGTAAAACTTTTTGATTGGGGTTGCCCTCCCACATCATGCTGGAAATTTTGGAAATCTGTGCCTTATATAAATAATCTTTTTTCATTCAAACCAGTACAATTAATTTTAAATCCACTGACAAAGGTAACAAAATATTTTTAAGGAGGAACACTTTGAGGGTTTACTTAATATTCTAGTTTTGCAGGATATCCTTTACTGGTTTCAATTACCAAAATCACTATAGGTAATAATTCAGTATGTGTAGTATTAATAATAATAGCACAAATCATTTTTAGATTATCATTATATCATAGATTGTGACTCAGAAACTAAAACTGTCATTTAAGGCCTTGAAAAATTCATGTAATTTCTTTCTAGATGCAGGTATCTCAAATAACAAATCAGAAAGATGAACACAGCCAGAAGTTATGAAATGACAAATAATACTGTCATTATATATCCCACTATTTTAAATAGTTGCAAAAGCATATAAAATTAAGAAAATTCCCAGTTTATCAGAACTGTGGGCTCAAAGGTTTAATTATGTCAACCAATAATCTATGGAATTTGATGAAGTAATCTGGAACCTGTCTTTGTCATACTTACTTTTTATATTTGTCAAGGACTTTCTGTATAACATTATAAAATACAAATACAACTAACAACAACGATATAAAAATGAACAATTAATCTTAAGTATATATTATTTTGAAGTAAAATCGTAAGGTACCAACCATATATGCTGTAACAGCAATTTTAATAAATTTAAAAAAGAAAAATATAAAAGATCAACTGGAAACTTGCACACTTACCTAAATTTATGTAGCACTGAATGTATAGTTCCACTCTCTGGATTAATCCCAAGGTTTGCCTGCTGTCTGTAAGAAGTGTGTGTTGTGTCTCCAAGATTAAGAATCTGAACAGGAATCCTGTGAAATTTTCTGTAAACAAATAAATAAGTTAGTTATTAAAATAAAAACACAAATTAATTTTAGATTAAAATAAACACGTACTCATAAATTCTCATAAATTATAAATCTGAAATGAACATCTTAAAAAAATGATAACAGAGAATAAAACAAAACAATTTTATGCATTCTTATAAAGACAATTATTCACAATATATGTGCGAATATCAAAGCAAATGATAATTTAGAAATAAGCTGCAGTTAAACTCTACACATGGAGTTTGAAAATCTGCCTAATTAATTTTTTTATGCATCAGTTGACAGTCTTATTTAAACTGCATGTAGGTTAGGATTCTTTTTTAATGAAATCATATCATCCATAGAAATCAGAAACATACCTGAAAAACTAAGCTAGCCACTGCAAATGTTTAGATTTTCAATTTTCATTATTATTAACAAAGGTTCATAATAACCAAACACTTTATTCAAGTAATACTAGTATGATGTTGGGACAAGTTAGTCAAGTTATTGGATAAATCATTATAACTACTCAAAATACCAGTGACCCACAAACATACCCATGTTGATGTTTCAGAAAGCAGTGGTCATAAGTATGTGTAGCAAGATTTGGTGATGTGAAAGTGCTACAGAGGAAGAACAAGAAGTTTTCAGGCTGATCACGTTCCAAGGAGAGAGAATAAATAAGGTTATGATGTAAGGTTGTTTCTTTCAGTGATGGACGTAATGTTGAATTCCGTCTGAACTTATACCAACCAATAACATCCTGGAAATAAAATATTTCATAATTCTTCAGATCTAAATGGATAAGATATGAAAACACAATATTATCTGTGTGTTGTGTGTGAATTGCTAAAGTGTAAGTTAATTTAGACCAAAAAACAGCATCTTGGAATTATATTTTAATAAATAAAATGTCATAAATCAGAGAGAAAGTCCTAAATGAAAAATGTTAGCTAGCTATAAAATATAAATATTTTGTTATCATATGAAAGCAATTTTAAATTAACAATTTGAAGGAATACTCATGCCTAATAACAAGTATATTTAACTAAGAATATTATTTTTAAAATGTATCTGATTTTGTGACTTCTGGTCAAGTCACAATTAATATTTTTTTAAATTTCAATCTGGCATCTAGTTAGCATTAATCACTCAGTTACAATGATAACAGCCAAGCTATGATTTTTTTTATTTTAACAGTTATTTTAAAAAATAATACACATTTGACAATATTAGCTTAACAATGTATATTTCATGGACTTTATTTTTTAATTTTTACATACAATAGAACATATTCTAGCCAAATGTCTGCTTCCAGAAAAGAATACATACATTTTATTTGTTAAGTACTGAGTATATGCACTGATGCTTTTCACATATATCTTTACACTTGAATAGTCTTTTAAAGTTATAATGGATAATGATCATATTAGCATCATAATCTTTATTTTAAAAATGTAACTGGGATTAAACAGACTTCTCTAAGTAAACCATATATTAATGCCATCACTTAAACTTTATTACACAGAAAGTTTAGATGGTGCTAATAGTTACATGTTTAAAACAGCTTTGTTGACATTTTTATATCATAGTTAAATTTTACAAAATATTTAGAATTCTGAAACAACATTATATAATTATTTTTGTTTTATAATTAGATTATCCTTAACCTGTGAACAAAATAACCCAATACATACTTTTTCTTTTCCTAGAAGAAACTGTTTTAGCAAGTCAATGGAGAACTGACCAGCCTGGTTGTACAACTTTTCTACTTTAGGCCATGGAAGATAGGAATATATACCTTATAGTGAAAAAAAAGAAGAAATTAACTGAAACCAAAATTTGGTATATATATATATATATATATTGAAATTGTTGGCTACTCACTTAAGAAATAACTATTGTGTTGATGAATAGTGATGTTATGTATGAACTGTAAACATTCATTTGATTTCATGTAATTATCTTCTGGTATAAGCTTACTAAAAGAAACGTTTATGTAATTTAACAGCATAGTTAAGTATCAAATGTAAATATTATAAGATCTTTTGGCAGATTTTATCACAGATGCATTATTATGTGCCTTCTATATATTATTACTCCAGGAAACAAACTTTGTTAAGTAAATCCCTATTAGTTACCAATAAACCCACTAAATTATTATTAGTGTGGGTGTGTGTGCTTGTGTGTGCGTGTGTGTATATGTATATATATACACACTCACACACATACACACGCACGCACCTAACATACTCACAAACTCTAGTTTCAACTTTATAATTGCTTATCTGTGAGTCACTAATTCTGTCATGAACTTGATCAATAATTTTCCCCAGGAGAAATCCTTCCTGCAAAATATTAAATACTTGTTATTATCATATTATTTTATTTCTTGTAAACCACAAAAACGCCAATTTCTGAATTTGACCAAATTAATTTTGAAATTAAAACAAAGATCCTTTACAATTTATCAGTGTAACTCTTTGAAAAAAATATATCAAAGAAAATTAAAATTAAACATTATATGATCGTGTATATTTGTTCTATTTCAATTTATTTGTCAATTCGATGAAATTATAGAAATACGCCTACTTTCTTTTTAAAAAATAAAACATTTAGCCACTTCCGGGTCGATCGGTTAATGAAAGGGAAACACCATAGCAATTATATTTCAACATGAACCACATATAATACCAACGAAATTAAAATAAATCTCAGTTTCAAACCTGATCATCTGGGCTATTGATTTGATCAAAAAACAAGGAAGCAAATACAGCTCCGCTGCCATGAGCGGCCATATTTCTTTTCTTTCTTAATTTTGTCCTCTGGTTTGGAGTAACCAGTACAATTTGTATTACCTCTTCGTTCTACTTCTGTTTCTGACAATATCTATTATTCGCAAGTGAATTAGACACATCTGGAAAAAAATAACGTTTATATAAACAATTTAACGGTCTGTGTCTGTTTTCGTCATTGGGATTATTGTTTAAAATGTTAATAATTAATTAATTACTAGCAAAATTGTAAAAGAACCAATAAAACAAATTCTGATTATGAAAATTGCCCATAGCAATTTTTTTTTAAATCCAATATTTATTCCACGTTTCTTTCTTCTTTTTTTTTTTTTCTTTTAATCCAATATTCATCTATAATGTGAATACTTGGTTCAACTATTCCACAACGTCAACAGTAATGATAAAATTTTAAAAACTGAATATGAACCATCGATTATATCAAGCTATCAGCAGATTATAATAGACAACTAAATATAAACATAAAATATATTTTAAGTCCTGAAATAGATCACCTAGATGAAATTATTAACAATATTTATATACTACAATATTTCATGATGTTCGACGATGAACGAAACATCATTTTTATTCCATGGCTTGTATTTTAGGTACTAGCATATCCTAGGTGACCGACTGACCTTCACTCGTCCAGCGAAGGCGTTTAAAGAATGTCTCGTGTTCCCCTTAAAAAGAGCCCCTCAAGAAAAAAGAAACATTTTATTCAGCCAGTTGATAAGTCTTCTGTAAGTGTTCTTTATTTTCTGTCTATTTTTATCACAATCAGCCATGCTTTTCTGTCACAATTTGTTTTGTTTATGTCGTTGTGTACAAATTTTTGCCATTTATCACCGGTTTGTATGTAGTGACCATCCCACTTTCATAAATTATTCCATCATATATCTAGTATTTTTATCGGTGGATAAGTTTTTATTATAAAAGATAGGTTTCTGAATTAATAGATGTTGTTGTTGTTACAGCAAAGTAAAGGCTTTGATTTGTAATTTCCGCGCATAAAGATCGAATAAATCCAAAAGTATCAACATTAAATGGTTGTCTCCCTTTAATCCTGTTTCCAAACCACTACTTCTAGTTTGCATACAGACGTATTTATTACCGAAATCGGATGATTGCAGTAAAAATGTTATCAAAATACTGATGGATATTACTGATTTCAAGCACATTATTAATAAACTTAAACATTATAATTTCATTTTATATTTTAAAAAACCAAACAAAAGTTAAAATTTATATATAAAAATATATTCATAATTAATATTGTTTCATTAAGAACATTTTAATAGTTCAAGTTATAAAACATTTTAAATTGATCAGAATGGGTGTTAGTACCAAATTTCCTTTCTAATTATTACATTTATAAAAAAAAAAAAAAAAAAAAAAAAATTAATGGTGACTATATTATATAAAACACTGAAGTACACTAGAATGAGAGCTTTAGATTTTGTTACACTTGTTCAGTCATATAAATAGCTGTATACCAAAATACACAAAAAATAGTTTAGAATTGATCATTTCTTGATGTCTTTTTCTATTATTATTACTTTTCATTTATACAGAACATGTCTTTTTAATGATTCTGCAACTTTTTCATTTCATTTGCATTACAATATAATGCCAAAACAAATCACCTAAAATATTTAAGCCCACCATCAAATTTTGCTGTAGTTCTACAGAGTTGTTTATAATGGATGGTATAAAATGTAATACCAAATATTTCTTGCATCAGATCAATAGCTTTCAGTAGTGTTACACTGCATGAAGTTAGTATAATTTGACATGTAAAAAATAAAAAGAATTCCAAATTAGTTATTCATTTTTATATTAGAGTCTATTAAATATTGATGATCTCAACCTTTGGGAAAATATGTATATAAAGAATTCAGTGGTGTAATATTATATATTTGTGTGTTTAAATCCATTAAATTATTTTAACTAATGACATTGTTATTGATATCTTGAGCTTAATATTTTTTTAATCTGGAAGGCAACAGTAAAAGTTGGGAGCCCCATAATATATTTGACAATTGAATGTTCATTAAAAAAAAAATTGTATTAATATCCATTGTGCTTCCACTGCTTTTCTTGTTTTCAATTTTGCTAACTCGATTGCAGAACATTTTGTTTGAAATTCACTACATTTGTGTGGATGTTTTGTTTTCAGTTTATTTCTTAAATTATTACATTCAGACTGTACATGGAATAAAAATATAGCATTTTTATCTTCATTGAAAGTCACCCATTCTAACTCCTTTTCACCCAGCAGCATAAAACCTTTTGACCCATTCAGTTTGTCATATCTATTTTTCATTTGTGGTTTTTATTACAGTCATTTTGCTGGTTGTGTTTGTGTTTGTGTTTTGTTGTTAAATATTTGCCATTGTTCTGACATCAACAAAATGAGAATTGCCAACAACTTAGTTATAAATAAGTCTGAAATACTAAATACTCAGAATACAAGCTTTACAATGCCATAAAATCTGATATCTCAGGGTAGATGGCTTCTGTTATGGCTGAACCCTGCTATAAGAACACTCATAATAAGTTGTTCCAACATTTTAATTTTTTTTTTTTTTTTTTTAATGTTTGTTTTTTTACCCATAAAAATTATCAGTGAGTTTGTTCATGAATATTATTAATTTTTTATTTACTTATTTTAGTGTTTTGGAAAGTAGGCAGTTGATACATGATTGTCTAATTTTTTGAAACATGTTAATGTTTTCAGTATGTAGGATAATTTGAATTGAGTTTAATGAGCAATATAAAATTATCAAGTTAATATTTAGATACACTGTCAGTTTTTCAAGAAATGCTCTAAGAACAAAAATATTAGGTTAGATTCACAAAAATATATATATAATATATAAACAATTCACCAGTATTAACCATCTGACCATTGACTAGGGGCATAATTGCCAAGCATAAATTTCCTATAGATATGTTTTAAAAACATTTGATTAATACCAAATCTGAGTCTGTTTCCCAATTCCAGTATCTGTTTTTTAATCAGATGTTAAGCAGATAACATTATTAAGTATTCATTTTTTTTTTTTTATCATAAACTGATAAACAAAAAGCAGATTTGACTGTTTTAATAACAGTGATTAGAATTTTGGCAAAAATCTCAAAAAGTCAACTTTAAAATATAATCTTAACTATAAAAATCTCTTCTATTTTAAAAAAAAATAACTGGTAATATCTGCTAACATAACAATTCATTTTTTTTTTTAAACTATAAGACTTTTAATAACAGTGATTAGAATTTTATATATTCCTATCTTCCATGGCCTAAAGTAGAAAAGTTGTTTGGTGTGTTATAATTTATATAATTTATTTTATTTTATATTTATTTATTTATTTTACAATTTTATACACATGGTCAAAAATTCTACTAAGACTGAGTCCTAGGTCTTCTTGTATAATGTAATTCTCACTAAGACGATTATTTTCATATATCAGTTATTTCACCTAAGCTTTAAACATTTTATCACTTATTTAAAAAATATATAAATATATTAACTATAAGATGTTTTTCCAAACTTATTAAACCGTTTTTAAAAGTAATGTATACTTCTTTTGGCCATACAGTGTTGTTATTCAGAGAATTATATAGATACAGGTTATTGATCCTTGGTTTGTGTCAGAGGGTAACAAGTATACTGCATGCTGTTTGATCACGTAAACCAATATTCAAGTTCTTCAATGTTTTGCGTCATAAGGACATATTTTTTATATGTGTGTATCCAAGCAATCAATGAATAGTGTTGTGAAATGAACATAATCATATACACATAGCATTCACTACTGCTGTGTATTGATACCAAGTTATTTTGGCTTTGTTCCAGATCAGAACTGTTTCTTAACATAAATATATCTAAAAAGAAATTGGTTTTACTGATACAAAAGTCGTAAAGTATTGGTAAAATAAATTTAGAAAAAATTCGGTCTAGAGAGAATAAAAGAAAAACAATTTGTTGCTTTTATTTTATTTAATTCACTCACAGCAGAACCAGCACTGCAGGTTTTAAAGATTCAAAATATCAAAATATACATTACTATATAATATGTTTAGTAGTAAAGATTTAGTTTTATTAGTTTTTATCTTTTTGGGATTCAGATTGTCTTAGGTGCACAGTGTCTTAATATGAACAAATGTATTGATGAATTTAATCAATATAGGAGTAAGAGTGTTGTGGACTTTATAATCACTTAGTCTACTTATATGGTGCACAGTGAGAAATATTAATGAACACCCTATATTGAAATTAGTTATTCATTTTCTTTTTCTTTTTGTATTACGAATGGGAAACAGTCCAATAACACCTGGGTTTAAGTGGATACAATTTTCATTGATTACTTTATGTGATTTTTATTTCATTGTTTTTGTTTTTGTTTTTGTGTGTGTATGTGTGTGTGTGTGTGTGTGTAACAATTCATGCATGCATACACACATACAGCTTATAATATCGGAGAAAACATTTGTGTATAGTGATACACAAAGTGAGTTTTTATAAAGGCAAGATTAAAAAGTTTAGAAATAATTTTTTTTCTTCTTGATTACTGAAACTGTACAAAGTTCTTATGAATAAACAGTTTTTAACATGGAATGTTTCCAATTCACAAATTGTTGTTTAGATGCTAAGTGATATTCACATTAGTAAAGAACCAAATAAGTAAGTAAAAAACAAAACAACAGTGTTAAAGACAAACACTTCATTTAATATTCTAATCAGTAAATACAACAAAAAATGATTATTTACAAGTGGCTGTAGTATGTTAACAAATATATTGTATTCATATTCAGATAAATAACATATGTAACGTACTGATGCAGTGAACTAGGAATTGATGTTTAATTGTTCATGTGTTTTCAATTTTAGCTCCATTTTATTTTTAATTTAGTATTTACATGTAGATATAAAAGATTTATTTATGCAACAAAGTTAAAAAGATAATTATTTTTGAAGAATATAAATAATTATAATTATGCAACTTATGCAGAGGAACCTATTATTGAAATCTTATAAAATACATTTCCAATATTATAACCTTTTATGGCAATTATATGTAGAGAAATGTGTTTATGTACGGTTAAGTGAAATATTTACATTACAAGAAACCACATGAAAATTGCAAAATTATTTTTAATTTGGTAGTGAATAGCTGTAGGAGAAGGAGTCTATCTTTATTTAATATGTAATTTTTTTTTTTTTTTTTTTTAAAATTATTATTATGTTTTTTTTCTTTCTATTATGTCTAAAGAAACGTGATGTCATGAAGTTTGTTGTATTAAAATACATGTCTGCAGGTCATTGCCTGACAAGTGTGCTAGTACTTAAACAAGGTGAAATACAAAACTATTGTTTAACTGTAATTGTCCTGGTGCCATACTTAGAGTGTCAAGGCTGCATGTTGTAACCACATGGTAGTAACATTCACAAGCTTTTTTTTTTTTTTTCCCAAAGGAGTTAGATAAACCCTTCTCTTTTCCAGTAAACTTTCTAGAAAAGAATATATTCTTTAAAGAAATAATTTTTTTGAAGCAAAATTTAGTATATATTATTGATTCTTAAGCCAAATTAAAAATAAATTGTAGAATTTATGTCTTGAATGTGTGTAATATATTTATACTGAAATTTCACTTATTTTAATATTTTATTCAAACTAAAACTTTATGATAGAAAAATATTTCTGCATTACAACTTTATTCTTTTAATTATCAAAAAACATATTTAGATTTTAAAAAAGAAACAAAAAAAGAAACTTTCACACAAATGCATTTCAGCAGACACTATCTTTTAAGCTGGATCAGTTGTGACTTGGTTTGATTCAAAATAATATATATGCATATATACCAAAATAGACAGTTCTCTTCTTTTTTTCTTCTTTTTTTTCTCCTTTCTCCTATTATGAGATTTTCTAAAGTAAAATATTTATAGGTAAATTAACAAATGAAGAACTTCAGCTAAACTAAGGAAACACAGACACCAAGTCAGAGATGAAAGTTCAGTTTTCTGAAGATATTCTCTTAAACAATGCCAGAAACTGAACTTTTAAAGTACCTTGCATAACTTGTTGTTTAACTGTATTTTGAAAACTGATATGTGCTTAAATGAAGTGAGTCGCTTGGTGAAGGTATACATGTTTCAACACATACATTTATTATAATATTAATTTTACTATGTGCAATCAATCATCTGTGATAAAGATTATCACTAGAGCAAGACACCCTTCTACCCATCACAGTGTCTTCATGTCTTCTGTAATGGGAAATGTTGTGACAACAGAACCATGATGAAGGCATTTTCATTGCCGGATGAATGCTTAAAAAAAAAATACAAAAAATAATAATAATAATTTTAAAAAAAAAAACATTGTCAGTCTGCAGATAATTAAAATTTTTTTTTTTTTCAGATACAAATTTATAAATATAATTCAGATATACTTATCTTATGTTATTAAAAAAGCCCACTTGATTCAACGATTAAAATGTTTCCTACTCAAGATCAAAAGACAAGTTACTTGATAAAGATATAATGAAAAATAATGTTTCATATCAAACAACATTAATTTTGAAAAATATACATTGTCAAATAATTTTAATATAATTATGAGTTATGTATTTTACACTTATTTGCATGTTTTTAATTTTCTGCTTTTGAAAATGGTCATCTTTTGTTCCTTTTTGTTGCATTTAATGACCATAAACAGTTAAAAAAGAAAGAAAATAGTTATTATTTTACCAGACAAAAAGTTATGAGATCTGGATATTGTTTCAGAAAATGTTTATGACACTGAATGAATGTTTGCAATGTATAATATTATTATTCATTAGGTATGTTACTTTACAGGTTCTTACATATAGTACATACATGTAACTTTTGTTTGAAATATTACTTTAAAGAACATAATAAAATAAACTGATGATGAATGTTGCAGCAGCAATATTCTGGAAGGCTGCATTATAGACATTCTTTTGTGTGTGTGTGTTTGTATGTGAAAAATATATTCATTAATTAAAAGATTTATGCATGTATTTAAAGTAAAATGAACATTTGATGATTATATTTATGCAAATTACAGAGGTGTCTAACCATTGTGGTTTTAACTGTTATTGGTTCTGTGATGTTTTTTAATGTGCTAATGGATTTTTTATCTCTTATAGTCTTCTTATGATTTCTGTTTTAGAGGGAAATTTTTTTTTTTTTTTCTTTGTTATTAGATATTTTATATTTGCAATATCTGTATATGATGCTGATGAAAATTTTAATTAAGTTTAACAATAGATTTAATAATCTAATAATCAGTATTATAAAGGAAAAAAAATATTTCTGTTCCAAAACTACAATGAGAAACACCCCCTAAAAAAAAAAAATAAAAATATATATATATATATATATATATCAACACTTATTTCATAATTATTGTATAATTTTAATTTTTTTAAATACATGAATTATGTAAAAAAAGAAAGAATAAAAACAACTAAAAAGTAAATTACAGTAACTTTACCACCTACACATCCAGTGTTGTATTTATCAGAGTATTTGTGGTAACAGCCACACATTGTCTCTCTCAGTGTGACCTAGCACAGCAAGGTAGCTATAAAAGAGGGGAACTGTGACACATGTACAACTTCGCATCAAGCTTTCTGCCTGTTACAGCTGCCTGCATTATTGTGCTGTATTTTTAACGTATCTTGAAGACCTTTCTCTCAAAATTTGTTGTAAATTTTATTTTTTTTTTTTTTAAATTTAGTTACAAAAATATCTTTTCTGAAAACTTGATGTAAAATATCTTATACTTTTCACTGATTTTACCAAAAAAAAAAAGTAATAATTTTATATACTGAAAATATATTAATTCTGAGAAACCAGAGAAAAAGAAAATGGCTATTGCTGTGGAACGTTTGTATCCACCTCGCACAACTAAAAGGATCGTTGTGAATGAATACATGAAGCCTGTAGTAAGTCTTCTAATGAAGTATTTGATGACCTGTCTGCCTCAGCCACTATTGACACTCGTCTTTCAACTGACTGAATTCTGTCTCATGTTACTCCAGCCATTGGTCAGTTTCTTAGATTCAATTCCACTTTCCAAAGAACAACAGGTAGGGATTATTATTAAAATTATCATCAGCATAATCATTTATAATCTTATTAGATATTAGCATTCAAGTATTTAAGAATTTAAAACTTTGTTTTTATTTTCTTATTGTTATATTTTTTTTTTCATTTTTTTATTTTTTTTTTTTAAATTTTTAAAAATTAATATTGAAACTTGATTTTCAAAAATTTTATCATATTTTTAAAATCATATCAGTTTTGTAAATTTTTCTTATTGTTTTTTTGCCAGAGAAAAATTATTCAGATAAGATAGGGGGGAAAATGTCATCCTCCTACCATTGTCTTGATCTTATTTATTTATTTACAAATAAAATATACAAATAAGTGTATCTTATTTACAAATACAAATAAAGTATTTTTCTCAGATATATTTAGTGAATTTTAAATGTATACATGTATGTTTGTCTAAGTAAAAAGGAAGTGATATTAATAATAAAAAAAAAAAAAAAAAATATTTATAAAAAAAGACGTAAATAATCAAAATTAAATAAAAACAAAAACAAAAATTAATAAAAAATTATAATAATTTAAAATATAATTTAAAATTTTATAACGGTTGAATAAGCTTAGTTTTATCTACAAGTATAATAAAACTTGTTTGTGAACTATAATTAAATTGTTTACAGGGTTTGAAGGTAATGACAGCTGGGTATAAATCAATAAAGTACAATATATATATATAACTATATTTTTGGATATACATACCTACAATTGATTTTCTTTATTAAAAATAAATATATGTATGAATTGTTTAGATTGTTTAATGTCTGAAATTGATATTCAGTAACAAACAGCTCCAAAAGTAAACATAAATATTTTTTTGTTTTACTTTAAAAACAAACCTGTAGCCTGATTATATTTTAACAAATCAAGTTAAAATTTGTTGAAAAGTTGACAAATATGTATTTCTTTTGCTTGTTGTGTAATTACTATAAATAAAAAAATTGTTTGTTGGTAACAAGTTAATAAAATGTTACTGTGAAATGTTTTAATTGATATCTTACATGTTTGATAGGATTTTTATTTGGAATTTCCTTTTCCATTATAAATAAGACTTGAGAAATAAATTATTAGTTTTAAAAACTCACATTAATTACAGTCTGTGACTGACATTAATATCAATTAACTGTTTTGAGGCCAGTATGAGTTACATGAAATTTAATGGGGGTGGGTTCTTTTGAAAAAAAAATCTAATTATTTTTATCATAGAACCTTTCTTTTGTTAAGCATATATTTCCAAGATGTGAACAATAAACAACGTGACATAATAAATGTAGAGGACATACAAAGATCACATGAAGACATTTCTGCTGACAATGAAGGCCAATCCCACATATCTGCATACGTGTACATAAGCATTCCCAGTTTTTAGTTAATACATATCTTGTTATAATTTATATTGAAGTTGTGTCAAAATGTTAAGCAGGGGGTCGCTTTTGTTTAAAAAAACACGTATTTGATAACAAGACATATATGTTTGTGTCAAGATGTATATAAAATATAATAACAATGGTCTTCCTTTACTTCCTATCAAAAAACAGAACTAAACGGCAGTTCTGGCAGTTTGCCAATTCTCATTTATTTATTTATAATATCATGACATGTAAAATGCCAAGTCATTGAGTTGTTCTCTTAAAATTCTTCTAGCTCACTACAGCATTTGCTCATGCATGGCAGAACATTTTTATGATTAAACTTTGCATTAAAACTCCATCAAAGAAACATTGCTACCATGCATGCATAATTTATCAGTTTTCATGTCTGCTTTCACGAATATCTACCACAGTTTTAACACTACATACAGGATGTTTCCAAATGTATGAATGACCTATTGTATCCTTCAGAGGTCAAATTTTTGTTCTGCTTTACTGCTTTCACTGATATTCATGTGATTCAACCCTCAACATTTTCACTCATGCACTGCTTGCTTTCTTGATCACTGTACAAGTTCTGCATGGTAATATATTTCCTGCTGCCAAATTTAGCTCAACATACAGTTGCCTGGTCTGTATATTGATGGTGATGGCCATTGATTGTTTCGACTGATTATTAGCAGAAGGGACTGTGGGATATTCTGTTGTGAATTGTTAAAGTATTTCACTCTAGGTTACATCTACATTGTGATACACTACACCAGTATCACAAAAACCCAAACTGTTGTTTGATCTGACTGATATATGGAGAACTGGAACTATATTTAGGATCAGCACGCTACTAGATACATTCCAGCACTTTTTTTTGCTGTGATATTGGTGTCAGTTTTTATATGTAGAGAGTACTTGTTTATATTTATATAATGCCTTCACAAAATACATTAAAGCCACCTAGTTTGATAAGTAATCGTGGAATACGGAAAGCTCAGAAGTTGAAGAACAAAGATGAAAAAGCACGAAGACTTCTGGTAGGTAACCTGCAGTGTTGTGTTGTGTGTTTCTGTTACAGGTGTGGTCGTTTCTATTATAATAAGGTGATCTTTGTTTGTCCTCTAAATTCTAACACAAGATTAATTTGAAGTCTGTACAATCATTCCTGTCAGTCAGTTTAACTATTACAATTAGAATTATTTGCTTTCATATTATAAAGGTCATTTAGAATTAAGACTTATTAATTTTAGTCATTAAGTTTAGATCTGTACAATTGTTTATAAATTTGTATATTTTGTCTACAATCACATAATTTTAAGTGTGAACAAATATAGACAAGTAAACACACACACACAAACACACACACACACACACACACACACACACACACACAGATACACAGCATGTATTATTAATTGGTTCTAAAAGCTGCGACATAACCTTTTTTCTTCTTCTTTTTGCATAAACCAGACATAATGCCTCAAAAATGTCTTAAAATGATGAGAAACATCATAAAGCTAACGTAAATAATTCACAAAACAATATAAATATCAATAAATCTTAAAGAACTCAACAAACATATTTTAGTCACTTTTTTTAAAGAATAATTAACACAGTAAAATTATATTATTTAGCTTATGATTTGCCATGAATTAAATTATTTGTATTAAACTTTGAGATGAAAAGGCAGTAGAACTGAATAATGCAGAACATTTGTTTTATTTTATATAAATGTGTTAATTTAAAGACAAGTAAAGAAATCTTATTAATATGTATCTTAAGTATTATGGATGTTGTAAAGGGTATACATAAAAGTATTCAGTATTTGCTACAAATATTTCTAAAATTAATCCTAATAGAAATCAAATTATTTATGTTGTATGACATATTTTGATATAAAAAATACCTCAAAATGTAAGACTGTTATAAAAAGATCAAGAAGAAATTGTAAAAATAGAAATTATGTAAAAATGAAATAAATATCCATTATAATAAATCTGTCATGAACAGTTTAGATAAGTAATATTTTGTACAGTGTCCACAGGAGTTGATAATACTTTGAAATGTGGTTAATGTCTTAATTTGTAATGTTATACTCTTTCTGAAGGTATAACTGGATTCTGAGTCTTGTTCTTAAATGTCAGATTTACATTGATATGTTTTAATGATCAATGATTTCCTCATTGGATTAAAATGCTTTAAAAAAATTAAAAAATTAAAAAATCTGCTATTCCAGCTGTAATGTGTAAAATTAGCCAAAATTCAGGTAAATATCAAATCCAGAAAAACCTTTTTAACTTGATGTGTTAAATGTTGGTATTTAATTACTGGCTGTCTTAACACCTCTTTTTGTGTAATGTAGATCTGCTTTGTGGCATCATCTGAAATTATTTTGTATGGAATATTAGAAATATTGCAGATTGGATATTAATGTCGGTTGAGGATGTATTTAAGACTGTCCCCACCTTTGATCATTGTACATCATTTAACTCTTTTGGTGTATTTCTATAACCAGAACTACATGCTTTATGACACCTTTAACTAAGCTCCTGTGTTCACTCCAGTGGCCCTATTTGTTAACATTGCGACATATCCTTTTTTTATGTCACCATAGTTTAACTGTTGACAATGTAGTCAGGAATGCAGTGATAGGTACATTTGTACTGATCATACAATACAATGAAAATCCTCTGGAAGGATGTTCTGTTGAACACACATTCGTGGATTCTCATACATTTCATTCATGTTAATAATAATATCATTTTCATGTATATCTAATTAGAAAACTGACTTGTATGTTATTTACATTAACAGTGGTGCAAAAGTTCTACTCCTAGCAAACAAAGGAATGTAAAAGATAAACAGGAGCAGTTTAATATGTATACTTTTAAAATATTTTATATCAACATCTGACACCAAGATTAAGTCATTTTTTATTTACATGCTGATGAGATTTAACATTATCTTCTGTAGAATATGCAGTTCAAAAGCATATTTGTTACTTACTGAATTTGCAAAGTGTTGTATCAGAGATTGAGTGTGTGTTTATGCATGTGTAGATATGTACATGGCATAATAAAGAAAGAACGTTCCTATGTTTAGTCTTCATTTGTATTCTTTTGAAAACAGAAAAGCTAAAAAAAAAACATTTGTATGAGTGATTCATTAGTTTAAAAGTATAAATAAATAATAATGTTAATTTGTGTACAATATATGCTTCTCTAATGTTATCTGCATTTCTGTTGTGCTTTTATCTGGAATAAATCATTTGTTTTTATTTAAATGTTCATCATGCATATCTGTGTATATATTCATTAATCTTTGTTTAATCACAAACTTTTTCACAGTTTGATAATGGTAAAATAGCATTAAGATTCCATAAGCTTAACAAATAAAAATATATGTGCAATATCTCCCTTATATGGCTTGTATACATAGACATATTCACTTTGAATATTGATGAGTTTACTATTTGCGTCATGGGCTGAAAGCAGATCAGACCAAATTATTGACGAGATTTGACCTTCACTAAACTATTTGTCATTGACAAAAAAAAAGCAGAATTTTAAATGAATAGTTCAGGCTTTGATTTTTCTGAGATACAGTAATGTTGGTTCATAACTGATGTAAATGTAATTATGGCTATTTTTAGCACACTCTTTGGGAAACAGTTTTCTGCATGCCATTGCAGCAGGCATACTACGTTAAAACTATAAGAACAGATATTTTCCCAAACGTATATCTGCCTAAACATGAGTACATATCAGCATTAACTGGATACTGTGTTCATTAATTTTTATTGTAGAATTGATTTTTGTGCAAATACTTTGAAAACATAACATACGTGTGTGGATAACCGATAATTACAAAAATATTTACAAAATTTTTTTTTCTCTCTCCCCAATGAAAGAAAAAAGAGAAATTTGTATATGTTAACATGCACACCAAAACTTTAGAATGATTTATTTAATTTATCAAAAAAATTAATTTTATTCACTTTCCTTTTCACCATTTGACATAATCGTTTTCTTTTTATTTAAATTTATGTTAAGAACAGAGAGAAAAAGATGGACAGAGAAAGGCATATATTGTTTTGGTTGTAAAGAAAGATAGTTTATTAAGCTTTTGATCTCATTATTCAATTGCAAACTAATGGTAATACATAATTTTAAGATCAAAACCATTTTTTATACCTTGCAAGATATATCTGTTGAATTATTAGCTGATCTTTAGCTGTGTACATCTTAATTTAATCATCAGTTTGTAGAGATAATTTTTCATTAAAATTACCTAAACAATCATTCAATGTGCAGCAAAAACTATATTCAACCATCCAATTTCAGTATTTAAACTTTGTTTTAAAAAAATTAATAGTAGTGAACATAATGATTGGAAATTATTATAGACTGCAGTACTGTGATATCAAATATCTACTTAAGTAGTGGGCTGTGTTTCTAAGTATTGCTTTTACATAGTAAGTAATGAAAATATGTTTATGCTCTTAGCGTGACTGTTCAACTCATAGGTTTCCTTTTTAATCTGACACAATGAACTCAGTGCCCTTTCTTTCTCAGCCAATGAAACGTTTCCATCTGTTCCCACCTTTTTCAGACAGACAATATATTAAACAAGGTAACCTTGGCAATTAGCCAAGCCTTATTTTAGTGTGTTAACGTTGCTGGCAGACTGCCACGCAGTATTGACAAAATATTGATCAGGATGTTGCATCAGCCAATGTGGAATGCTAGATAGCACACACCCCCAATCCATTCCTGTAAAAGTATGAGACAGGACAGTCTGACCTTTGTGGTTAATAAAAGCTGCATGGTAAAAAAAAAAAAGACCCTAAACAATAAATTTTTTATTATCAAAAGTGAAAATATAGTATTTGTTGACTAATAATTTTCTGTGCATGATTAAAGCAAAATATTTATGTATGAAAATATCTTGCCAAAGATTTTTGTTAAATAAAAATATCAAAAGTATATGTGATGCAAGTAAAAAAAAAATGCACATTTATAAAAGGAAAATATATTCTTCATTGTAATAATTAAGAATCCTCTCAAATACTGGTAGTGATTTTATACTTAAAACATAAATATGATTTTAAGAAAAATGATCATAAATGGCATTCAAAAGTCAAAATAGTTGTCCTTTTTTGGTCTTTATCCATCCCTAATTTATATGAAGAAACAAAGCCTACCATCCCAAGACTTTATTTCATTCAGACAAATAGGACACATGTACCATCCTGAACCAAGTATGTGTCATTCACACAAACAGGATTGCAGTGAATAATCTTGTGTTTATAAACAACTGTCACATCTTAATGAAATCACTTTATTCTGTGACATCCTACAAGTGTATTACAGAAATAATATAAATTATATCCAAAGTGAATGAAAGTAGTTTTAATTGGAAACAAAATAGTTGTTACTGAATTATCAAACTGCAGGTGAACTGTGAGTAAGCTATTGAGTTTAGAATTATTGATCCTAAGGAAAGACTAGTTGCTGCTAACAGTGGGCTCTCCTACAATATCTGTCTGTCATCATACACGTACTACTTCATTTTTTGTTGCTGAAGAAAATTTTGTTGTTGAATTTAAAATCACAATACATCAGTGAGAAAATGTTTTCTGAAGTATTGTGAAGAGTTTAAGATTACTGTTTTTAAAAAGGATACACTATTTCATTTGGAACTAATCTGCGTATGTAACAGATTTTCACCGGTTTCTATTAATCATTCGTTTCATCAATTCAATGGGATCTTGTCAAAGTACAGAATCTTTCAAGCTGCGTGCAAGAAAGTGGAAATACACAATTTCTGATCAAACAGCCCTATCAAAGGCAAGTGTATCATCATAATCTGTTTTTTAACATGTCTCTCTTTCAGTGTTACATCATCTTTTATAATTTGTGTGTGTGTGTGTGTGAGAGAGAGAGAGAGACAGAGAGACTCAAACAGTGAGCCATAGAGTAAGTATGATCATTGTCAGATTTTTTTTTTTTTTTTTTTTGAAAATGTAGTTAATTATTACATAATGCCATAAAATACAAAAGGATAGTATCAATTACTACAATACAGAATAACTGACTTAATGACTTAGTATCCAAAGATAAAAACTTTAATATTACTTCAGAGGATATCCCATTTCTGAAAATGTAATAATTTAATATCCTTAAAACAATGTTTTAACTACAGTGTGAAAGATATTATATTCAGTAACTCATAGTTCAATTATATTATGGTATACTGATGTATATTATTATATTAAGGTATATTTTGTTAAATGAATAATATAATTACCAAATTTTGATAAATAACACAAATCCTTAATTGTGATATACAGATGCTTAGTTTTACAATTTTTAATGGAGCTTGCCAAAATAATCTCATTTCAAAATCATCCTTTACTAAACAAGTTATATATTCCCATTCATTTAAAAAGATACTAAGTGAAAGATGAAAAGTGTAAAATATGTTTGTACTGGTCTACTCTAGTGACAAAGTCCCTTGCTCTTGTTGTACAGTAGTGAAGTGAACAAACAAGTTTCAGTAATTGCATATAGCTGTCAGTGCATGTCATGTTACACCTGATAAAGATGAAGTAATGTGTACTTCACCTGCGGCATAATAACCTTTGTGATACAGTCTGATTACATCATAAAGATGACCTTGTTGAAGCTAATTAATACCTATTATATGTATAAACTTTATCTGTCTTTAGTGTATATCTTAAGATTACTGTGTGTTTGTAATGTGTCAGTAGGTCTGTGGGATAGGTTCTGCAACATCAAACAGGTCACTCTGATCCTTTACATTCCAGACAGGTTAGTTTACAGTAATGTATGACAAAACTACACTTCAAATTTGAATTGACGTAGTGTTACAGCATATTATATAATGACATTTCAAACATCTGAGGTACTGTTCTGTGTATTTTTAACCAAATATCTGACAGCTATATAAAACTAGCATGATAAGAAAAAAACATTTATGACTAAATTATTTTTAAAAACTGAAATAGTGGAAGAAAAAAGACATTCCAAACAAATACTAATCTTAAGATATTTATTAAATACTATCAAGTTTACACTTAAAACACGTATCAAGAAGGTATCTTTTTTTTTTTTTTTTTTTATTTTCCCTACAGTTTGATGTTTTTTGTTCACTGTGCAATTTTGCAAATGAGTGACACAAATAAATGTTTGGAAATTTCCATACTCTAAATGTGGTGTAGGGAAAGCAAGGAAAGCAAATATGGAATTTTACTCCATTCCAAGAATGAAACTATAACTGTGCTTATTGGGAGTAGGTTACAACTCCAAGTCAATTACCCAGTACCATATTTCTTTAAGTAATTTTCTTTAAACAGTGCGGTTGCATCAGATGTTAATTATTTTGTGATTTTTTTTATTTTTATTTTTTTAAATTTATTTATCTATTTATTTATTTAGCATTTAGCAACATTCACTGATGTCATTTAATTTAATCATTTAAACATTTTTATTATTAATACACTTCTTAAATCTTCATAACCATACACAATTACTAAACTTATATAAACACACACACACACACACACACACACACACACACACACACAATATTCATACTTGTTAAATTCTTTATACCATACACACACAAACAAACAGAAACAGTATCCATCCTTTCTTTAAAATCCATTCTTTAAAGGCATACATGGCAAAGCTTATTGTTATATTTTATTTTTAAAAATAGTCTATAAATTTTAAGTTATTTTACAATGAATATTTGTCCTGATACTTAAGACTGTGTGAATGTTTGTACATTTGGCTGTTTGGGTTTGCGTGCAATATTTGAGTGTAACACATTGCTGTGAGAGATTTATTTAAAGCTTGCTTTGAAGAAAATTAGGTGACCTTGGTGTATGACACCTATTTTACCCAGACAACCAGGGCTCTATTTCGACAGGAAGCGTTTGTCAGTTAAAGGTCAATTCAGGTGTGTCTTCAAAAAGCAATCCTTTTCATGAATGAAAATGATGAGAAGTCTCTTACCTGAAGCATATGTAATACTAGCATTACAAAAAAAATAAATAAATAAATAAATAAATAAATACAAATTATTATAATAATAAATAAACAAAAAAAATTATTTAAATTACCTTATATTATAATCCTTTTAAAAAAAAACCTGAAAATTAATTTCTCATCTAAATTTTCTTTTCATAGTAATAAAGGCATTTTTGATGGATGTATTTGAAAAATGTTAATTTAATGCCACAGCTTCAAAATTAATTGATTTTTTTGGTATGAATTCTTTTCAATTTTAATTTTTTATTATCTGCTTTTTTTAAATTAAATTTTATTTATTTATTTATATTCCTTCTGTCTTTTTTTCTTTTTTTGAATTTCAGGTTTTTAAAAGAAAAAATCCAAAAATCCAAATAACTTGAAAATAGTATTTGTTATTTAAAAAAACAAATATGTTCTTATTACATTTCAGGTTGAAAATATTGTAAAACCTCTGCTCCTCAAGGATGAAGACTACCGAAAGGTTATGGATCGAATGTTGGAGAACTTCAACCAAGGTCTTGGCAAGGACAGTAATGCCAATGCTGCTGTCAAAATGTTCCCAACATATGTTAGATCAGTTCCTGATGGAACAGGTAATTAATCTGATCTACGACATTTATTCTCACTCAAACCAACAGATTACTGATACACATGTGCATCTGTCTATTTTATCTGGTTTCATTTTTGTAAACATAAGTAAAAAAACACTTTTTACAGTATTTTTAAAATTAAAATAATATACCAGAATCCTAAAACTATATTACCAGATTGACTGATAACAGTCATATTTGACTGTTTTTTACCATCTGTTTTCAGAGAATGGGGATTTCCTAGCACTGGATTTGGGTGGAACAAATTTCCGTGTGTTACTGATCTCCTTACAAGGTCAAGAAGTGACAATGCAGAGCAAGATTTATATTATACCACAGCATATTATGTTAGGAACAGGTGTACAGGTATTATAAAAATATATATATATATATATATATATATATATAATATGAATTTATAGAGATAATCCTATAGAACCATATATAGATAAAGATTATATAAATAAATATATCAAAAAAAAAAAAAAAAAAAAATCTAATTGCAGTCACATACTTTTTTTTTTTTACTATTACTTTTATATTTTTATTCTTTTCAAATTTTTTTTTTATTATTATTTTTTTCTTTAACAGCAGTATAATCAGACCACATATAGTTAATAATTAACTGAAATTCTAGTCATTACAAATCTTAATGTATAATTATTTTATTACATTTTTTAAGATCAGTCTTGAAATGATCTGCATAACACATTTATGTTTTAAAATTTAGAATACACAAAAAGATTTTCACATATCTGAAAGAAATAAACTACTCACTCAAATATTTAAAAATTAAACATCTATCAACAAATTTTTTAAAGTGATGCAATAAATTATTTTTCAGTTATTTGACCATATAGCAGAGTGTATACATCGCTTTATGAAAGAACATGCTTTGAAGGATTCTAATTTACCCCTAGGATTCACATTTTCATTTCCATGCCAACAAAAAGGATTAGACCGTGCTATTTTAACAACATGGACAAAGGGATTTCGCTGTGAAGGTGTTGAAGGAAACGATATTGTTCACCTACTTCACGAAGCAATCAAGAGGCGTGGTGTAAGCTTAATAGAAACTTGTATTATTATTTAATCTAATTACAATCATTTGTAGTTAATAGAAAACTAATTTCAACAGATTATTATTATATACTTTTTGAAAGATATAAGCAAATCTCCATAGCTATTATATATGTTCTTTTCTTTTTTTTTTTTTTTTTTTTTGGTTAAACTTAAAAAATTGCCTGGATTGAAGCTTTATAATCAGAAGGAACTGATTTACACTTTTCAAAGATTAGTTTTTATTGAAACACAGTAGTTGAAATACAATTAAGTATTTAATGATTATAATAAACATTGCTGGATTTGAAGCTTTATTCAATAAGTTTTTCGTTCCTAGGATATACACGTGGAATGTCTGGCTGTGATAAATGACACTGTGGGTGCACTGATGTCATGTGCTCATAGTGATCGACAATGTGCTATTGGTCTTATTTTAGGTAATGTTTTATTCAGTTATAAACTTACTTGTGTTACCTAAATTTGCATTTTTTTTATAACAAATCCATTCCACCAACCACTGTGTGTGGAAAGACATCTGTTGCCTGGAATTGTTCAAAGTAATTTTTGTAGAATAATCCATCACATAAAAATTCAAGTTTTTTTTTGTTTTGGTTTTTTTTCTTTTTTGCGGGTCTAATTCAGCAGTTTTCATTTGATTTTGTTTCAGGTACAGGCACTAATGCATGTTACATTGAAAAAATTGAAAATGTTGAGCTGTGGGATGGAGATGATGAAGAGCCAAGGGAGGTAAGTTACATTTTTTTCTAGTTAGTCTTTGCAAAAGTCTCTAATTGTTTTGTTTTTTTTGTTTTTTTAATCTATTCAAGTTGTTGTGAAAGACACTGTAAAGTTCAAATTATAAAAAAAAATATTTTAAACTAAAATGTTCATGAATTTTCAAACCAGTGTAGCATTTATAATATTTGTTCAAACATGTGTTTTTTGGATAGATATAAAGGAGGATTTTAAAAAATTCTTTCGTTTTTATTTTTATATGCATTCAAAATGATTAATAAGTACATTTTTTATGTCAGGTTATAATCAATACAGAGTGGGGAGCATTTGGAAATGATGGAGCATTGGATTTCATTCAAACAGAATATGACCACAAAGTTGACAGTCACTCTCTTAATCCAGGAAAACAAATGTAAGAATAAACAGAAACAAATTATTTAAAATGTTCAAATTTATTCTTTACTGTTGACTTTTTTTTAATTTTAATTTTAATTTTTATTATTTCTTTTGATTTTTATTGGACTTTTTTTTTCAAATAATATTTATATTTATGTCTATTGATTGTTATTTTGGTGTCATCAGTTTGTTTGATTGTGTTGTAATATCTATACAATTTTTGAAACAGATATGAGAAAATGATCTCAGGGATGTATATGGGTGAAATTGCACGTCTAATCTTGGAGAAGTTAAGAAAGAATGGTCTGCTCTTTCAAGGTCATGGATCAGAAGAGATGGCAACCAGAGGTCGATTCTACACTAAATATGTATCTGAAATTGAAAGGTATAAGACTGCTACAGAGTATATGAAATCCTTTTCCGTCATTCAAATTCTGGCTTTTTTGTGATAAGCATTATCTTTGAATCTGTGCTATATCTTTCCAAATAAATTAAGGATCTCAGAAAAGAACATTTTTTAGAGTTTTATCTGACAAATAATTTCCTTCTGTCAAAATTCAAATATTAATTATGCTGTTTTTGTCTGTTTGTTTGTTTGTTTGTTTGTTTTTTTTTTTTTTTTTTTTTTTTTTTTAAATAACTATAATGTTGAATGTTATGAAATATATGACAGCTTTTTATTCAGTTTCTTCTCTGGTATGATGAGGAGGTTTTATCTCCAGTTTATAAACTGATTTGATTTCAGTGATGTTGATGATGGTTTTAAGAACACAAAGCAGGTCTTTGATGAGTTGAACATAGACCATTTCACCGAGGAGGACTGTAGAATTGCTCAGTATGTCTGTGCAGCAGTGTCAACAAGAGCGGCATATTTGGCTTCAGCTGGTAATTTATGCTTCAAGTTGAAAATAATAATATTACTCAGATAAAATACACTCAACAAGAGCATAAAAACAAAATCTCATTAAACTTTTAAAATGTTAGAAATTGTTTTTAAAAAGCCAGAAAAATAAAAACGTAATAATAATGAACAATATCACTAGAGAATAAACAAAATTGATTATATGGAAAAAACTGAATAAAGTATAAAATATTTCTAGGAATTGCTTGCATATTGAACAAGATGAAGAGACCTGATGTAACAGTAGCAGTTGATGGATCTCTCTACAGATTCCATCCTCATTTCCATGATCTCATGATGGAGAAGATAGGCCAGCTTGTTGACAAGGGTATTCGAGTGAGTCTTTTTTCATGATTTACCATGATTTCCAAACAATTTGTTGTAATAATACCTTTAGAGGCATTGTTAGAGATCATTCAGTCTTAATGTCTTAATGTTCATGAAATTTTATATTAAACTGTATTTAAATTGAACATGTGCAATGTGTGCATAATATATTTAGACAAGAATTGTATGAAATGAAAGCAATAAATACAATTGCTTCAAAAATATATTCTCTAATAGAAATGTAAAATTTATAGATTGACCATTGGGTTTAGGAAATTTCTGCTTACAATGAAAACTGTACCAGCTGTTGTCAGCCTACACAACATATGTGAATATTAATACTGACTTAGTTGATTGTACACAGCACTGTAGTTGAAAACATGTTTTTGTAGCTCTCATCTTTACTTGTATGTACAACTAAAAATTGCTTTATATAGTAAATACATTGAACTTTACATGTTTCATACCCAAAACAACACAATAACTGATTTTGTATTAGATTGTAGACATGCATGAATTCTCACAAATACTTACAGGAATAACACCAAATGCTAATCAATATTTTATTTATATATGTGTTTTAAGAAACCAATTTATAAATTATAAAATATTTTTTAACATAATGTTAATTTTTGAAATGATCTTTATAAGTGAAACATTAAAATTATTGAACCTATTCAAGAGAGATTGGAAGACAATGCTGACATTATTAGAAATTATTATTGCACTTGTCTGAAAATATTATGATCAGCAAGTTTTCTACAAGTTTCTACAACAAATTAAGGTCTAACATTTTTTTCCTCTTTTTGTTTCCAGTTCAAGTGCATGTTGTCTCATGATGGAAGTGGCAAAGGGGCTGCTCTTGTGGCTGCAGTAGCAAACAGACTGAAAAAGGAAAAAGAAGAACGAAAAGCAGAGAATAAGCTAGCAGACTTAAAACTTAGTTCATAATTAAATGTATCTGACTGTTTGAATCTCATGTTAAAAGACTGATACTGGTCACACCTGGATTCGGTATTGATGCCGATAGCAATGTTTGGGGGCCACAGCTCAGATCACTTGATCTGCTTTCAGTTTATATCATATCACACAGACAATTCCAATACACAAAATACAGAAGTGGGTGTCATTAAGTCGGAGATTAATGTCTTGTTCATGTGGTGAAGATCTGAAGCAATTCAGGTTGAATTCATATCAATAACTGACCCAAAAACAAATGTAACTATGAATTTTATCTCTGCACCTGTAAGAATTAACAAGAAAGAGTTTCAGTATAGGTTAAGTTAGTTTGCAAGAGGTGGAGTTTTTCTGTATTTACGAGAGTTGATGTTTTAGTACATTTCAGGTTGCATTTTTCAATAATATCTATATTGAGTTATATACAGATAAAATTGAATTTGGTTTATTAGTTAACACTCATTTTTTATAGCTATTTTCTTTATTTTTAGCTTGAAATTTAATACTGAAACACATTTGAAGTTCATTTTTATGTAATTCATTTGATGAATATTGTTATAAATGCAAGCATAACTTATAAGTTTTTATTAGAAATGAGAGGCAGCCTTATTTAATAATAAATGATCAAAATAAATTTCTGAACAAACTATTTATTAATAAACTATTAAAAAAAAAAAAACCTGAAAATCAGATAGAATATGTGTTTTTTTTCTTGTGGTTTTTTTCAGATTTATTGAATTTACAAATAAAAAATGTTAACATTCACCTGAAATTGTTACACTGAAAATGAGTGTAGAAAGCTTGATAATCCTGTCATTTGCATTTTGCTGTTTCTTCTATTATTTGTCAACGAACAGATGATAAATTCATAAAAACCACTTGAATATTCTTGGACTAGCTTTTTATTTGTGGCAGTTTGGGGACTGGATAATCTGTAATTTATTTGTATATCTGAAAGATTTTTCATTCAGTTTTCTTTATGTTTCAGGAGAAATACTGAAATACTTTTATTGTCTGAAATACTTATTAGTTATGTAATATGGTTCTTTAATTAATACGCAATATAGTTTGTTTTTAAGAATTTTTTAATTAATAATATTTTGTGGGTTTTTCCCTTTTTTTCTTCTTTTTTTTGTTAATCTTTTCATTATAGATGACTTTAGATTGGAAACCTTTTACTATTTTGAGGATTTATTAAAAAATATTTAATTTATATTTGAAGTTTTTTCTTAATTTATTTTATTTTTTTTTATTTAGATTGAGGGCCCGAAATGAAAAGTGAAGTGAAATATCAAAAAAGTGCATTTTAGAAAAAAAATTATTTGAATAAAAACATATTTAGGATTTGTGGTGGCTCAATAATGATAGCATCTATCATGCCTGTTGTTTTTTGTTAGTGTTAAACTCATTTCTTGCCATTTACTGATGTATGAAGTTAAGTCTGACCAGCAAGACAGTATAAAAATTATAGACAAAAAAGCTCTGTTGATTTGTAATAAATCTATCCATCTGTGTAACAATACTGAGACCAAAACACTTATTGTATATGCATTCTAGTTTATATTTCATTCACTAGTCGTTTGTGTATGTAAAAGTAGTATGGAAGGCAAGCAGAATATCTCCTGTGTTTGTTCCTGTTACATACTGCCTATCTGTTAAAAACTGTAATAGATGGTGACCACAAAATGTGTTTGTTATATCATATTATTGCAATGTCAAAGCTTAATAAAATGTGAAATAATAGTTAACCATTTTAATATAAAATCAAAATTAAAAGCCTATAGTTTGAATTTCATACTTTAAAATTAAAGCTTGTTTCTTGTAGCTAAACACTGAAATTCACTCTTGTATTTTTAAGATATTGCTGCCATTTTACTTAATACACATGTATGATATAGAAAATATTGAATATTTTAAGTAATTTTTATATTAGTGTTTGTAAAACATTCATTTGATACATTAAAAGTATAAGAACAATGAAATACATAGGTAAATTGATAACTTATACTAAATATATATATATATTAAAAGTAATCAATGAGAATTTTAAAAGAATTGTTGCATCCTGTGATGTATCTTTCACATCTTGAATGATTCCATTATCTCAAACTGAACTACTCTTTTATTCTAAAAGGGAACTTATATTTTATTAAAAGAAATCCATTAGTGATATAGTTTGAACTTTGTTATCTTGTTGCATATTTTCAAATGTGCATGTAAGATAGTTTTATTTTTAAAATGTTCCTGGTAATTTTTCTATGCAACTCCAAACATTAAGATTAATTCCCCTAGAAAAATCATTTCATTAGTAACTAAATTACTGAGACCTCTGACTTATAATTATAAATGATTTTCAAATGAAATTTTGAGGCAGAATATTATTTTTCCATAAAGAAGAAAAAAGATGATAATAAAGCTAATTACTAACTGAATATATATTTAAATTATTCTCAGTTTTATTACAACACACACACACACACACACACGAGCGCGATCCACATACACACACTAATCATGACTGATGCAATTTTTATTTTTAAATTAGACAATGTGCTGTTTATATTATTTGGTTCTTGCAAACACTATTTTAACCTTGTTTTATTGATGCTCATTTAAAGATTTTTATGCAGTTTGTGTATACCTGTAGTTGTATTTTCCTGCTTCAAAAGCATGTACATAATATATAATTATTTAAGGCTGCATTTCACAGGGGTTGATTCTGGGTAGGGCTTGTGGGTATATTGTTTTGCCAAGTATGTATTACTGTTATTGATATAGAAACCATTAAAGTTGATTTTATGTCGTTTCTGTGTTTTTGTGAATTTTCATTTCATTTTGAATATTTTGCTATATTATTTATAAAAGAAATACTTATTAACTGGAAATTGCATTTCAGTCCTTGTAAAGTTTGAAAACTTCACAAGCTTAGATAATTCAAGCATATAACTAAACAATACAGTTCTTTTAAAAAAAATAAAAAAAAAAAAAAAATGAAATTTTAAGACAGCATTGTGCACTGCATACTGGAAATTTGTGAAATTAGCATTTCTGTTTAGACAGAACATGCATTTCCTGCTCACAAGATACTTAACAATACTGAAAGTTTAACTGGAGACAAGTGAGTATGTATTGATCATGTTACCTGGATACGTAATAAGGTTACCTATTGGACTATAAATCACCCCAGATACATTGCATTGTAATCAAAACCTATGACAAATGTAAAAATTAAACCCTAGCTATTCTCTCTTTATTAGTCTTTATTTATTGATAATGGTCGAGAACCTTTCAATTTCTGATGCAGAAAATATTTTATGACATATAACACATTTTTTTGGTAAATATGTAGTAAATATATGAGCACATATGAAACGGATAATACTTGGTTATTTTGAAACATTATTTGACTGGGACAAAGCAAAATATATTTTAACAAACTAGTCGGTGCAAGCTGTATGTGATGCCTCAGTCTGTTAGAACTGCAGACACTTCATTGTTTATTATTAATGTTCTTTGTTGTAGGTGTTACTTGAAATTTTTACTTATACTCATTTTATTTTTTTGTTTATAGTACAAGAGAGAGAGGAACTGTATTAAAAAAACACATTTTTCATTCCTTTTCATTTTCCAAACACAACCTTTTATTTGTTTATTTACTTTTAAATAAATAAAACAATGAAACAGACTTCACCCCTCTTGAAAAACAGCTGCAGCATACAAACATCCACAGAAGAAAGAAGTGTACATCCCTGTCAGCTGGTAATTAATTATTGTTCACTCATGAGACAGGAGGTTGAAAACTAAAAATTCAAGTGCTGACTTCAGCTAAATTGTGGATGACAGAATCATTGTATGATAAATGTTAATATTTTTTCCAAAAATCACTTGATGACTGGGGAAATATTAAAACATCATACAGATTGACATTGTGATGATATTCCCTGGATATATCTTTCAACTCAGGATGGTGACCATAACAATAATGATTAACACATCTGCATTTTTATTATTTAATTATTTTTTATTACTGTAAACATTTCATTTATTTATTTCATATATATTAATTTATTCACACACACACACACACACACTTATCATATTTAAACTGATTTTTCTCTCTGTATAATTTGCGTTTCCTCCATTATATTTATACTTCAAAGTACATTCAATTTATATGTAATTTTTCAGTATAATATATTAGTATTTTCATGTTAATGTTCAAGCACTGTTTATATTTTTATCCACCTGTCTATTCTACTATCAGTGCTGTTTAAACCATTAAGACCTGAAATAATCTTCTACTAAGTTTCCACTTTAAATGAATGAGAGGAGAAAGAAAGTGTGCCCATTTATTTATTATTTTAATAGTAGTAAGCATAGTAACAGTACCATGGTACCAGTAGCAGCAGCAGCAGCAGCAGTGACTGTCTACTAGCAGTAATGGTAGTTACATCACTTTTACTGTTACATAATTATACTTGTTATATGGAGATGTGCTTCATTTATTATTATTATTATTATTATTATTATTATTATTATTATTATTATTATTATTACATGAATTTGGCAAAAATAATCTGAAATTATATAAAACAAATCTTTGTTGATTGCAGTAAATACAGTTTTTGTGAGATGCACACTTTTTATTTTATTGTATATATAATATACATATCAGTTTAAGGTGTCTTCAACAAGTAAAAAAAACAAATTTACTTGGTCAAAGTACAAATTGTGTGTTATTGTTTTGACATAGGTGAAGTACGTGTATAAAGATTTGATATAGTGTTGCATTTCTTAAGAATATTAAAATTTATGTATTATAATATAAATAAATAAATAAATAATAAAAATAATTTAAAAAACAAACAATAAATATATATTAACTGGATATTTCTATTAATAAATAAATAAATATATATATATATATATTTCAAAAATTCATAGGGAAAACGTTGTGAAAATAATAATCGTTTTATGATGATGATGATTATTATTATTATTTATAAACTGTGTTAAAACGGTATTTGTTGTTGATGGTGCTGTTGTTTGCTGATTTCCTAGAAGTAATGGCGTGTTAGTAACTGACTATACTAAACAGTGTAACAAAAACAGAACAACACTTAAAAAAACTCACGAATAAAAAAAAAATATATATATATACTGCGGTGGGGGAAAAGAAAAAACAAATACTAAAAATATAAAATATCTCTTTACGTAATCAGAACCGGCAATAGCTAGCTACCTTCTTGCTGTAACAGAATCTGATATACCATTGGAAGAGACGTATGTAAACAAGCTCATAAATATGTATAGCCTGCGAAACCAGCATAATAAACACATGTAGAAGTCTCCGGTCTTCGTCAGTCGATACACAAGTACTGAGGAGCAGACGTCTGCCTCGAGACTCCAGGAATATTCCACACGTTCAAACATCACCATGCCATCCACACCTCAGCAACTGAGTAAATACGAAAAGGTAAGAATTGAGACTGTTAATACGAATTTTTAATTCTACAGCAGTGGCAGATTTATTAACCAAATATTATGCCGAGACGCACTGAAATCGAGCTCCTTCGTAGTCTTTCTAAATCATCACGCGTGAGCGCTACATCTATAGTGTTGTGTTCTTATTTTAAAACTTCTATTTCTACTGTTGTATTTGTTTATTTGATTTCAACACAGGTTACAATATTATCATTATTAAACATGAAATGAATGAGGTTTTGAGATAAAAGTATTGTCGTTTTATACAGCGAATAAATGAATGAAATCGGACATTGACATCTGTCAGAAATGTCGGTCTCTGGTTATTTATGTAATATTTGTTTTAATAGAAATTGTGGCGAAATTTGCGATTTATTTGGAATCAGTAATCATTAAACGTTTTAATGATCACGCTATTTATTTTAACCCTCTCTTTTCATTTGTAACGCAATAGCATATCATTTAAAACTCCAGTATATATCTCGTTTCTTGTTTAAGCAGTATAGCGCAGCCAAGGGATTTGATTGGCTGAAACGTAGTGTGTGTCCTCGGCACACCTCCAAAAGGTTGAATAAATTACCCTTGAGACTAAGCACTGCAAAAATCATTAGCATCGTTACACATGGCTTGGCGAAAGAGGATAACTAAAAATAGCTTTCGAGATAGGTCGAATAGATTGTTTGCCGCGGGTTCGCTTAGACTTTAGAGGACGAACGTTGGAAGGTGCAAGATTGCGAAATAAGTGAAGTCCTACATTAGATTTATTTATTTCGTTCGTTTCTTTCTTTTCTCTTTAATTATTTTTGTTTTCCGTACCGTTCTTTTCCTCCCGATGCAATATTACAAAAATAGATCATCATACAGTTTTCAACATGGGCGCTCTCTCTCTCTCTCTCTCTCTCTCTCTCTCTCTCTCTCTCTCTCTCTCTCTCTCTCTCTCTCTAAGATTATTAAAATAACTTTTATTAATTTGATCTTATTTCAATTATTAGTATCAGAGAGACAACTCCAGTAGTGAGGAATGTAGAAATTCTCTCCCGCTGTAAATATATATATAAAAGAAAAGAATAAAAAGTCACTGAGATTAAAAATGGTGCTGTACCAAACTACTCACTTTCGTGTGAAATATCCAAAATGCAGAATATGTTTCATATAATTTTTTATTATTAATTGTAATTCTTTCCTTTTCATTTGGATGGTTTTACACGCAAATCTTATGTTATTAAAGTACATAAATTATTATTATTATCATCATCATCATTTATTCATTCATTCATTTAAAAATAATAATAATATATATATATGGGTAATGAAAAACGAAACAGAAAACTTTAAAATATTAATTTAATTTATTGTTGATTTACGATCTCGTACATAATTACAGCTGATTATTTGTTAAAAATCATTATTATTTTTAAACATTTATTTGTTTACTATTATTATTATTTATTTATTTATTTATTTATTTATTTATTTTTATTTTATTTTTATTCTTCTGAAGAGTCCTTTATCTCTGGTCCGACGAAACAGACTATTGACTAGATTTACGTATTTGTGAATATAACAGGATTATAGACGGTATAATGTAACTTTTCAACAAAATAAAGTCTGGGTCGTTATTGTGCGCCGTATCTTTCATTGTTGCGGAACGGCCATTCCCATATAGGTATTGTTTGTCCTTGACGTCAACGGAAGCTGTCGTACGGAGTTACCTTCTATTCAGAACTAGTGCCATTAGCATAATTTATGTTGAGTTTGAACAGCGAGACAAAACTTACAGTGACAATTATTGTTAACAGCTAAACATGTTTATGAAATGTTTTACTATTAGTTTTGTGGACTTTTTGGTTTCCCTATTAAATCAAAACTAGTTTCATTAGCACAATTTATGCTGAGTTTGTCTGGCGTGACAAAACACAGTAACATCAGTTTTTAGTTGCTAAAGAAACATATTTAAGACTGTAGATGTTGAAGGGGGGGTGATTTTTTTCTATCAGTTATAATGTTTCTTGTTATCAGTAATTTTAATTATTGTTACAAAGAAAACGAGAGAAATGAATATAAATGTATTTCTGTCAGAAAAGAACTGAAATGTATTTTCTTATGCTTTGAAATAGCATTAAATAATAAAACTTCTTGCTGAATACATATTGTTACAGTATGAAATAACTGTAACATGACTGCATTTACGCCCAAATTCACTTTTTGTGTGCTGTTACTATTTTGTAAGATTTAAAACCTTGTACTTTGGAACGAAACGATTGGCTTGCATTTCCTCGACGATTTTTATCCTTCTGCTGGCTAAGACTGCTGGGAGAAAAAAGAGAAAAAAAAGAGAAGATAATGTGAGATTTATCAGTACAATCACCCTCTTCTTGACAACCTGCCAAAGAATAAATGCATCGTTCTCACGAAAAGCATTTTCTTAGACATTCTTATCTGTCTGTCAAACAGAATGGAAGATTGTACCTCTGCTTTACTTGAAGGAGTACGTTGCCCTCGATAAAAAAGAATAAAAAGAATACAATGATCGTAGAACATTCATTTCTATTATTGCACCCGTTAAAATAAATGTGGTTATGGTCAATCTTCTTTTTGTTCATCAGTAATAATAATAATAATAGTAACAAGAACAACAACAACAACGAATCTAATAAATTAAGGGGGAACCCAACCAAATAAATGTTACTATATTAAAAAGGTTTCATCTCTAACTTTGTCCTTTTCCAGACATAATTCAGATCTCTGATATTTAGTTTTAAGCGCTTAATTTGTTTTAAGACAATTTAATATTCTTGAAGCTCTGAAACATAAAACACCTGTGTCAAGATTAGTTTTCTGTATTCCTGCTGCGATACTTTTCGGTGACGTTAATATTTAGTTTCTATCATCGATCTCTCGGATCTTAAATACTGTTATGTTTATTGCAGTTATTCATTCTGTGAAGGTCTGGTTTATATGCTAAAAGTTAGTATATCTGTATAATATACATTTCGAACGATAATATCTATGAATAGAGGCGTATAATTAAAAAAAAACTTCAGTTTTTTCCTATAAATAGCTTACTAAACATTGAATATGTGTACAATTTAGCGACATTTCTTAATAATGCATCAGCTCTGAAAAATAAACAGAAAGTTTTAAAAACATTTGTAAAAACTGGCGAACACGTTCTTCGTTACTTAATGCATAAGTAATAATTAATAATTATCTGTTGGTGCATTGTTCTTTGCAAACTCTTTTTCATCAAACTAACATGACGAAATTTACTGAAACTTGCAAATTTAAAAATTATTTATATATGTTTTTATTTGTGAAGCAAGACCATTTTTCAAACCCATTCTTTGACATGTCACCGGTAGGGCATGTTCCGCGCGACTTTTATAAGACTGCATCGGTGTACTCAGGTTACCCGTGTAGCTGTTGCTGCGACTGAGGCGTCGACCAGAGATCCTCATGACTATTAAGAGCTTTATTTTTATTTTATTTTTATTTTATTTTTTTATTATTTATTTATTCTTTATTGTTCTTGATGTTTTAAACGTAAACAGATCGAGATGCACTGTTATCAAAGGCTGTGTAAGACAAGATTTTTTTTTTTTTTTTTTTTTTTTTTTTTTTTTTATAAACAGGATATCCTTGTTTTCATAACAAAAATAAAATAACACTATTTATTTTCGTAAAACCTTACTTCCTTGTTTGCGCGAACTGGCTTCTGGGAGAAAAAAAAAAAAAAAAAAAAAAAAAAAAAAACATGTCACATTTGGATAATCTAAATTAAATATTTGTAGTATGCTTTTCAATGATTTTGTATGAGGAAAATAAAAAATTTTCTTTTGGATGTTTCTCTTAAAGTTACACATATATCATATTGCTATAATAAGTATAGTATTATCTAGTCCTAGATGGTTTTCTTAATAGTTATCTTAGCTTATTTCTTTCAAGTTTAAAGTCTAAAAGTGCAATAATGTTTTAAATTGAAATAACAGTAAAATATTCAACCATCAGAACGCCAGTAGCCTGACAGAGATATATATATTTCATAGGTAATATAAACATACAAGTATATGTATAGATAACAACATTAGAAATTAGACTATTATATGAAACATCATTAACAGAAAAATCCAAAACAATTCTTTATTTTTTAAATACAAAATCATTGAAAAGCGTTCTGCAAATAGTTAATTTAGATTCCCTAAAAGGTGACTTTTGGGGGGGTTTTTGACCCAGAAACCAGTTCGAGCAAACAAGGAAGTAAGGTGTTACTAAAATAAATAGTATTATTTGTTTGTTTTATTTTTATTTTTATTTTTTTCTTCCAGTCAGCTATGTTACATGTTGTTCGTTCAGCGATATTCCCTCCCGCTAATAATAGGAAATATCGAAAACATTTTTATTTTCTGTTGGTATCTATTTTGTATGTTTTTGAATGACATCAAGCGTTGGAGGAAAATGGAAGGTTATGTTTTATTTTTAGATATTGGCAAGGGTATTCACCACATTTATTTAACCTACGTCATATCTCCCTGTGTTGTACTGCATAAATGGTTGCGCCGTCCCAGGAATGCGTATTGCGTAAATCGAATATGGCACCTGTCTATGCATACATAAATATACGATTATAAACAATATGTCATAATAAATATTCACTGTGTTAATGTTTTTTTTATTATTATACACTTCTTTTTTTATTGACCTCTCTCTCTCTCTCTCTCTCTCTCTTGGGAAAAACAAAAATGTTAATATTTAAATAAATTTAAATTGCAAACAATATATATATATATATATATAAATATTATAATTCTTGTTTTATGGCTCTTCTTTTCTTCCTTTTTTTTTTTTTTTTTTTTTTTTTTTTAATCAGATGAATACAATAGCAGAATCTCCTTGAAGATTAAATGTCCGCCTTGCTCGGTAAATTTCCCAAGAATTCTAAGTCTTCCACTGGCTTAAATGTGTCAACCATATTACTTTCAAGAGAATTTTTTTCTCTTGTTATGGAAATATACTCGAACTTTGGACTCACATTCTAAAAAAGCTTACATTCAGAAATGTTCTCACTTTACAAAAAAGCATGCCAAAGAGAAAAAAAAAAAAAAAAAAAAGAAATGTTCTATATTTTATCCTTTTTTTTTTTTTTTTTTTTCTAAAAAATATTTAAAAAAAAAAAAAAAAAAAAAAATAGTCAATGAAGTCTATATTATACGTCTTTTCATTCATAAATTCATTTCATGGTTCACAAACCGCAGTTCCCGCGCACAAAGGTTTGTATTCTGATATTATACGTTAACTTCGGTTTCGCTGCTTTTGTTACACCTATTAAAAAAAAAATAATAATAATAAATATAATAATAAATTAAATTTAAAAATACACCTTCGATTAATGAAATGCTGCTTAATTTTGAAAATATCGTTGGTTTTAGATGAAATTGTCATCAGACACTTGAATTTATCTGAGGCAAATGTATTAGTAAAAATCCTTTTTAAATGTGAGTAGATAACAGATAATTGTGTTATAATAATAATAATAATAATAATAATAATAATAATAATAATAAATCCAATGATTCCTGATCATGAATTCATGAATTATGGGCCAAGGACAATGTGACTAAACCTTTCTACGATGTTAGTAAACAACACAGTAAATGCAACAGCAGATATAAGGCCACTCATATATTTTACACATAAAAAAATAAAAAATTAAATGGTATTGGAGTTCACGTAAATGCGTACTTTCGGAAACCTGCTTAATAACAACTCTTTTAGGTCCTGTAGAATTTGGTAAGGTCTTACGTTTACAACATTCTGACGTATTATCGGTGAAATGTCAGACGATCTAAAGCGCTATTCTACAATATGGCTCGGTGCCAGAAAAACTGGTGTGAATATATTGATCTTGTTTCCGTTCAAGAATGTTTACGACAAAATCGTTCACAGAGATCTTATCCACCTACGTCATCGACCACGTGTCTACTGTTCATAGCTATTTTAGTCTGATATTTATCCCCTTCTATTCGGAAACTACTATTTTGTTGATAAACATTATCTTAGACTAACAGTTGTGTGTCCTAATAATTTATATTCGGAAATGAATTACTCTAAGGTATGCTTGTTCTACAGTAATAAAGTCTTATCCAATAATGAACTGTTCTACAAATTACTACTTACTTTTAATACTGAACTGGTTTTGTTTTCCTGGTTTTTTGGTGCGTTTTTTTTTTTTTTTTTTTTTTTTTAATTATTTTTTGTTCTTGAACTTTTTCTTTTCTGTTTGTTGTAAAAGTGACCTTTTATAAATAAATTTTTAAAAATAAAATAAATATATTTTACATTTTAAATAAATTTATTATGTCACCTAGTAGTCTACTTGTAGAGTAACCATGAGAGGAATTTCTTAATATATTTTAAAAACTATTTTGGCTGTAGTACTTTTTAGTTTGTATGAAGACTCAAGTAAGAACAGTTACTGAATTGCGCTATTTCTGCACAGACTGAGTACTGATCGCAAAATATCGTTTCAGATCGAGGCTCTTATTAAGGGTTTCAAGCTGTCAACCCTAACATACAAACGTATCATGCATCTGTTAGATGCAGAAATGAACAACGGGCTGACCAAGCAAACACATCACGTGGCCGACATCAAAATGTTCCCCACATTTGTCAGGTCCCTGCCAGATGGAACAGGTTAGTGATTATTATTTTTTTATTATTAATTAGTGTTTCGATTTTGGGCTTGAAATTCCACTCCACTAAATTCTCAAATTGGAGGAACAAGATGAAATCAAATAGAACCCTATATATATATATATAGGAGAGAGAGAGAGAGCAACTTTACATGTTAAGATTTGTTGCCTCAATTTTCAGAAACAGGAAGTTTTCTTGCTCTTGATCTTGGAGGCACGAATTTCAGAGTGCTATTGGTGAAAATAGATAAAGGAAATGTGGACATTCAGAGTAAAACCTACCTCATACCCCAGAGAATTATGCTTGGGACAGGACAACAGGTAGATTACATAATTTGAGAAAAGTGGTCTGTATTAAATAAATGAAAACAATTATAACTGTATCACAAATAAATTCTATATCAAGATTTAAAATTACTTGAAATGAGTAAAATTTTTAAAGCACTAAATATTTTATATTGTATTTGGTCTGTTTTTGTAATTTAACTGTTTGGATATCATTCTTGAGTTAGAACTAGATTAGAAAATACATATTCAGATAAATGAAAAATATTTCACTACCATGGAATTTCTGTTTATTTGGCCCAGCTGTTTGACCACATAGCTGACTGTATTGGAAAATTCATCCGAGACCACAATTTACAAGGGCAGAAACTTCCTCTTGGTTTCACATTCTCGTTTCCATGCAGCCAGGAAGGTCTGGCTAAAGCGAGATTGTCAAAATGGACCAAAGGTTTCCGCTGTGAGGGAGTCGTAGGTGAAGATATTTGTCAGCTTTTACACGAAGCTTTGAAAAGACGAACAGTAAGTCATTTTATTCCTGCCATTATTTGTATTAGCTATACTATCACTTTAATAGATATTAAAATCTGTAAAAAATAAATAAAATAAAAATAATTTTTTTTTAGAAAAGAGTAAAAGTGAGAGAGAGAGAGAGAGAGAGAGAGAGAGAGAGAACTGAAAAGGACATTTTATGTTTGTACTTTTGTAATGTTAGGATTATGAAAACAAAAGAAGAAGAAGAAAAATTAACTAGTTAAAGAAAATATTTTACTTTTCATTTTTGTGTTAAATGAAAATGTTGTTTTAACTGAAGTAAACACATCCCTGTTCATTACTCTTTTGCATAACTGTTCATCATAAACTTGTCCAATAATCATCTCTGTTGTAAACGTATTTTCAGAACACTGATGTAGAGATTGTGGCGATTGTTAATGATGCAGTAGGAACTTTGATGTCAGCTGCTCATGTCGACAGTGCATGTGAGATTGGACTTATTCTCGGTAAGGAATTATACCCATTGCAATATATAAATTATTATTTATTTATTTATTTATTTTTATTATTATTTTGGTTTTATCAGTTTTTCTAATAAAATAGATATTTCTGTTCTAATTTTTAAATTTTTTTATTAAGGTACTGGATGCAATGCTTGCTACATGGAAAAACTTGACAATGTTGGTTTATGGGACAAGGATAATAAAGACAAATGTCACCCCAATCAGGTATGTTGAACTCTAAAATGAATTATTTCAGATAATAATACACATTATTACTCAAAAAGATCATGTGATATTAAATTTTCTTAATTATTATTACTAATATTTTTCTTCCTCAATAGCAATGATTCACTGTCAGCTTTTAGAATTACAGCAGATAATGAAATTAAATCTAATTGTTATTTCTAGGTAATCATCAACACTGAATGGGGTGCATTTGGTGACAATGGCTGCCTGGATTTCATCAGGACAGAATATGACAGAGAACTTGACACATATTCCATTAATCCAGGAAAACAGATGTAAGATATTTTATGTTTTTTATCTTGACGTTTTCAGTTTCATACATCACCAACATTATGAAAACATATTATACTTTTAAATGTTTAAATCTAGAATAATCAGTTAGCATCCTGTAATGTCCATGAAGTTATGTTTTATGTTTCTACCTTTCAACAAAATATTGTATCAGTATTAATTTTTGATAATAATGTTCTAAACTCAAAGAATAGTAGAAAATTTAGGAAAATGAACTATAATTTAATAGCAACGGTTTTCACCTCACATATGAATCCAAAGCATAAGTCCATTTTTACTTATAAAAGTATATAATGTTGTCATTTCTAAGAGTGATCAAATGAAAGGCCATGTCACTGATTCTTTTCACTTTTATATTTGTACCAGTTGCTTATTTCCCTCAATCCCCTGGAGTCTTATATTTTAATATCATAACTAAAACACATTTTTAAAAAATTTCAGCATGGAAAAAATGATCTCAGGAATGTATATGGGAGAGATTGTGAGACTAACATTAGAAAGACTCACTTCAGAGGGTTTGGTCTTCATGGGTGCAGATCGAGACAGCTTGCTCTTTGAACGAGGCAAATTCTACACAAAATATGTCTCAGAGATTGAAAGGTATTTAATATTGAATTAATGTATTTTATATTAAAAATATGATAGCTGACAAAGAACATTTAAAAATTATAAAATATTTGCTTTACTGACTTTCTAACAACTAAAATTATTTTGTAACAATTCGTGATTTTTCTTTATAATTAGTATTATATGAACATTTATTAATTAAGATAGAAATGTTTGAGGTATGTTTTAATTTAAAACTATAATTGAATTATAAATGACATGTAGTAAAATAAATGGGTATTAAAGCAATTATTTTTGGTTTCTGTAGTGATCATGATGAGTTTTTCCGCAACACAAAGCAAGTTTTGGAGGAATTGGGTATTGAGAACTACACCACTGAAGACTGTAAAATCATGAAGTACGTCTGTACCCTTGTCTCTGCCAGGGCAGCTTTCCTTGCTGCTGCAGGTCAGTCTCTAACACAGTCTCTATGAATTATACAGAGAACAGTCAACAGGAGATTAAAGAAAATAAAGATATGGATGTGTGATTTATTTATCAAGAATAATTTAAAATTATTTTTAGTCTAACGATATAACTGATTAGTTAATTGATCATTTTGTTTAAATTAATGTTATTTGTTTTTATTGTTTTAATTATTATTATTATCATAACAGTTATTACTAATGGAAATAGTTTTTGAGCATTTGAGTTCTTGATACCCTGATTTTTTTTATCATTGTCATTATAAATTCATTTTCAGGGCTTGCTACTCTAATTAACCGCTTGAAGAAACCAGAAATGACAATAGCTGTTGATGGATCTCTTTATCGTTTCCATCCCAGATTTCACAATTTGATGTCACTAAAAATAAAGGAACTTGTTCAGAATGGCTTAAAGGTAGAAACATTTTTAACATTTTCTCTCAGTTTTACTCTGTGTGTGTGTGTGTGTGTTTTATTACAGTTATTGTGGATTTTTTTTATGTTGCTGCCATTGTTTTATTTAGCTTACAATATTATTTTTCAGTTCAAGCTGTCTCTCTCTCATGATGGAAGTGGTAAAGGGGCAGCAATTGTTGCAGCTGTTGCGATGCGACTACGGAATCTCAGTGTTTGAAAAATAAGGTTTTGCAATTTTATTCTGTTTGTATTTTTGTTTCTGAAAGACGATCAGTGTGATGAAAGTGCCACGATACGATGTTATTTCAGACATTTGACATAATTATCACATTGCTATCACATGATACTGGCTGTGATGTCACCCGGAAAAATATTTCATCCGCAAGTAACTGAGATGGCTTACTGTACAATTGTATTAAAAAGGGCAGCATTGTTATTTCTGGGTTTTTTTTCTCTTTATATAAGCTTCACTTGTGGATACTGGCAAAAGCTTTTTTTTGCAGTCTGTGGTTGGTTGTTTCAAATTTAGTGCAGGAATACTCTACACTGGTGTACACTGATGAAATAGTGATATGTGGCTGCTTTTATCCAATAATGTATTCAGCTAGTAATTATAACGATGTTAGATATTCTAAGCGTAGAATGTTGTACAGCAAAATGTAGAGGGTATTTTCAATATGTTATGGCTGTTTGCCAACAGAACTGTGATCTTCTGTGATTGTTCAGTGGAGGAAGATGATTCTCAGCTACAGTTTTAATTTAGAACCTTTGTTACAATACATGTTGACCTTAATGCTAAACTGAGGCACAAACTGAATAAAATACATTTGACAATGTAAAATATATCTTTGAGTACTTTTCTTTTTTTTTTCTTTCTTTTAAAAAAACTCAGAAAAGTAATTAAGACAATAAATTATTTATTTTTTTTAAATTTATTATTATTAATTTTTTTTTATCATAACCAACCATCTAATAAACTTTTAATATTATTATTTGATGACATTCATTTTCAGAACAAAGGTTAAAATGTTTGTCATTGATTTCCTTACTCCACTGCAAAACCTTTTTAAGATTTTTTAAAATAATTTAATGATTTTTTAAAATCCCACTTTTATAAAATTTGATTGCCTATGATAATTTAGTTCTGAACAACTAACAACCAGACTTATTGGGACTGATTTGTCTTTTTTTTAAAAGTTAAACTAATCTTCAAAATTAAGATCATTGTCAAAATTTCAGAAAATGTAGATTTAGTTGTGTTGGGACAGAAATTTCTGAGACGTGTTGGACCTGGTTTCTGTGACTGCTGATGTAATACCTCTGAGCTCACAACAATAAGGAAATGAATCGTGCCTTCAGCGACAGTATTGAAGTATGTACAAATATGTGTCTGATAGTTTTTCTAAGTTTAACTGTTACTACATATGTTACCAGTTACAGCTTATGTAAAGTATTACCGTAATTGTGTTAAAATGAAGTCTGGATGACCAAAAAGCATATTAAAAAAACATTAATTTATTTCTAGACACTATTAATTCAAATATAAATTTTATTTAACGTTTATCACTGTAATCATTAAACATTAACTTTAGGTATTACAAATGTGATATTTTGTACTCTTTTTAAAAAAAATGGAAGAAAAAGTAAAGATTTATTATTCACAAAAATCTGTTATTGTTATCATTGTTGTTGTTATTTTGTTATTAGTATGTTACAGTAAATGTTTGGAAAAGTATGCAGGTATTAATAAACAAAATCCCCAAATAATATTATATACATTTGCATAATGTTCTATTTATCTTATATTTAACATGATACTTTTCTATGTTCACTGAAATTAAGTTTGTGTCTCAGATGGCCATTAAATGGTATTTTGTGGTTTATATTTCTGTTTTGTGTATTGTTTAGCTTTATAGCACTTGTTGATTTCAAGCACTTTTTAAACATTTACATGACTAATATTACCTTGTTTATAATATTAAAAATATTTAGTTATATATATATATATATATACATACATACATAACTTTTTGGCTTTTAAAAATTTTTAACAAACCTAATGTTTCATTATATTTTATAATGAAAAAGCCCAATACATTTTTATAATTTTATAAATAAATATATGTATCCACATATTTCAAATCTTTTTCACTAAGTAAAAACCAATTTCCTACTCTTGTTATTCTCAGTAAACGTAAAATAATTTCTTCCATTTATAAGTTTATAATTTAAAAAAAAAAAAAAAACCAAAGACTAATAATGGAGATTGCCTAAAATATAGCCATAATACATTTTAGTTCTCTAATAGGAATCTCCAGTTAAACTGTACTTTGTTATTTTAATTAAAAGAATAAAAATTTATCACATTGCTTTTAATTGTTACATGATTTGATATCATATTAATTTATTACACTTGGTAAATATGTAATGGTACACTGTTTTACAAATCATGCATATATTTGTAAAATTATTATTACTATTTAAAATTTTATTATTGTTTGTTTTGTTTTAAAAAAAGAAATTATGTGCAATTATTTTTAATTGTTTTGGTTATTATAGAGATAATTTGTCATTTTGGTGTGTAACATTCAAATTAATGGTCTATAAAGATGGGGAAATAATACCTATGTACAGCTACAGCTTTTGTATTTAGAAAATATGAACTATGTATAATTTGCTCCTATTGGATTGCAAAATAAACACTAACATTTTTTTCCAAAATGTTTTTGTATTATTTATTGTCATTTCTTTATTTATGTCTGTGTTAAAATTACTAAACATAAAATAACCAGGAAGCATTATGCTAAATGTGTCTTAAGAATTTAAATCACATAGTGCAGAATAGCATTCATACCAAAAGATACTTTGATGAATATCTGTGTTAAATGACTTCTTTTATGTTTATGATAGAAATAAAAGGAATTTACTATTCATTCACACATGCATACATAACATGTATTAAGGAGATAAGAAAATAATCTTCAGATAACTTTATCATAGTCATAGTAATTGTATTTTTCTTTCTTCCATTTTACACACACGCACATACATTGATAATTTCATATTAGAACAGATATCTGTAGCTGGAACATACAGATTTCATTTCAAAATATTAGTGTGTACATTTTATTTCATCACCAATTACAAATTGGAACTAAATTACCTAAGCTAAAAAAAAAAAAAAAAATATAATATGAACCAATGTTAAACTACTCATGTCACTATGTTAACTGAAGTGATCTTGAGCTGTTTCCATATCTTTTATTTGTAACAGTAACTGGAGAAATATCAATTTTTTATAGAGGGAGTTGTGAAATAAAATTTCTCATCTAGGTACTATGCATCTTGGTTATCTTATTTTTGACTTTAACATGAGACAGATGTTCATTTACGTGGGAACAGATCTATATTGATTTCAGTTTATTCTTTAGAATTGATTGTCCTACTCAGAAAATGATAAATGTTAAAATGTTGGTACAAATAGATATTCAAAAATTAATATATACAAGTTATGCACTATTATTTTGTTATAGCCTCAACAGTTTATTAATTATGAAAACATTAAAACAGCAGTAATTAATTAGGATTTTCAGAAACAGACATTTTCCTTTTTAATTGCGATTTAGTAGTAACAGCAGAACTAAATAAATAAATAAAATATGTTTATTAATTTATTTAGTTTACATTTCGTTGAAGATCTAAATGATATCACAACAAAATGAATAATATCAGTCTCTAGTTATCAGAAGAAAATTGTAAGAAAAAAGAAAACAAAGAAAAAGCAAAGAAAAAATTCCTGCTGATGCCAAAGCCTTGCTGCTGAAAGCCAAACTGACTAGTAGATCAATGATTGTGTATTTAAATTATATGTGAAAACATCAGTAAGTAGGGTAGGGTGAAGCAGAACACCATTATCTGTCTAATGCCTATCCCCTAAATACCAGAAATCAAGTGACACAACCAGTGCGTCCATTTGAAAACTTCCCTTCCCACCTCAGACGAGAATCTGATAAACAAAGTGGTTATTTTCTGAGATCCATTTGATAGGTCTCTATAATTTGAATAAAATTCTTAGTTCTGTTTATTTAGTGTCATCATCTATAAAGCAAATGAATGTGTCTGGTGCTGACTGATATAGAGAGATGTGTAAGAACATTTTGCCATTTTGCCAGGGAACTGATTAATAAATTGTTGTTAAAATGGGGGAACACACCTGTCTTGCCCATTTGTCCTGAAACTATAAATTTCTTATTCACTGATTTTTATAAGATATAACATATGTCTTTCATAAATAGGTTACACTAACACCTGTTTTATTTATCTATTTTACTGATCATGCCATGCATCAAATTTCAACATTAAATGAGAGCTATCCAATAATGAATATATTGATTTATGCTTGGATTGCAGCTTTCTTCTTCTTCAAATCTGATTATATTTTTCTCTCTTTTCATTTGATACTCATGATTTTGAATTTCATAACAAGTCATTCTGAAAGTATTTTAGCAACTACAGATAAAAACATCTATTTAATATGAAGAGAATAAGAAAAATATAAATATAAATTCATTAATTTAACAAAAAATATTCAAGAGTAATATATACTAATATAGAATACTAACACAAAGAATTATCCTGTTTTGCAGAGTAAAAAATCAAATAATGGCACCTGTAAATCTAATTTCATTTTAAAAAATCAAATAATGGCACCTGTAAATCTAATTTCATTTTAAAAAATCAAGGTTTTTTGTTGGAATATGTCACACATGTATCAAACATACTTTCATTTTAATTTATAAAGGACATTATATTATAAGCAGACAAATATTAATAAAAATGATATTGAATATTTTGAAATATTTTTTAATGAAAATATATATATATATATATATTGTAAAATATGAAATTAATGCACAAGAGAAACTAATGCAAAAAATGCGAACAGATATTTGACACATTACTTTAGCATGCATTTATAAAACAATAAAATAAAATCATGAATCAGTGAACAGCAGCAGTTTTATTTCACTTAATAATTATCTCCAACAATTCGTTAAAACAATAATGTTTAAACACATTCACATGCCAATTACAAAGTGTTTTTGTTCAGTTTCACAGAGTGAGCACATCTCAGATATGCTCATTCAATTTTACAACGCATCAAGCAATCCTGCTTTGATCCAACCCTGTTTGATACACTCTGTGTCTTTCTTAACTGAGTCAAAACAACTGACAATCCAAGCAAGAATAAATGGGCTTTAGCACACAAATCCTCAAGTCCACATGGAAGTCGTTGTTGTTTCTTAAACTTGATCGCCATGCCACCTAGTGAACTGTTGTTTCAGTGCAACTTTGTAGCCACCATTCACGGAAAGATCCATCACCTGAATTTCACCAGTGCATCACTGAATAACATCATTAAGTAATACATGTAGCAAGTTGTTTTCACAACAATAAAATGGCAGTATGCAAAACCTACATAGCATTCACAGTTATTACAAACACAGCCATTGTATGACACAATTAGCTTTTTGCCTTTTGAAAGCAAGCATCGCGCTAAAGAAACAGGTTGTCTTATGACCAGTGCATTAATTAATACACACATTTTTGACAGAGCTGTGGTTGTGCATTATTTTATCCATGCATTAATTTCATTTTTACAGTATATACACACATATACATATACATATACATTCATTTTATATCTTAATGCAGTGATTGATTTGTGGTATTATCATTATTATTAATATTAATAGTAGTAATAATTTTAAAACTAGTATTTGTAGCAGTATATAAATATTCTGCATTGGAGATCTGTTTAGAGCAGTTTTCTGTATTTGCCATGTAATTAAATATCGCCCATTATAAAATTTCTCATTGCTTCTGGCGCTGCTGAATCAAAACCAACCATGTCCAACATGCCTGGATCATCTGGGTCAGCAATAGTAAAGCCATTGCTGCTCATGCCACATACAATGAGACGAGCATCCCATATGCCACTCTCTTTCCTGTATTGCCTTAGAGCTTCAGATGGATGGACCGAACCAATGAATGTCTCACAATCAGTATAAACGACAAATACATCAACCTTTTTCTTCTTCTCTTTAGCCCAAACCATGGGCAGAGAACAATCAGTGGCACCAAATCGCAGAGAAGATACTGTTTTGATAACTGTGTTCAAACTATCATCCTCTGCAATTGGCAGTGGTCTGAGATTCTCACAGAAAGCAACCACCTCGCATTGTTTTTCACTTCGTCTGGTAACCATCATCATGGCTGCAGCTGCATTTCGACAAGTGATTCCTGAGGCCCCAATGACTGGACAACCCATGGAGCCACTGACATCAACAGCAAGAAGATAGCGCTTATTAGTCGGTTGTACAAATTTGAATGATAAATAAAATGCTGTGTCCAGTGCCTTGACAATTCTTTCATTAGGTTTCCACCTTAGTTTACCTTTAAATCCACAGCCTTCAGTGTATGTTTCATGAGCTAAAAGAACAGAAAAAGGATGGATCCTGGACGCTTTGAGTAGATTTTCGTTTGTTACTTTCATCACAATATCCTGTTCTTCTTGGCTACCAACTTCAATAACACCGATTGAAGTCATCTTACCAAGATTTCTGATCATTGCAGTCATAGGCATCTCTTCCAGCAGTACTTTCCAAAGCTGTTTTGAATTTAACAGATGTGTTGGAACATGTTCTCTCACAAGCTTGTGTTCTCTGATAAGATCTATTAGTCGAGTTTCATCAGATATTGTTCTGGCTTCTTCTACAGCTTCCAAAAAAGAAAGTACTTTTCCAAGAGATGACTGTTGGTCAAAATCTTTCTGACAATACATAGACTTGGCATCTTTAATTCCTTTGACTGCATAGCGCAGTATAAGACCTACTGCATCATCTGGTGGTTTTGTATGAGAGAGAAGAAGAACATCTCTGTGTGACCAGTCATTTCTCTTTCTGTACTTGGTCATGTGCATGGCCAGTTTCATAGGGTCAGTAACAAAATTGGTGTACCACGAGGACACAGCCTTGCGATGTGATCGTCCCCATCCAGTTGTTTCTCCCATTTTATCACAAATATCTACAAACTGGAACAAATGTGTAGGTATCCTGCATATTTTACTAAGATTTTTATATGCATATTGTTTTGTTTCTAAATCCCCTCGCCGTACGCAGAATGCCAGAGCAAACAGAATCGAAGTCTGCTTCGAAGTCCTGCCTTCTACACTAAACTGACATATGATGTCAACGACTTCTTTGCCTTTGCCATCTGCAATGAGGCGACTAATACACTGAACATTCTGTTCTGTCAGTTTCTGCTCTGTGACATAATACGTTCCTCCCTCACTACCTAAGCAAAGGAAGCGCTTCAGTCTTACAATGTCAGTCACTGCCCACACAAAACCACCAGCATCATTCACCACCTGATCTGCACACACTGGTCTTGTCTGTGGTAGAGTAATTTCGTTAGCTGCTTTCACATCTTCATTTGCATCAAACCACAAATCTTCAGCCTGAATAATAATAACAAAATATAATAATAATAATAATAATAATAATAATAATAATAACAATAATAACAATAATAATAATAATAATAATAATAATAATAATAATAAAAATAGATAAATAAGAGATAAATAGAGATAAAAATAACAAACATTTAGTTTATTCCTTGTCTTTTGTTGAACATCAAGTTTTATAAAAAATGTAATTTGAATTTTGTTTTATGCAAAATAATTCTCAGATTGAGCATTTTATGGTCTCAGCTATAGCTTCTCCCATACTTAATAGTATTTAATGGGTTGTTAAATAAACGTTTCTTTAATATAAAAAATGTAAACATGCACACACACACACACACACACACACACACAATTCTTAGTTGATTACTTTTATGTATTGTTTATTAGGAACAGATATTTTCAGTCTTACATTGTCTTCTGTGTTCATCTCCATAATGCAATGTTCAGCTCTGGCTCCCTGTGTAAGATTCTTTAATTGATTTTTAATTCTTCAAACTAAAATGTACAAAATAATTAAATAGATACAACAGTGTGTAAACAAAATCATAAAAAATGTGTAAAAGAATTACTTCGTGGTTTCAGTAATTGTTCTAAATACAGCTGTCTTTTTTGTGATTACACTACTATTCGACATGATTTAGCTCAATCACTTTATTAAACAAGTCAGTAAATGTGACAACTGTAAAAGCATCAAAATGCTTAATTAAAAACAATAGATGTTATAATGATGATGATAATGATAAAAATAAATAATAAAAAAAAACAAATTAAAAAAATACATCATTATGAGAAAATGATGATTTTGACAATTTTATATACAAAAATTTAATAGGCAATGTTTATTTTTTTCATGATTAATCTGCTGAGATCTGATTTAGCAGTTGAAGAAAAAATGGCTCTTAATCCCAAATTTTTCAACAGTATTTTCTCTAAATATTATAAAATATAATAAAATGTGTAATTATAACCTGATTTGTATAATTCAGTCAGCATTTTGTTTAGAATGAAAATACCTGCTTAAGGAGATGTTACAAAATACACATGACTGGACACGTTGACTGGGATGGGGGTGCAATGACTGAGCTCATCTGCAGGGCAAGATAAGGTTCACTTCATTAGCATATTCTAACATGACAGTATGCTTATGAAGCAGAGTGTATTTCTCAAGGGCTTTATCAAGTCTTTACCAAACAACATTTTCTCTTCCTTCAGTCTGAATTAAAAAATAAAAAGAAGTTTTTTTATGAAAAATTTACAATCATTCACGAGAATAAACTGAAATGTAGGCTAAAAACAAGCTGATGTTAAACTCAAACTGGCTAAAATTCACAACACAGTGATTATTTCCCTTCAAATCACTAATATCTATGTTAACATCTAGAGCTCACTATATATATATATATATGTATACACACCCTTCCCAGTCAGCGTGTCCAGCCATGTATATCTTGTAACATTTCTTTATGCAAGTCTTTTCATTCTAAACAAAATGCTGACTGAATTATACAAATCAGGTTATAATTACACATTTTATTATATTTTATTATATTTTATAATATTCAGAGAATATGCTGTCCTAGTTTATGGCTTAAGAGCCGTTTTTTCTTGAACTGCTAAATCAGATCTCAGCAGATTAATCATTAACAAAATAAACATTACCTATTAAGCTTTTGTTTATAAAACTGTCAAAATCATCGTTTTCTCATAAAGATGTACCATATATACTTGTGTATAAGTCGAATTTTTGGGAGACTATATTAAGGTAATATTTTGGGGGTCGACTTATACATAGGTAATGCTTTTGTAGCTGTTGCCGAAGAGTTGCCATTTTGACTATTTTTTGCTACGGGATGCATCTAAAATAATCGCAGTCTTTCAGCTTTTCAAAAATATAATTTTATCGTATAAAAATTTTTGAAAAATTAAATAACAAAACCAAATATGAATGTAAAAATGATATTCTTCCGTTTAATGACATAAAAATACATTTTAAAGCGAAAAAACTGTCAGTACGGCGTTATGCCTTACGGCGTCTTGCAATGATCTAGGAATGCAGACTTCTCTGCCAAATTGCACTAAATATCGGTCCTAATTTCATAAACAAAACTCACTTGTGTAATTGTAAAGAATTTGGTGAAATAATATTGCAATCGTCATTAATATCCACTACCGACAAATCGAAAACAAAGTGACGGTGCCTGGAATCTACAGTCGACTTACACACAAGTAATACCTAAAATGACGCAATTTTTGGTCTTAAAATACACATCGACTTATACATAAGGTCGCCTTCTACACAAGTATATACGGTATTTTTTTTTATGTTTTCCTAAAAAAAAAACCTGGAGAACATTGTTAGCCATAACTTTTGTTGGAATAAAGATAGAAACTTACTTTTCAAATGACTTTTTTGCCAGTATCTAGAAAAATGTAATTATATATTTATGTACAGAAACAATGCTGCATTGCCTGTGCATTGTATAAAACAAGAAACACAAACATATTTATGA
>CM022672.1:23933429-24010929 GCA_012295275.1 Chrysomallon squamiferum | reverse complement strand
TTCTTATGATAAACCAACCATTCATTTGTCATTTACAGGAATATGATAGATTTTACCACGGAAACGTATTTCAATGTACTTTACTTACCACAGCCAGCTACTGGATTGTTTGATTCGAAATCATATCCCGATTTTTCACTATACCACTGATCAGAAAGTTCATCGCCTACAAGAGAAAATATTCGATATGTAATATATTATCAGAACACAATCGCTATATAATCATAATTAAATATATTGCTAGAACATTGTCCTTATATAAACAGATTTATATATAATATGAAAATGCCAGCACCCAGCATATACATTTGATTAAATATACTGTCAAAATGCGATCATCACATACATATAATTAAAAATAAGTCAGAAGGCTATTTTCATATATATATAATTTACTATCGCAACACTACCATCGTAAACACATATTAAATGTACTGTCAGAAGACTACCATCACATACATAAATTAAATACTATCAGACGACTACCATCACGTACATAAATTAAATACTATCAGACGACTACCATCGCGTACATAAATTAAATACTATCAGACGACTACCATCACGTACAGAAATTAAATACTATCAGACGACTACCATCACATACGTAAATTAAATACTATCAGACGACTACCATCACATACGTAAATTAAATACTATCAGACGACTACCATCACATACGTAAATTAAATACTGTCAGAGGACTACCATCGTTATACTATCAGATCACTAACATCATAAAGATAAAATTAAATACACTGTCAGAACACGACCGTCATGAATACAGAGTTAAATATATTGTGAGAAAATTTCTGTCATATACCCAGAATTAAATATATTGTGAAAATTCTGACCTACTTATAGCATATTGTCCGAACAATACCTGCTAAAGACAATGACTCTACTGTAAAATGTATTATTACAATATTAAAAATTACCTGAAAAGTCTGATCTCAGTGCGCTCCATTTATAGGCAATGCTCTCTCCTAAACGATGTCCATGTAGGACACAAGGACTGTGGTCTAACACGTCTCTCACTGCCAAGAACTCTGCCCACTCTTGGGCATATTTCGTGAGATCCTCACTGTACATCAAGTCAGGAACTCCATGCTTTGCACGGCGACGATTGTGTGCGTCTATAAGACTTTCTATAAAAGGTGTTTTTGATTTGTTCTTCTTTGAAGGGATCTGATAAGAGAACACAAGACGTTTGAAAGAGCTTTCTCTTTACCTCATACCTCACTGTCGTTTAAATATTTATCAATACTAACGAAAACATTTCTAATAGATTGTTAACGTTGTATTTCGCATGTAAATAATCTTTGTAAACCACTTCAGTAGCTTTCTTTATGCAAAGATAAAACATCAAATGAGTTATACATTTTCTGTTCCTGTATAACAATCATGGTAATGCATATCATTTATTTATAATGTCGTATATTTGTTATAACATATTTTCTATTGTAGACAAAAATCATGATACTCTTTTTAAAACAATTCTTTATCGTGGATACCAGTTAGTATTAGCAATTAATTTTTAAGATCCACAGTTTTTATTTAATCAAAATCATACTCGACATACCTTTGAAGGCTGTGGTAATAGAGTGTCAGCACAATCTGCTAGAGATGAAACGACAGCACCGCAATTGTTCTGTAAATAATAGGAATGCATAAATATTATCATGATGCGGTTGATGATGATGGTAACTATAACACACACATTAATTATAATAATATTATTGTTACAGTAATAATAGTAAGGGATTAGTAGTAACAGTAGTAGTTTCAGTACTTTTTATTCATGACGATTTTGTAATAAATAACAATAGCATATATATGATTTAAGGATTATATTAAGAATATGTTCGCAATGATAAACAAAATAAACTCAAAAACGAACAGATAAATAAATAAGTGACAAATAAAAGAAAAGATTATATAATCATAATGCTTATGTTATTTGAATTCATAGCTGATAGTAATTATTTCTGAAAACTGTTACGACAATAGAGGTAAACAAATATATACACTTGACAGTAAGCATGAAATTTGATATAAAATAGTTTTAGGATATGTTCGATCTGATTTAAATGGAAGCAAACGATAAAGACAATACCACTAGTTCAAAAATGCCTATGCATATATGGACTGTGGGGAAACTAAGATTCATTTAAATTCATTATGCTCGTGATCGCTTTGAATCAATGTATTGCATCTGCAAATGATGTCTGAAATTTGTACTGGTATTACGTGTTTATATTTTTATCAGACCTAACTCGAGCTTGTTCTCCTATAATGCATTCAATTCAGAAACGAAAATAATTGAATATTAGGTATTATTCCAATATTTTTATTCCAACATTTAAATTTTCTTTTTCTCTATATGAAGATTAAACAGATAAATAATTATATAACTGATTTTTGTGAATTACACTTTATTCTCAGACGTGATTATTGGCAGTATGGTCTACAATTTAGCAGGTATTTTCCCTAAAACCACTAGTATTTCTCTGGAGAATATTATTGGAGTTCGTAAATATAATTGTGAGCAAAAGTAAAGAACATGTTACTTAGAATAAACATTGTAACTTCAAATATGAAGACACACAAAAAGTGTCGTACTGAAACCAGTTCCATCATAATGAATATAATCAGTAATAAAAATGAGTTATAAAAATGATTTTATCTTTATTCCTTTTGTGAAATCAGCAGAGAAAGGTAAAAAAGCAAACCAATCCTCCTTCCTCAAAAAAACGCCCAAAACAAACAAACAAACAAACAAACGGATGAACAATATCTTTTAAACTCCACATCTATGCTCGAGTAATAAAATGGTGAAAGAAAACATATATTTCTATGATTTTAAGAAACATTGAAACAGCTGTAAACCCCATGATACCTGGCTACGCTATTGCCTCTTCACTATAGGCTACCTTAATACGCGTTTATGTTTACCTTTCAGGAGACAGAAAAATATCCAAGCCTGTGATAAACAAATTATAGGGATCTGGCTGAAAGTAAAAGCATTGCCTGTATCATGTTCTTGCATTTAAATTTGGATTCACTTAAATTTCTTAGGGACTAAATTTCATACTTTCTGCCAGATTCCCATTTTGACTAATATTTGTCTTTATTATTTTTATTATAAACTCACACTGAAATTTCCAGAGGCAAACCCGCCAATCGGATTGACTGTCTCAGTTTGTTTCACAATCCTCTTTCCAGTTGGTGTTGTGGTTATTTCCTCGGTGATGGTCTTGCTTACCTTGTTGGGTCCTACTCCCTCGACAACCGTATATGTTCGGTAGTTTTTCGCTTCTGCGCCAGGGTATACTCTCCTGCTGTCAAATGACGGAGATGAACCATTGTCGAAAAAGTTGTCATTCATGGTCCCAAACAAAGACGACGTCGCATCTTCAGAAAACATATTTTCCTGACCCGGTTTGAATTTTTCAAATCCTCCTCCATTCCTAGTTTCCTCATAGACAACTTCAGTGCCATCTGGTTCCCTTACAACTTTGCGAGTGACAACTTGATTGCTAGGCATTTGTATGTATCGAGAAGAAGCATAATCTTGACGTGATGGTGTCACCATTTCTCTAGTGAAGAACGTACTGGACGTTTCTTCATAGGGAAGATCGTCCTCTTCGTAGAAGTATTTCACTTCGCGGGAGACACTTGCCTTGTCTTGCCTTTTTCTCTCTGGTGATGCTACTGGAAAAAAGAAAACAAAAGAATCCTGAACCAAAACGCTATTACAACACCAACAACATCAACTACTATTACTTTTCTTATTATCACTACTCTTTTAAAACCACTGCCAGTACTAATACTGCTGCTGATTCTACTGCCACTACAACAACAACTACTACTACTGCTTCTACCATCAACACTACATTTATTAAAGCTGATGTTACTATTACAGTTTGAGAATCCTTTATTCGGAATGTTTGAGACCAGAAGTGTTTCTGTTTTCGGAATATTTCGGAATTTGGAATTTAAGGAGAAAACATGGGAATAGAATCTACGTCTAAATATGAATTCCATTTAATTTTTATATACAGCTTACAAAGATAGTGTGCAGCGTTTTTAAGAATACATTTTGAATAATTTTGTGCATAAAATACGGTTTGTATATGCAAAAAAAAGATATTATTATTTCTACTACTCGGAAAAAAATTCGGATTTCGTAATTTCGTCGGATAAAGGATCCTCAGCCAGTAGTATTACTAATACAGCAGCTGTTTCTACAGTTTCTGCTACAACATCATCATTTACTACTTACTACTACTAATATTATTAATATAAATAATAGTGATACAGCTACTATTACTGCTTCTATAGCTTCATCTAGTACTACAATAATAACAATAATAACAACAACAACAACAATAACAATAATAATAATAAACGAAGGAAAAAAGTATAAACGAATACGAATACACATATACTCACCGAGTGTGTGCAAAAGAAAACTAAAATGGAGAACTGTTTTATTTATAGTGAAATGTGAAACAGACGTCACATTGAATATCATATATACCTGATGCTTTTTCCCTGGTAACGATGACACCGTCTTTAGGTATTAAAACGTTCTTTGTGTATTCGCCCATCATGTTGCCGGCTGGAAAATACATGACTACTACGATTGTCTTCCCGTCATTTGACTGTGATTTTCCAACTCCCAACTCTTTGGTATCTTTCCACACAATCTGAGTGAAATGATCTAAAATCAGATAAAAAAAAAAAATAAAAAAAATTATTTTTCTTTTTCTCTTCAATTACGAAATCTGATGTAAAACACCTGCACATTTGATAAAATTCATACATTTATACATACATACATACATAAATACACAGACACACCTGCATACATACATTCATACATACATACACAGACACACCTGTATACATACATACATACTGAAAGGTAATCAAACTCACTGAAGTCGTAGGACTCTGGTTCAGCGCCAAATTGATACATCCTCGCTTCTGCATACCACTGGTCTGTAACCTCCTCTCCTGAAAATACATAAACTAACTAATAAATTATGTAAACACATACATACATACACACATATATATTAATGTGTTGTTGTCTGATCTGTTTGTCAGTCCATTTATTTGTGTGTACGTCCGTCCATAAAACAGTAACGAAGATAAATGAGGATGTCACCTTTATAATCTTCGGGTTTGGACGACCATTTCATGGCTACATTTTCGCCAACAGGTTTTCCCTTGAATGTTGAATCGCTTTGCTGGAACATATTGGTGGAAGCTAGTTGCTGTGCCCATTTCTGGGCCTGAGCTGACAGTTCCTGGCTTAGTGACAACGGTGCTACATTATGATGGGCTCTGTAATTATTGTGCGCTTTTAAGACATCGTTAGCAAACGCTTTGTCTGCCATTGTGGATCTCTGTTAAGAGTAAAATCTTTAGATTAGGGCGAAAAATTTACGAAACAAATTACAAAACAGAAAGCAGATCACTCATTATACAACAACAACAACAACAATAATAATAATAATAATTACATGTGAAAATGGTACAAATAAATAAATAAATAAAAAGACTGAAGATTATGATGATTGAATTATTACTGTTATTATTGCTGTTGCTGCAAAAAAAGCCCAAAACCATTCAATTACTTATATAAATTTACCCTTTAAGCCAGACAAATACTAATAAAATAGAGTCAGTCTATATATGAAGGTTCTGAGACAAAGATATGGAAAAGCTTTCGACCTATATTCAACATCCTGTCCCGATATCTGCTTTATGCGGACGTTGCTAGCGGGGTTCATTGTAATTTACGTCATATTCGATCGAAGATGACGTAATAGATAATCTTAACATGTCGGTGAGAGATCGAAAATTAACACTTACAGTTATTAGAAATGTTTCTAGTTTTCAGAAACACTTCCCTGCTGCCTCCTCTCTAGGTGTATATGTGTCTCTTGACATAAAATTACTTCACTCGAATATTTTATCTTTTTCTTCACTATTATAAATACACTTTACTTCATAAAAATAATCCATTCTTTCTTCCTCACGTCTGCCATTATTAATTCCATTTCTGAACGATTTATCCTGTTTTGACAAAGACAAATACATGAATTTATTTCAGTGACCCTGGTATTGAACTTTATACAACACACACACACACACACACACACACACACACACGTATACAATTACACTAATACATGCTGTCATTTCAGGCCGTTCATAACATTACCAACGTCCAGTGATTGTGTATAGATTTTTGTTCAATTTTATTACTTTCTTTATTTCAGTATAAATTATTACTGTTGTTGTTAGTAGTAGTAGCATTAGTATTATTATTAGTATTATTAGTAAGAGTAGTATTAGAATTTGGCGATTATCTTTGCTTCTACTGACATTAGTGAACTAGAATCTATAACAACAGCTGGTTAGGGATACATGGGACAAATATAATAACTAGGGAAACCAGGAAAATATCAATATATTTATTACCGACAGAAGTGTAGAATCTAAAAACAAAAATAATTTTCATATTTTATTTTTCATTTTATCTGGTAAATGTAAGGCGTTTCGGAAGGATTTTGGGTTTTAATTTAAAAAAAAAAAAAAAAAGCACTACTACTACTAATAATAAAACAAACAAACAAACATAAACTATTATATATTAATTTATTTAGCTCTAATGAAAATAATTAATTGATTAATGAAAAGACAAAATTAATGACGTAATATATAAAAACCTGGGTATGTGCGTATTTATTATAGGTACAAAGTACAAACGTTCAAATAAAACACAAATGAACTCCATTTTGGTCAGTGTTAGAAGTCAGTCAAATGTTGCACCCGATACTTCTAGGACTGTATGACTAAACATGTTCTGGATACATTCTCTGTAATCATAAAACTTCCACAACCATTTGTTCTCTCAGTATGTTTCCACTATAACGTTGTTTGGCCCTTTTCCTATACATAAATGTACCTTTCTCAATAGATTGTGTAAACATCCTTATTTTTTTAAATATTTTCCATTCGAAAAATACATTAGATATTAGAGGAAGCTGGAAATATATATTAAAGGATATTTTAACCGGGGACGATTTTATATGCTGCTGAAATTGTCAACATAAACAGTATGAGCCATCCTTTTTCTAATATGCCCAAACCATTAACAATCTGGTTTGATAAAAGAATATGTGTGCATGTGCCTTTATGGATTAGGGTAGATTAGAAAAAGAAGGCCCCATAATATGCATGGTTTATTTCTTTATGTTGGTAGTAACTGAAATGTCGTATATAAGCACAGCAAGTAACCTTTCTGTAATCTACAAAAGAAATATACTGTGACATTTTATGTTGATAAACAACAGTGTTGTTACAAATTAAAAACAGTTAAAAATATATGTTAATAGACTGGAAGTTGTTTTTTTTTTTGTTTTTTTACATAGAATAACATTATACCTACATTAAACGTACACTGTCTTTTTTTACTTGTTCTTTAAAATTAGTCTAACTTCAACCAATAACATATTTATAACAACTTTTATGTGAACTCTTACCATTCGGTTACAAAGCGACATCTTTATTTGTCCAGTAAGTATTTCCTTGTAGTTAGTGATGATTAATGATATCTGCTCGTGTCATTTTAAGAGATTCTGTTAATAATACATTTATAAACTGTGGTTTTTCCGTCATGTACATGACCGTTGACTTTATCACATTCTGTTCCGCGAATGACGTGTTTATACTAATGTTTTAGATTTAAGCACACAAACTTTATCAAATAAGTGTTGATCTTGCTTTTTATATATATATATATATATATATTATAGCATTATAATAATATATATAGATAATATTAATTGAATTTACTACTACTACTACTACTACTACTACTACTACTATTATTGCTACTGCTGCTGCTATTACTGCTACTAATACTTCTATTATTGCTACTGCTACTACTACTGCTACTACTACTGCTATAACTGCTACTACTACTACTACCACTATTAATAACAACAATAACAAATAAACTAGAAAACAAAGAAGTGATGCTGAAAAACATGTATCAGACAAAATCGTGTAAATCATAGACACCAATCCGGGGTTAATAAAACTGAGATAATTCACCATGGGTAGGACAATTTTTAAAAATCCTTATTGCTAATCTTTCCCAGTAAGGAAACAGTTTACAACAGTAAAATATTTCGTATAATTAACAAAAATTTGATACCACCAAAACGTATACAATACATTTCCTTATGAAGTACTAACATATATACAATTAGAGTAATTTACTAATAATATATACAAAATATATACTTAATGAACTCACCATACACTGCTAAGATTGCTCAAACTGTTATCCCAGTATTGGCGCTGTTGTTCACAAATGTCAAACGTCCACCCACGATAGTAAGAAAAATAAAAAGATTCATTATTGGGTCAAGCTCTCCACCCTTCGTTATCGTGGTATTGTTAGTGACCAGTTACAAACGTGTTTAGTGTTGTTGTTTTTTTATGTGTGTATACGTGATGTGTGATACAGCTGTGACATGTAAACTATTTATTGATGTTGTCGTATTAATATAGTAATGTTAACAATGGTATCGCATTTTTAGAAAATCCTAGAACTTTTAAAATCAAATGTGTTAATGGACTATAGAATTAAACTCTTATTTTTCTTCCTTTTATTGCTTATTATTATTATTATTATTATTAGTAGTAGTAGTAGTAGTAGTAGTAGTAGTAGTAGTAGTAGTAGTAGTATTGTTGTTGTTGTTGTTGTTGTTGTTATTGTTGTTGTTATTGTTGTTGTTGTTGTTGTTATTGTTCTTGTTGTTAATTGTAAGTTTTTTTTTTTTGTGATACCAAATAAAAATTTAATTTCAAAACACCGTCTTAAATGTTAGGCTATTTTTTTTTTATCATTCAATATCATTAAATATCTGATGTTAAATATAAATATCTTGTAATATTATTGTAGTAAAATCGCTTCACACATCATACATGTATATATTACCTTGACGATGTCAGTATGTTCATTGGTAACAATACCCGTCAAAATAGTTTGTATCGTACGAAAAGTATATCTTACTGAAGTAGACATCCGATATTTCAAAACCTTCAGTTTATGTCTAGGAATGACACACAAAAAATAAATCAAAACAAAAGAAAAAAGAAAAAAAAAGAAAATGGAATAAGTAGATGTAGTATTGTGTATCAGAGACATTGTTTAACGTCATCATTAAAGTAGTGAAGAAAAAAGTGCAAACCCTTTGAAACGTCAAAATTGTTTTAGATAAATTTACTATATATATATATAATACAGCCGATCAAATGTGTGTCGTTATTTGTGGGTGTATGTTTGTATTTTAACACTCAGGTCAAAATCCTGATAGTGGAGCAATCTAAATTAATGTGTTTACTCAAGTCCACGGTTGAACTACACACAACTTTATATAATAATAATAATGATGATGATAATGATGATGATAATGATTGTTGTTGTTGTTGTTGTTGTTTATTTATTTATTTATTTATTTATTTACTTTTGTGGTGGAGACAACCATGAAATCTCCAATCAATTAAAATCCACACTACGGTGATTTGGTTTCCACTGAAATGCTGTATTTGGCCTGTTATATGTAATAAAATCTTGTAACTGTATATTTATTAGAGAGAAAAAAAAAAAAAATGTAATAGAAAACAGGTCTAACACTGATTACATGTAATCAACACTGTTTATATTTTTCTATACTAGTACTGTTTTCATTAATGCAGCAAAGTATCTTTGAGATTTATTTGTAAGACTAGAGTTATTTCCCTTCCATTATTAGCACAACTTACTTTTTGTCGTTAACGAATCTTTATATATACATACTCATGCACACAGACATACACTCAGACACAGTCACTCACATACACATATACACATACACGCATACACTCACAGCCAGTCACAGACACCCACACATGCACACACAGTTACAAATACAACCTACAAGGGTATAAAAACACAGATGCGTGTAGAGGCTAATCCAGGTTTTCTGATGATAAGGGATAAGTTCTGTCACTGTAATGATTTTATATAATTGTAAAAAATCATGAAAGTAATGTTTACCTAAATGTCCTTTAAATATATATTTAAAGATGTAAAAAGAGTATTTAATATACCCATTCAGATGAGTAAGAATGAATATGGCTACAATTAAGTTTTAAAAACTCGTCTGTGAAAAAGACGATTTCTTCTTCTTCTTCTTTTCTTCTTCTTCTTCTTCTTCTTACTACTACTACTAAGACTACTACATCTACTACCAAATATATATATATATATATATTAAACTTTATAAAACATTAGAAATTTAATGTATTAAAATCATAAGCTGTGTTAATCTTTATTATATATCAGTAAAAGTAACTTGTTCATAAATAGTTCGTTTATTAAAGTGTCACAGTAAAACACGAAATAGTACATTATTTAGACGTAAAACATGATAGAAAACAAATATTTAAAAAGAACAGTGTTTTAAATAATTATTCGCATCTAGATGTATAAGCACGTAGAAAATCTGGGAGGTAAAGAATATGTCATAAAAATAAAGAGAACACATGAGGAAAACAAAAAACATAATGGAATCATAATATAAGAAATGGATGGAAACTGAATGACGCCAAAGACTCATGTACTGGCGCCATACAGCTGCAGAGTTTTCTGTTAAAATAGCTGGATACCTTAATAAGAAGACAAATATCGGAAATGAAAACTAAATTTCAAGTTTTAAGTATCCAGTAATTTCACATTTTGTATTTATTAATAAGTTTTTTGTTGTTTTTTTCAAACATTGATCGAAGTCAGATATTTGTAATATTTGTGTTTTATTTTTGGGGTTTTTTCTGTTAGTGCAGATTAATATATAGAGTATTGTGAGAAAATGGAAAGTCAGCAAAGCAAATAAACAAGAGAGAGAGAGAGAGAGAGAGAGAGAGAGAGAGAGAGAGAGAGAGAGAGAGAGAGAGAGAGAGAGAGAGAGAGAGAGAGAGAGAGAGAGAGCATCAAAGCCGTTGCAGCAGCTAACTTTTAGCGTTTCTTATAATAATTGTTTTAACAGTCTCAATGTAATAAATTAAAAATAGTTAATTTTTGCAATTTTAAAATTTATATGGAACAGCATATTGATAATAATAATAATAATAATAATGATGATGATGATGATGATGATGATGATGATGATGATGACATCAGAAAAGTTAAATTTAATGACTCAGTCTATTTGAGTTTGTTCCTCACCGACGTACACCGTTAATGGTTTACAATTATTGTAGGGGTTCATTCAAACTGACATCGTATAAAATGTCAAGGTTAAAATGTATAGGACTAAACGTTAACGGACAAAATGTCTGCAGATAACGGGGTATTTCTTAAAAACGATCAACTCTGTTGCATAACGTAGACTAATTTTGCTTTATTTTGTTGTTGGCTTTGGAGGATTCTCCAGCAATTAAAGGATACATTTTATTTAATTACGCACTTAGTACATTATTAATTCATATCTACATAGAGATATATATATGGATAACAGCTCGTGAAACAGTTCATAAAGTAATTACCTCTTCACATAGACAGAAAACCACAGCTCCTACTCACCATCATGCTCTTTATAAAAAATACTTCTTAACTAAATCCAGCATAAAATTTTGTTTTAATGGTTATGCTTTCTGCTAAATCTAGTCCTGTTTGGAAAATATATACAAGAAATCTATTGGCGCAATATAATGAAATACATTTATTGATTAACAGCAAGAAATCTTTTTATCTGCATCTTCTAAATAAAAAGAGTTTAAAAAAAAAAAAACATTTAAGTAGCTGTAAAGAAGTCACTGGAACGAAAAATTACCAAATGTATGGGGAACACACACAGGTTAATTACGTATCAAACCAGAAAATACTTGAAAAGAAAAAAGAAAAGAAGAAAAAGGAATAAAAAGATAACAAATAACGAATCTGAACAAAAGAAATCGATATTTTCAAACATGTAAATGTATATTTATGTATGTATATATGTGTGTGTGTGTGTATATATATATATGCATAGACACACAAAATATACACAACAACACACACACACACACACACACATATATATATATATATATATATAAAAAGGTTTGAGAATAAAACAAAATATAATTTAGTTGTACGATTCTAATCTGCTGCAGCCTGTCGCTCAAGTATCTTTTTCTTCGTCTGAACGGCGAATGACGACTTGAGAGAGAAGTAATAATTTGTCATGGTCGCTGCTCTCTGTTTTAGCGAGCACTTGGACGCGAGACAAGAGTGACAGAGGTAATTACTTTATGAACTGGTAAAGGAAGAAAACAAGTCGGGGTGGTTTAATGGTTTTGCGCGATAATTCCTCTCCTGCTCCAGACACCATTGATTAAACGAGAAACATGCAAGCTGGGCGATTGTATTATGGAGAGGAAATAAAAAAGGAAGTTCAGCTGTGGAAATGAATGTCATGTTATGATGTTGGACTTTTGTCATTCGAATTTTATTTATTTATTTTTTTTTCTTTCTTTCTTTTCTTATTTTGTTAGTATCTTACGTTTTTTCCCTGTTTATTTCTATCTTTTCATGTCCTTTCATGTACATGTATTTATTTGTTTCTTCTCTGTTTCTTTGTAAAAAAAAAACATGGCTCTTTTCTTCTTCTTGGTTTTATTTTTTTTTAGTTCTTTGTTGTTCATAGTTCTTTGTTTGACATACTTCTTAATATTTTAAATTTCTTTTTGACTACATTAAAGTTTTATTTTATAAATATAATAAATTTACTTGTCACATTGTCAAATTCGTGCAGTTTATCGATTGTAAAGGCAGATAGACCACTGAATTTTATTTTTATTATTAAAAGCAAGTTATTCATATATTGTTTTACACACGACAATTATAATAATGTTTTCAGTGCGAACAGGAAAATGGCTAGAAACAAGATATTATTACGATATTCATCGTATTAGAGATAACCATACGTTTTATTGAATTTGCCTTCAGTGTTTGCAATAACAGAATAAAATTTATACACCATTTAAAGTTACAAAAGTAATTATTTGTGGCAGACCATCAGTCATTTGTAGAATGAATACAGAAAGAACAACGTACATAAATAATATATAACACAGAGATATGTCACTGTCATCGTTATCACTACTGGTGCTAATAAAGTGACTCCTCGACAAAATCATCATCATTACTTTCACCAGCAAAACGTTTGCATATTCATCATTATAATACTTATTATATCTCTGGCGGATGATTTTATTACAAAAAAAAATATTACAGTACACTGACAAAACTAATTCCTTGTACAATATCAATTCCTGCAAAAAAAACAACAAAAAAACCCCAAAACAATAATAATAATAAAAGTGGTAAAAATTCAAAGAAAGAAAGAAAGAAATATATAATATTCTTTTCTACAAAATATTAATAATTATTATTACTGCAGTTTCTGCTGTTGTTATTGCTTCAGTTACAAATACTGCAAATATTATCACTTCCTCTTGCTTCTGTGTTGCTACGATCAAAACGACATGAACTGAAAAACCGTGCGCGCGCGCGCGCGTTTGTGTCTATCTATATCAATATCTGTACTGAACAGAACTGAAATGAAAACAAATAACGTGCTTTTCACTGCAAGAGGTTGTGAAATACGCCTGACAAAGAAATAAGTCGTTGTTCTCACTCTCTCTCTCTCTCTATATATATATATACACGCGCGCGCGCACACACACACTCATACACAAACCCACACATGCTCATACACATATAATTAAAAGCCATTTCTTACGCCTGAATAGACTAAGACTCACATTATTCTACACTGTCACTAACCTTATGGCTACGCCATTTTTTAATTTACTTTTCTTTTTTCCTCCAAAAAAAAAAAAAATAAAGTCAATTATACGATTCCAGACTCTCACTTGGGTCTGTGAAAATAAACATAAATGCCAAGTTTTGCTGGAAAAAACAAAAGACGAGAAGATAAAAATTGTTTAACTGAATCGTAGAGTTTAAGATTAAAATATTTTATACAAGATTTTTTTTTTTTTTTTTTTTTTTTTTTTTCAGGCATGTTCTTAACGTTTTTGCAATGCAAATGTAGGATTTAAAAATTAATTTTCTGCGAAGATTCAGCCTAAACGATCTCGAAGAAACTTTGTACAAGGGAGATTACTCCATACTGTTACAGTTTATTTTCTATGGAGGAATGTTGTTCGTTAAAATCTATTCAAGCTTGAGTTTCGTTTCAAAGAAGTTGCCGCTGCAGGCAGAATTGCACTGTCAACAGAAAGGTCCAAAAATCAATTTTAAAAGAGTTAATACTTCATTCCGTTCCGCTGATGAGCTAACGTGGGACAAACATGCTCGTAACTAACAAAATAATTGATCGGTGACAAAATACCTAACATAATAAAAAGCTGATCACAAAAAAGCACGAAGGTTGTAAATTATTTTCACTTTCAAATTTTATCTTTAATTTATCTTTTGGATAAAAAAAAAAAAAAAAAAAAAAAAAACACTGAAAGAAATAAACAATAAAAGATGACGGAAAAATGACAAGGAGGTTAGAATTTCTAAATACCGGAATTGTACGAGCTAATTTGTTTTTCTTTACTTTTCTTAAAAAAAAAAAAAAATAAAATAAAATAATTTTAAAAAAAATTCACAAAATTTAAAAATTTCAAAGTAATCATAAAATAAATGTTGAGGAAAATATTTCTGAACAACTGTCTTTTCGGATATACAATATAGATACACATTATCTGTAAAACAAACGTGTACGAAAAGGTAAATGTTCAAAACACACACATAGAAACCTATTATACATAATCAGTGCCAAAAAAAAAAGGAAGAATATCGTTTCTTTAAATTTTAATATGTAGGATGCCACAAGCATTTTTAAAATTTTGTTTGAAATATCCCAGATAAACACACACACACACACACACATACACCCCACACACACACCCATGCAAGCATTCACATGTATATTCCTACATTCATATGTACGCGCGCACACATATATGCATAATTTAAAAAATCGGGAATATTAATATTTAATTCCTTGCTTAACCTAAACCTGAAGGCGATGAAGAATTAAGAACAGATCTAAACTGATAACTGTCAGCTAGAGAATTCAGCTCGCAATGAATTCCAGTTTGGAATTAGCGGTGAAATCAGAGCAAATCCATACGAGCGAAAACAGCAGCTTAAGCCGGCAAATGAACTGTAGTGGTTGAGTAGAGGATTATAGGAAAATAAATATTGATATAACATGTTGATTCATTTTTAAACTTGTAATCTGCTTGCAATCTCTTCTGTTAAAGGGATGTTTAAAGATATATACTCTCTCTCTCTCTCTCTCTCTCTCTCTCTCTCTCTCTCTCTCTCTCTCTCTCTCTCTCTCTCTCTCTCTCTCTCTCTCTCTCTCTCTCTCCCAGCTTGCTTACTCAGACCTAATTTCATAACTAACTATTATAGCTAAATACCCGTTTTCATTGAGAAAATATCCGCTTTAGCAAACATGATATCCAAATTTGTAGTATGTGCTTTCCAGAAGGTGCATGTAAAACTTAGCTTGCAGCAAAGGAAAAAGACCCAAATAAAAACAAGAAGAAGAAGAAGACGAACAACAACCAATTAACCCCACTATAGAGAACCAATGGTTTTGGTTTCTTATTAATTTGAGACAGACGTTAATAAAAACCTTTGCTTCCTACCTTGCCTTTTCATATTCAGTAGAGAAATAAAGCAGACATACACGTATATCATGATTTTAATATTTTTTGCTTTTATTCTAGGAAATAAATAGTACTGCATCTGCTAAGTCATAGTAAAATTTAAATTTATTATAATACTGGTTATTACTTGAATGACCAGACTGTGATAAAAATAAACGACCTTAGTATAAAACGTATAATATATCATCAGGGGAAATGGCAGCACTAATGGTTTATATATCCACTTAGGTTAAGTGTGTGTTTTGTAGGAATTAAGCAAAAGAAAGACACTTTTCAAAATTAATTTCGTAAATGTGCCAAAGCAGTCTCTCCGGGCGACAAGACTGAAGAACACTGGACACTGAGGATGTTTGTTTTGCGAGCTAAAACACGACACTTCCATTGCTTAACTGGATTTGCTGTTAACCCGAGGTTCCTATCAATGCTGCTGTCTTATTATTAGGATAAATCTCGTCTAAGTATAGCACAAAGTATGAATGATCTTATTAACACCACTGAATTACACATGATGGACCATTGGCCACTTACACGAGATGGACCATTGAGTCCTGTTTCAATAAGATGCCTCTGGCCACAATTTTATACATCGCTGACAAACATAATCCCGTGATGTTGAGAGCGTGAAAATAGCACAGCGAGGGACCGAAGGAACAGCGCACGGATTATGACTGAAAAAGAGAAAGTAAACAAGAGGCGGGTGGTAATGGTGAATGAACGGAATCAATTATTCAGGTAACTCAGATTATAACGAGGAAACAGAAAAAAAAATTATATAAAAATACGTCATTGAATATGCCGTTAACGATTGAGAAATGTATTTGACAGTTGCAAACTGATTCCCCATGTGTGAAATTTTTGCATCCAACCATGAATGTTCACAATAATTTGAATAGCCAGAGATGAAGAAAGAAAAACTGAAAACAGAGTAAGTTAGAAGTAACGCAGGTGTTTGTGTGTATGTTGTGTGCGTGTATGTATATAAAAATAAATAGAGGGAAGAAATCTAATATGACGACACCTATCAGTACTGGTTACTAACAACAAACACGTACTCTGTTAGTGCTCACATTAGCAAAGAACAGTGCATTAGCCAGCTCATCTACAACCTAAAATCTTTACTGAAATGCCTCAATTAGATTTCTCTTTCGATCAGAAGCCATAATGACCCGTCTCTTTGCCTTTAGCTTTCACTAGTATAATATCTAAATTATTTCACAGGAGCCATCGTCCATTTGCCCTAAGTCTTTTTGGTTTGAATATGACTTGGAAAGGAAATAAATAACCTGACAGCTTTTTCTATACATCAATATTATTAATACTGAGTAGAAATATCGAACAACGCACACGTTCACATACTCATACATACGAAATACATATTATTATAACACAACATTATGTTCAATATCCGTTGATACATTTAACGATTCTTTTTACGTAAATATATCTAGGTATGTATATGTGTACTTAGGTAAGTATACATACATACATACATACATACATACATACATACGTAATACATAGCATACATAGATTCATGCATATATGCATACATACATATATACATACATAACATACATACATACATACATACATACATACATACATACATACATACATACATACATACATACATACATACATACATACATACATACATACATACATACATACATACATACATACATACATACATACATACATACATACACACACACATTCACTGTACCTGAAGACAGTCTCTCATCTCTTAAGGATAGTAAGTATTATTTTGGGTAGTCTCTATGGACATTAACGAGAAACTTTGTGGCGAAAGAAACATCACTGAGCGTAATTAGAAGTCAATTTAAGCTGTTTCAATGAGACATTAAACTGATTTCTAATCTATCACTGGTAGTCAGGTGTAGCTGTGATATATTTCCGTAGTCGATGGAGACGTTGTAAAACCGTGAGAACCACCGGTCTTTGGGGATTTCACAATTTCATCGTCTTGTTTATTATTATTTATCAAAATAAATATTAGTTATTTGAAAGTCAATAGCTAGACAGAAGTTACGTAGTTTAGTCAAAACGTAATGTTTGTTTTTTTGCTCCCTGTAGAACCATTACAATACTCGTATATTAGATCAGCTCCAATTTTTTACCTCGCTTCATTGCCAAGTCATTATATTATTGATTATCCGAATGAAAAATTTCTATTTAAAGTTAAAGATATATACTTTATTAATCGGCTGATAATTGATTATTAAGATTTATTGAAAAAATATATAACCGTATCTAACAAAAAAAAAAATAATAATAATAAATAAATAGAAAAAAATACAAGAGAAAAAAAAAACGAACAACAACAAAACAAGTTTAAAATATAAGAATTTTAATAGCAACGATAGGAAGAGCAACAACAACAAAAAAATACAACAACAGCGAAACAACAACAATAGTAATAAAAAAAAATAATAACGGTAATAATAATAATCATCATCAATGCACATAATTGCGCAGTTACTCAAAATGCGCCAAAATTTGTTGTCATCATTCAGTTTGTAAGGAAATAATGAAGGTTAACATCTATCTAGAAAACGCTAGCTTGTTTCGAAGATTACACGAATATGAACAAAATGTCGATTATATCCTTAGGCGTGCTCAGGTAATCAACGATTATCGGCTCTTTATTTTTTTTTTTTTTTTTTTTTTTTTTTCAGAATAATAAATTCTTTATTGGTTATTATATTTTCAACATTTTCTTCACCGTTTTCCAAAGTACGACCATCTAAAACGGTGAATATCAATACACGTTCGTCAAAACTGTTCACGACACAGGACAAAAAATAATAAATCTAAAAGTGCCCACAAAGATGACCTTGTGCGTAGAAATTTCGTTGTAACAAATTATGTGAAATACATGGGTTATATACGTTGATGCTCTTTGTCTATATAAGTGGACAAAACATAAAATGAATATTTACGTACACAGTCACGTGTTTTACTCTCAGAAACTGTTCAAATATTTCTGGAAATAACCAGATGTTTGTTTTTCTTTAAATAATAAAACGAATATTTACACACAAAATCAAATATTTTTTTCGTTGACGTGTTTAAATATCATTGGTATAATTCTGACTTTATTTATACAAACCGTATAATATAACCAAAATACATCAGAAAAAAATAAAAATCATACACTGTCGTTCAAAACGTTTTTAAATTTAAAATTTAATGCTATCCATTACTGTATTAGAAAAAAAAAAAAAAAAAAATAAACGAAGGTTTTTTTTTATGACTTCCACAAATATAAATCCTTCACAGTTATAAACACTCTTTGTAAGGATTCGTGAAAAGTAGTGAGTTAACTGTATCTCTGAAAATGATTGCCTCTTACATAAACTGTAAACGACAAGAATACAATTACTGAACATACTTCTTCGGTACACAGTTCTGTAGATGACTGGCCACGCGTCTCTCTAGTTCATTTGGCAGTACAAATACCTCGACAACGTGGATGTTTCGAAAGAGATAAAGGAAAAAACAGAATCAGGATCGATCGTTTTATGGAGGCATAAATTAAACCCCGAGGACATTGGTTTTGTTTTCTCTTTCTGAGCCGACTTCCCGACTTTAAAGACAGTTTTTGCTAGTAGGCGTTGATCTGACATCGCATCTAGTGTTTGTTATTTTTGAAAAAAAAAAAAAAAAAAAGAGGAAAATTTGAAAATAACGAGACTAATAATTTACGAAAAACAGATGTGATCACCAAGGAACAATGAGATAAAAATATGTGAAGTGTTGATCGTAAAAAACATGTGACTAACAAAACTGTCTTTTATTTTAAATTCCTTATCTTGTTACATTATTTCTTCTTCTTCTTCTTCTTCTTATTATTATTATTGTTATTGTTGTTGTTGTTATTATTATTATTATTATTACTATTAGTAGTAGTAGTAGTAGTATAGTTGTAGCAGTAGTAGTTTAGTAATAGTAGTAATATCATTATCATCAACAACAAGAAAATTAACAACATCAATAACAAAGACGATACAAATAATAACAAGAACAACACACATGACAACAAAATTATATTTACTACTGTGAAAAATAAAAAATAATAATACATTAATCAAAGATTTGAATAAGCACAACAAAATCACCAGAGCACTGGCTGTAATAACATTAACTACAACAACAATAAAAATCTGACACGCTGAACTTGTATTCTGTAATTATGTTCTGTTACAGCTTCATATAAAATGGACCCTAGACTTTGCATTAAAACTAGCTCTGTTTGATCTTAACCTGTTGCTCCATTTTGATAACATCCTTGTTCATGCTATTTTCCTCAGTGAAAGCGCAAAGTCAAGTTTTACTTCTGATACAACTACTGCCACCACATTGCATGACAGTGAAAATCGAGTGGGTTGAGAAAGTATACTGAAAGTTGATTAGGACAAATCTCAACTAGACACTGACTGCTGTTTACCGCCCTCTTGCCAGTTCTGTTAGACATTCGATTCAGCTTGTTAACTCTATCGTTACAGCTGAAATAAAACATCTTACCAAACGAGGTATGTTATATGATGTTGTTACTTTTTTATAACAATAACGAAACAATAATGATAATAAAATCAACAAAACAACAACAACAACAACAATAATAATAATAATAATAATAATAATAATAATAATTATTATTATTATTATTATTATTATTATTATTATTATTATTATTATTATTATTATTATTATTATTATTGTTAGTAGTAGTAGTAGTAGTATGTATGTATGTATATATCTATGTACGCATAGGGAGGTGTCGACTCTTTGAAAAAAAACATTATACCGCCTTCCATTCACTTATGAAATAATTGTTTTTATAAACGAAATTAACCCAGACTAGACTGAATAAAGTTTCGTGACAAACAGATTTTGTATATTTCAGAATAAATTATTATACACGTCGCTAAAAAAAAGTCGAATGTTTCATTGAAGATAAGCTTATTAGCTTCTGTTTCAGTGAATATCAATTTCCACATAAGTTATATAAAATCATATTTTCCCAGAGTTCCTTTGTTTAGAAAATCACCTCGAGCTTTACAAAACATTTTCCTCTTCTTTTCCATCGTATTTATTTTTTTTTTTTTTTTTTTTTTTTTTTTTTTTCTTGTCAAGTGCCAAGAATAGTTTTCGCAGAACAGTTACTTTATTTTCAGCGGAGAAGCCCAATGACAGAAAACAATAATTGGAACCCACGGAGACAGCCGCCCTTCTGAAAAACAAATTTCGTTTCAAGATGGCCTCCGGTTGGTGAGAATCTCGTTGCAGTTAGAAAATGTCACGGCCAGTGATGTTCGTTTCATGACATCTTTTTAATGTCAGGATTTAATAAGGGTTAATGGCAAACTATTCTTTTTGTTGAACTGTACTGTAAAAGTAATTATCTTAGAAAATATCTCCAGGTCATCAGTACGTTTAAAAGTAAACATGGCCGAAAAAGAAAAAAAAAAAAAAAAAAAAATAATAATAATAATAATAATAATAATAATAATTATTATTATTATTATTATGATGCTGCTGATGCTGATGATGATGATAATAATGAGCGGGTTAAGGAGGAGGCGCAGGAGGAGGTATAGAAGGTTGATGATGGTAACTGTATTAGTTTCTTTAATTGTTTATTTCTTTTCAGTCAATCAGGGTTATTTCCCGTTCCAGTCTTTGATATTCTTCTCTTTGTTACTTCCATAATTTTTTTTTTTTTTTTTTTTTTTTTTTTGTATGTTTGTTAATTATCTTTATTTTCTTTTTTTTTTTCTTTCTGCATTCATATGTTTAATTATTTAATCATTTATATTATAAATTTAAAAAAATAAATGTTAAGATAAATAAAACAAATTGCCATAATATAACCCACACATAAGTTTCTATAAAACACAAGAATTATTCACAAAATTATAATACTATGATAATTAGTAAATACTATTTTTAGAATTCACATATAATGGAAAGATCAACAGGAATTTCTGAAATATTTCCTCAGTGATTTCCTGAAATCTCCAACCCACTTCGCTGTTTCGCCGCATGGCAATACAATATGATATTGATTATAAACATAAACTGACATTTTACTCAAAGAGCTTTTCACATTAAAAACACTAGCAATGTCAAAAAGGCAAGAAATGATCGATTGGCTAAATGGCATATTTTAACAGTTAAAACCGTAATGAAATGTTTATTTATTTATTTGTTATATATATATATATATATATATATATATATGTGTTTGTATATGTGTAGTGTATATAAGAAAATATTTAATTTTGATGGAACTGAACTGTTATAAATAAAATAATGAAATATAAAACAAAACAAAACAAAATAATAATAATAATAATAATAATAATAATAATAATAATAATAATAATAATAATAATAATCGATTTTATTTACAAGACAGGGAAGAATTCAGAATAGAATATTTTGAACAGCTTATAAAGCATATTTTTATATGAAGCTTAAAATTTTATTAAAATTTGTCTAGTAAAAAGCACATCCACGCTTACAGAATTGATTGTAAAGAGGGAAAAAGAATATAATTATATTAGCAATCGTTATAAAAATGAAAAAGAAAAAGAAAAAACGTATTTGTCTCAGAAATTCATTTCAAAGACTTAATTTGAAAAACAAAATGTTTCATGGATGAAATGTGTGGCTGATTGAGTGTGTGTGTGTGTGTGTGTGTGTGTGTGTGTGTGTGTGTGTGTTTCGTTAAACATTTGATACTTTGTTTATAGATTTCTGAAGCTTGAATACAACTATTTAAGTTATCAGAACGTAAACCAGCATATAAAAGTTATTAAAAAAAAATAATAAAAAAAATAAAACAACAACCCAGCAACATTTAAAGATATAAGACTCTTCAAACGTCTGACATAAAATTACATCAAAAACTGATACTCGAGGTCGTTGAAGATTCCATACATTTTATTACTGTTATTTTTTGATTAACATCTAACAATGCTGTGTTGTTTTTCAGTTACATATAAATACACTGACCTTCACAACGTCCTTACAACATATTTAATAGTGAAAATAACTCTTCATTAGCGGCTCGGTCCGAGTTTGGATGCTTTGAGTAGATGACATGAGTCTGCCAGCACCAATCGTGACATCTTCAAGTCAGCAATGAGCATCTTACCGTCCACAGGCGATCCTTAAAACGAAATTTGTTTTTCAAAAGGGCGATAGTTTCCCAGGGTCCCAATTATTCTTTTCTAATCACAGGGCTTCTTGATGGCTAATGAAGCTGTTGCAGGGATAACTATTCTGGGCAGAAAAGATGTAGCGCGGTACCGCCTTCGGGGATTTGTCAACAAAAGACTTGCGATGGAAAGAAACATGTTTGACGTGGATTTTACAAGACATGTGCTTAGGAGATGAATGTCTAAAGGGAAATTTTCGATTTCTGCGGAGCTTTTGTCTGGTTTCCTATAGCAAGCCACAGAATCATAAGCGGCGATAATAGAAGAATGTTGTCTGCATTTTTGGGGTTTGAAATTTGAGATTTGAGATTTACAGGTTTCATGCTTGTTCAGTATTTTCAACAGTAGCAAATGTTATACATCGTGGACATGACTGCTGTTTTTAAATAATGAAACACTGCGAAATGGTAGTTTGAAAATAAAAGGCTATTTCTTATTTTAAATAGTATATTTATCAAGAACAACCACTGCACCTGAAGTATTTTAAATAAATTAATACTTTAGGATGAGACATGATAACTTTATTTTTACATATTTAAATAAATATTTTACATTCAAAGAGTTAGAACCAATATGCTCCTATGTCTGAATATATATATATATATATATATATATATATATAGAGAGAGAGAGAGAGAGAGAGAGAGAGAGAGAGAGAGAGAGAGAGAGAGAGAGAGATCTGTACAATTTTTTCACTTTGTTTACTTTTATTGTAAATCATAAACAGAAAGTTTCATGATTATTTATACCGTAAAACATTTTCAGAAATTTAATTTTTGAATTCATTGTTATTGTATTTAATTATGTCGAGTGTTCTGAAAAAACCTGTAGATCTACTCTGTCCATAATAATATGAAACAAAAGAAAATAATTATCGAATAAATACCTGGTATTAAAAATGTTCTAAAATAAAGTAATCGAAGCAATTAAACAACATGCCTGCGTATCGATGTTGTTTGCTGTTTTGCAAAACAGCACGTATATACCTTTGTCTCAGTGTGAGTGAAAACAGAATTTTTGTAGCGTACCTTTACGTTTGTTAAATAATGCTTTTATTGTCCTACACTCACAGTTAGTTTTTCTTTTGTTCCTACCCATTCGGCCTACAATTCGCGTTATCTCGGAGTTAAAACACGTGAATAAAAATAAAATGCAAAACTGTGATAAACATCAGTTTTGCTTAGTGATTTATAACATGTCATTAAATATGTTTTCATAGCATTAACCACTTACTCACTCAGGAATACAGTTTTTAAAAAATTCTTTTTACTCAAAAAAATGGATTACTTCATACGTTTAATTGGTTTTCGATTATCGAATCATAAAGAGACACGTAGGAGAATTTCAGAAACTGATGGAAGATTTTTCTTCTCTCTCTTTTTTTTTTTTTTTTTTTTTCTAACTGAAGTAAAGCAGTGAGATCCACTTTCCAATATAATAAGTTTTTACACTTCGCCAATCACAGATTTAATGTAGCGTACCATTTTCGGTGATGTAATCATTATGTCGATGACCTCACGTCTCAAGTTTAGAGCTACAAAAGCAAATGGATGTTAATGATGGTAACAGGACGTTTACAAAGTTGCATATTTTACAGAGTATTCTCGAATAGCTCAAAACTGAAATTCTGTTCCTGCCTATAGATTAGAGGTGTTGTTTGGTAGGATTAAGGCTGTTAAACTATAAAAAAAATGTCCACCATGTTCTTTCCAGGAAATTATATACTATTTCACTAACGTTTTCTGTGCTAGGAGTTAGCGATAACTGCGTATATCTGGTTGTTTTAGTGAAGTGATCTGTGGTATAGGTTGTTTCTCTGGAGCTTTCTGCTGGGATTAGAGTTATTTGGGGTGTTAATAATTTAACGGGTCTTCACATCTAAATGAAATTAAGAAAAAGACGAAGAAAGACAATATTCGGTGAATAGACAATATATTTTAACAGAAGAAGACAGAATGTCTTTCAGCTTTTAAAACCGAATAAACTATATGATATAAAGTGTTAGTGGAGCATTTTACACATACTGACTCGATAATAATATTTTCTTATAATATGACGTATTATGTTACTACATAGAAATTTATTTAGGTGTATAACTATTTAACCTGATGTTGTTTATATTATGTATGCTTGCAAACCACTTGAGCGTACAGTTGTATATAATTCAGTTGAACCCAATAAATAATCACTCATTTGTTATCTATTTTTCTTCTCCGAATTATGTTAGTTTTGACTGCACACTGTTATTGTGTAATATTATTGTGAAATGTTAATTAACATGTTGATTATATCTGGAATCAGATGGACTGAATCATAATCAGCTATAATATTAATCTCAGAAATCTTTAACAAAACTAATTTAGTTTTAGATATTCGGTTCCTGGCCCAAACTGTCTCAAAACATATTACAATGTGATAGAGAAGAGTTCTGACAATGAATTTTTTAATATGAAACCACTGCTGACCATATAATTTTCAGCTTTTATTTATTTGTAATTATGTATTTACTTCTTTTTTTAAATTTAAATTTTTGTGAATTTAAAAAAACAAAACCCAAAAGCCCCATTAATTGTCTCTAAAATATCTTGATATTTAATTTGCTAGACTTTTCTAATATTTTAAGGTTCCTTGTTATGAACATGAAACAGTTAAAACAACAAAAATTCACCGAAGAAAACAAGATCTACTTTTATCTTGTATTTATTTGTTCATAACATTCTTGGTGAAAGGTTTAAAAGCATTTGATTACTGCAGCTGTCAAGAATCAGTTTAGTATATTTTCACCACAGTTAATGGAACTGAAGGTGAATTTCCCCGTCGTTTTATTTATTTAGCAGATTTTGATATATTCGTGATGATGACTACAAGATGATAATAACAATTATTGTAACAAAGATGTTGCTTAAGATTATGTTGATAATAAATGAATAAACAAATTATTAAAACAATAAGAATGATAATAATAATAATAATAATAACAAAGCTTATTCTGTGTACAGGGTTCAATCGGACACATCGATGCTTGATCACAACAGCACGTGCGTGTTATCTCAAATGAATGTTCCGTTCCTAGCACTGATTTCCGTTTACATTAGGAAAAAGACACGTCCATCCTTTGTCGTTACAGCGCCGCTAAGCCAAGCATGTTACACTAACAGCAAACTATATCACTGATACGTCTGTCTGTATCCCCGGAGTGTTAAAACGAATCAATACAATTCCAATTTGTCCATTTGTGTAGTCTTTGAAACAAGATATTAGACTCTATATTAAAGTCCAAGAAAAATGGAAAGATAAATTTAAATGGATGTAAGAAGTATAAAAAGGAAAAAAAAAAATAATAATATAAAAACAAACAAAAAGAAGTGAATGAAAGACATGATGATGATAATAATAATAATAATAACAACTAATAATTATTATGACAATGATAATGATGATGATGATGATGTTGACGATGATGATGATAATAATAATAATAATAATAATAAATAGCGGACAAGATAAGGAACATTTCGTGGAAGAAAGGAAAGAAGGACATAAGTAAAAATATATACTTCAAAGAGATTACAAAAAAGGAAGAAAGATCTATTTAAATCCTACTTGTTACTATAAAGGTCGTGTTTAGTCGGTTTAGTGGGAGAGCCATGTGCGTCTTCAACTTGACCTTTATTACCACGTCTAAATGCTGCAAGTACTCGTAGAATAATATGTATAGGTGTTTACGTTATTACAGCAAGTCAGATTAGTTGAGAATCGTGTCAGTAGCGGCTGGTAATATCGTTTGATTGCTCAACAAATCTGCTCTTAATTCTGTCTCAATAACGTCTCAGACTACTCATTCAGAAATGGTTAAAGTGATTTTCCTTTAACTAAGATGATACATATATAGATTTTTTTATTTGTTTGCAATCTGTATTTAGATTATACGACTGTTGTAGGTAGAGTATTAAACAGAAGTTCAGTTCCTGCTTCAATAATTATATGGTAAAAACGTGACCGTAAGGAGACTTGAAGTAAAATGTTTTATCATATACGTTAGATATAAAAAGCTTTCAATTCTGTGTTCAGTTCAAACAGGCTCAAATCTTTAGTCACTGGTTGTGATTAGTGTTTTAAAAGATTATGTCCATGCAGGGGTGTTACGTCGAATAAATCCAAGAACAAATGTTTTACTAAATGAGATTTTCGATACATTTTTTAATCAGAAATTTAGCTGTCATAAATTTTACGTATTGCAGGTCTCGTTTTATACAAAAGTCGTAACCAGAGATTTCCGAAACGAAACAAACAGATGACAGGAAAATTTCGGCTGTCTTTAAATTAGAGTAGGTGTTTTCAACTCAGGTCGCGATGTGTTCTCATTAGATATGCGAGAGATTTTGAAACAGTGGTTACCAATTTGTCTAATGGCTGGTAGGACATGCTGTTTAGCAGTCTAGACAAAATAGATATGAAACTATTTCATTAGAAAAGGATTTTTCATCTTGTTATTATGATAATACTAAATAAATAAACAAATTATCTTTCGGAGAAAAACTTTTAAGACTTAATAACGAGGTTTCCATAACAATAAAAATAAAACAATATACATTAGCAAACAAATAAATACTAAATATATGACCACGACAAGACAGAAGAAAAAACATAGTGGAAGGATGAATTTAATGACAAGACAGAAACTAGTTAAATTTAATACTGATCTATTACAAAAATTCACATTAAAAAAAAAAAAAGCTGCAAGTTTTTCTTTTCTACCTGTTACCGTGTCTGCTTCTACTAACAGAACAACTTTGTTATTATTACTGCTCGATCCTTCATAACATTCATTAGTTTAGTGTGCATAGATAATGGCCCCTAAGGACACACTTAATTCCCAATTAGAAAAATAACTAAGCAGTTTTCAATTATTCTAGTTCTTAGTTTAAGTGTCTTCAGAGATTGCACCTCTCAGCTCCTCCATCTCACGGGAAAACCTTGCATAAGTACTTTAATTTCCATTTTCCCTCGTTTTTAATAATCTGCTGCCACTAAACTAATACTGAAAAGAGGATTATACTATTTATCTCTCTTTTTGTCTCACAGGTTAACCAAAGGTGAGAAACAAAAAGAAGATATATCTGTTTCCTCGATACTCAGATTTTGTAACTATTATCAGAAAATGGATTGTAATTAAATTTGGTTGGACTTCCGTGACAGTTTGGACTAAAACGTTCTGTACAAATATTCTTTTATACAGTGCTAAGGAGAAACAAGAAAATGCACATAGCTTTCAGATGATATCGCGATAAATTCATTCAATTATTTAAAGTCAGAGAAAGCAAATCGTTATTGAGGCTGACAAAGCTGGCAGCTATCAATCAGACGTGGAACTAATATCCGTGTTTAACCTCAGTCGGCACCGCCATTAGTGATATTCTTATAGTTATTGCAACACACCGGAACATTCAGTGACGTCGAAACCAAAGGATGAGCGCATTCTTGTAACGTCTTCGTCGACTATGTAATTTATAACCAGCAGCGCAGAGTCAGATAAAAGAACTCTTGACCCTTTACTCTTGATGAGGATCATTTTTACTTATTTTATTACCTTCCTCTTATACACAAAAACTAATTTTCTGTTTCTACACACGAGTGTTTTGAACTATAATTACTTTCAGAAGACTCAATGGCGTCTAAACTTTTCGAACTGGAAAACTTTGAATCTCTCTCTCTCTCTCTCTCTCTCTCTCTCTCTCTCTCTCTCTCTCTCTCTCTCTCTCTCTCTCTCTCTCTCTTATAGTTGGTTTATCGTCATTTCATATATTGACACTATTTCCATAAGGATTGTATTTTGAATTAAATGGTCCAGTGTCAGATATTATTATTATCTTTAGAAGGCGTAATTTAGAAATGTAATTTTCTCTAGACAAAATGCATGATACAGCAGGATATAACACACTCGATTAACAGATTTGTTGGTGAACTGCAAAAACGATTTCGTTTTCTTCTTTGCCACTAATTTCCGTGATAAACGATCAACTGAATACTGTAAAAATAATAAACAAACTATAAATTATAAATGACTTCTGTTTATGTTTTTCCGCCATCAAAAGCGTATCTGCTATTTTTAAATATTTCTCATTATATCAACGACCTAAAGTTATTATCCTTTTCTAATGTATTTTATTACGGAATAATAATGCATCTTTAAGCAGTGGTATTGCTTTTCCGGAAATTAATTTATTTTTTTCTTGTCTGCATGTGTGACATTAAACTGCAGACTATTCATTTGTCTTTTGACAATAATAACAACAGAAACATCAACAATTTAAATAAAAGTAAATTAATAAAAATAAATATCCGTTCACAATTTAAAATTCATATTTTCTATGACTAAAACTAATCTAGAACACATTATTCGTGATATGTGAATTAAAAACAATGTGTATGTATATCACAGAGAGAGAGAGAGAGAGAGAGAGAGAGAGAGAGAGAGAGAGAGAGAGAGAGAGAGAGAGAGAGAGAGAGAGAGATTTACCAGCATCATTGTGGTTAATAAATATATATTTTTAGTTTAAATTTATTACACGATTTAATTTCAGAATTTAAATATATCGACTAATTCAGTGATCCAACTTCTTAATTTAGACCCAAATAATAAACTAATGTCGCATCAACCATATAAATTAATGCACTCTAAAATGAATCGGTTAATCCATTCTGTCTTTAATGTACCACGGTGAGGATGCGAAACAACAATTTAATCTTGCTCACCATTATATCGAAGTATCAATACCGAAAATTTCATGCCCGAGACAACTTCACCTTGAATGACGTCACCGCCAATCAGTAATCTTGTTACATGGCGCTACTGTAGGAATTGCGTACCTTGTTAAATTCGCGACCCATAAAGGCGTTACTTAATGAGGTTAGGACAGTGCTCCGAGAAGCGTTTGTGGTCGATCGAGTGAACTGATAATGGGTTAGTTTATAGACAGAATTTCTCATAAGGTGCTGGATATTTCTTGTAAAATGAAAAAGAAAAGGCAAAAACGGACTAAATGCGTCGTTAAAATAATTTTCGCCGAATAACGAGAAAAGCCTTGGCGAAAGCTAACTATTTCGTGATGAAAAATTGTTCATCGGTGCATTCTAAGAGTTGTTAGACTTTCGCTTGATTGATTCCCAGTACAAGTACTAAGGAAGATGAACGTTGGAGAATATGTATATATATATATATAAAGCATAATAATGAGAACGCCTTTAAAACTTCAAATGAAATACAACACCTTTCTTTGGTCTAATAAAATAAATTAAAAATGACAAAAAGAATTAGCAGATATTTTGAACGTCCACAGGTTTCCGAATTAATAACTACAAAGTTATCATTGCATCTACCTAACTATGTCTGGACGATTGCTGCAGTAACTGCCAGTTGTATCATCGAAAGTACATCACTACTACATCCTCCAGCAGCATCGTAAAGACGTCTGCATCTTTCAAAGCGATTTCATTCTCCGTAACACTTTCTAACAATCTTTCTATTAAAGCGATTCTACCGTACTATCTTTAACATAATTATGAAAATTCTTCTTTGAAAAAAAAGAAAAGAAGAATAATACTAATCAGCATTAAGAAAACAGTGTCAAAAATAACTGCTGAAAATATTATTTCAAAACTGAATGAAGAAAACCAGAGCGAGTTATTTTTTTCAATTGGTTTATTTTGTTTTATGCAAGTGTATATTTCAAAGTACATCTCATGGCGTAATTACCTTTTAAACTGATGATGATTAAATTTTATCTGAATTTAAAGCCTGATGAAGAAGATTTAGAGTCTCAGAACCTCCCCGTGCCCTTAAGGGAAACGTCACTAGAGATGGCAAATATTAAGATTTTGGACTAAGCAGGATATGCATGTCCTATGGGGGAAAGTACAAAATATGAATTTTTCTTTGAACACCTACAGCTATATCTGCTAAACTTGCTTAATGTCATGAGCATTTTGTATTAAATACAGTTGTTGTATTTAATAGAATCACTAACGGATTATTCATAATTCATTAAAACCAGTGAAATAAAACACGGTGTTACAATTTTCTATATTCTAATCGGCATTTTTCACACGTGGAATTTAAACACACATTACTTGTGAAATTATGATACATATTTAAAAATGCCATTAAGGATGTGTGACAAAAGCTGCAGGCTTGTGTTTTCATCTAACCTTCTTTTTTTTTTACCACACATTTAATCTTTCTGCTTGAATGTTTATGTCATCCATATTTGCTTCTTATGTTCATGTGCAAATTTCTTCCAAATATACACTGAAATTTCAAGTCATCATGATCTTTAGAAAATACACTTTCAAACAAATGCTTTGAAAAAAAGGCAACAAAAGGAAATTACCGCTTAAAAGCTCCGACTACGGGATTTATTATTCTTCCAAATGGTTAGTTTGATTGAAATAAATGTTCAGTGCTAGTGCGAGCCGTTAGTCTGGGAAGCAAGGCGATAAAACCGCGCCTACTGAATTTATCAGTATGCCATTACTCTGAGCAGCGCGGCGGTTTTACCGTGCTGTTCACACTGTTAATCTACTTTCCAATAATCATTGAAGTCTCGCTGCAATTCGAAAGAGATAAAGCACGATTTTCAGAAATTCTAGTTATGACCTCTTCTGATACACTCTGTTCTCTCGCCTTTTGCATACGCTTGACAGTATTTACTGTAACGAACGTGCGAGGTAACAGATTAAGTTTTAGATACTTTAATTAATTGATTGATATTTTTTTTTTTTTTTTTTTTTTTTTTTTTTTTTGATTGATGGGTTGTCAGGCAGGCTTGTTTGTACGATTTCGGCTTTCCATTTCGAATAAATGGTTAAATGAATTTAAAAATATATGAGTTGTTACTAAACACGTTTATATTAATTGTATGAGAGAAAAGTCACTTGTACCGATTTGCAATATCAAATAAAAAAAAAATACAAATAAACATCGCTTTTAACTTAAGACAGTAAAATGCCATTAACAAACAGACGGTTCTGTTTCAGTTAAGAGTGATGCTTATAAATGAAGATAACTATTTAATTTGCATTACTTTTACTTTTGTTTTTACATGTTGTCTGAATACAACGAATATTCTAATCTACGTTATATTTTTTTTTTTTCAAAACATCAAAAATTAATTATTTCAAAACATTTATCATTTTATTTTTGGAAAAAAATAATAGGATCTGTATTACAGAAGTGACACGGTATTTATTGGCAGGCTTAACAGATTATATTTCTGCTGAGTTACACTTCTGCAGCCAGTACAACAGAAGACACGAATAATGTGTAGGTGTGGTTAGCTGTTACGTGAGTCTTGCTATTGTCTGTTTTGTACACATAATAACATGTCAGTATTCCTGAGTCTCAGACTAATGGATTCTCGTCTGATTACTTATAATAGTAGACTTTATAGTGCGTTTATTCCTTATTACCTGTAGAAAGGAAACTTTTACCTGACATACCATATTTTGACTGTGCTGTTAACACCGGTTAGTTTAAAAATACCAAAATAATACCAAAAAAAAAAAGAAAAAAAAAGAAGAAAATACAGAATAAATAAATAAATAAATAAAACAGAACCGGAACCAGAACTTCTCAAAGTCAAAAGGATATAAATAAAGAAACAAACACGGCTTATTTGATATCCTTGTCAAGTTTCAGTCTGGCGTGTTACGATGTTTTGCAAGCCATTCTTTTAAAATCTGTTATTTATTTTACTCTAATGATAGTTGTAGAAGAGCAGGCTGAAACCATTAGCCCTTCGGCTGGTAGTTTCTAGGATCACATCCCTTGTAGAATTAATTGCGGAAGACGAATACAAAGGCTCTTTACTATTACTATCTGGTCTTCTAACAAAGAAACTATTATTGTTCGTAGATTGTATGCCACCGAAGTCGTATTTCACAGTAATGTTTTCTGTCTAGCGTATTGAACACACACACACACACACACACACACACACACACACACATAAAAACAAACAAAACAAAAAAAAGATAAAAAATAATAATAATAAAAATAACCGACGCCTTATTCATCCAATTCAGTATGGATACGTAATGAATAATTTATCAACCAAAAGTCTGAGTATGTTTATTTCTGTTTAGTCGTTCATATTTTGATGTTGAACATCACAGTATGCATGCTTTTTTCTTTTATTATTTATATATTTATTTATTATTTTTATTGTTATTATTACTATTATTATTATTATTAGTAGTAGTAGTAGTAGTAGTAGCAGCAGCAGCAGCAGCAGTAGTAGTAGTACTTGTAATAGTAATAGAAATAGTAGTTATAGTAAAAGTAGTATTTTATTAGGTTTTGTTTTCAACGGATGGATCCACAATTTTCCGCAGACAATATTTTACATTGGTTTGAAGAATGTCAGTGTGCAAATCTCAATTCATTTAATTATTTGGTTTATCCGTTTTAATTATATAAATAACGAGACATCCTGTTTCCAGCTACTGAAAGCTACTACGGTTGTCATGGTAGGTAATTATGATCAGCTTGATCGAGCGATGTCAGAAATATCTTTGCTATGAGCTGGTCATTCAGGTGGTTGTAAACAACGCCAATAACTGCAGATAAATGAAAATCCTTTAACCATCAAATCACGAAGCAATTTCATTGTAAAATACGTAATGATTTTTTCCTTAAGGTGGCCATTTCTGTATTAATCTTATTGTCATACTAACACCCACCTTGACGGAAAAGAAACAATATACATGTATATAATATACTATGAAAAATGGTCCAATTTACTCAATTTCAAACTTAAAAATCGATTATGCAAAAATTATTTTTATTTATTTATTTATTTTATTTTAGAGTCTTTTTATTGTGCTTTTAAAGTTTATTGATATTTTAGCAAGATTTTTTCTTTCATTTCATAATTTTTTTTTTTTTTTTTTTTTTATATTCATTACTGTTTTTAAATTTCAAAGTAGTGATATATACGGCCGTGTCCTGTTTCATTTGAATCTTGAGAAATGTAAACAAAATGTCAATTGGCAAAATGTAATGGACAATTTTTCTACGGGCAAAATGTCAAGCTATATATAGAAATATAACGGTTATTGTAATATAATGTGCTTGAATATTATATTGGCAATTATTTTTGATTAGGTAATAATTTTAAAATATATGCAGGCTAAAGAATTACTTAATGGATTAAGACGATTGAATGTAACCGAAAGTTGTGTTTAATTATGTATGAAGTGTTACAAATAATTATTACTTTTTACTTTTTACCGACAGCATAAACTGAATGATTAAAAACACCTAAACAGAAACGAATTACTTTTCTTTCTTTCTTCTTTGTCTGCTCTAACAGTTCTCATTTATTTCTTAACGCTTGTTATTATATTAATTTTTTTTTTATATTTTAATTTTTTTTTTTATTTTGCAACCGATATTCGGCTATAATAGTAATATATAACAAAATGAAAACAATCAGTTTAATAACAAGAACATATTTTGTAATTTTATTAATTTAATTTACAAAATGTACAATCTGCATTGACAAAATATATGCAGGGATTGTAGTAACAGGCAAACTCTAACATATCAACACTGGAATGGCAGTACTGCACATTCTAAAATGTATGGGAAAGTAGAAACAAACAAGCTTGTCCGTTACAACACAAGTGCTTGGGTTTATAAAGACAGGGATATATTTTCACTCGTGTCTTTCCATCTACGAAGAAACGGTGTGAATCATATAAAAATATTTTATCAAATATTGTTAATGTTATATTTAATAAAATTTAAAAAAAAACAGAAAAACCCCAACTATATTACAATTATCATACAAAGATTATAACACAGGTTGACTATAAACAAGTTTTCAGTATATATATATATATATTATTAATTTTGATTTACATATAACAGAACAAAATACAAGAAGTTCGTAACAATGTCAAAAATAAACAACACAGACATGTGTAAAACAAGACAAGTGAAACTGAAAAGTCAAACATTTTCTTTGACTGCAGTTAACTAGCTAATTTGATAGTTAAATATTAATGAAAATATCGCCACTAAATTAGCATTGGTATCTGCCAAAAAAAAAAATAAGTGTAAATAATTGAAATATAATCACACCACTTGGCAAATAAATGAAACATTTACATGACATCAGAGTAAACAATTGTTGGTGCTTTTTTCTTCACTAGAATGGCAAAGGAAAAAATAAGTAAAAAGTATTAAAACGTCACATATTAAATTAATTAATAAATTTACCAAAGTTAATAAATACTGAGTACTTTCATAAATTGCAGATTTATTTTAAAGACAGTTTAAGAATGTTAATTATATAATTGGCTGAGAACCAAAGTAATCTGGCCACCCAATAAGTACTATAATAGTTAGGATTACGTAGTAATACAATAGAATAAATGACCGTGGCAATGACTGTATTATTTATCCCATATTAATTAGTTTTAACTTTAAATGACTCTGAGGGTTTAACGTTTAATCTTTTTATATAATTTATGTATGTTAAAACGTTAACAACAAATCAAGTTCTATGTTCTCTGAATTAGATCCTGCTGGTTCTCAGTTTCAAATTAAAAATGTATAATTGAAATGGAGTACGTCTAGAGATGCTAAAACACGAGAGAAACACAATATTTACATGATCATATTTGTATCTTAATAAAATAAAAATATCTTAATAACAAAACAGTTCAGTAAAAATTATATTTAACACTTATCATCAGTATATTTAGCATTAATAGGTAAAAAATAATGATAAAAAAAACTACAAACATATTTACTTAACTATTTTATTAATATTAAAATAAAACATGTTCTATTCACAACCTGATTATAAAGACTAAATCACAAGAAACAGTTAGCTGTGTTGAATTTCAGTGGAAACGTATAGAAGTACTTTTTGGGTTTAAATATAAATTTGGGGTCAAGAATAGTAACTGTCAAAGACTGAAATACTAACGTAAAAAGATTTCTGATAATGACATAATTATTATCATACATAATATATATTTTAGCATCTAATTAACATGCAAATTTATAAATCGTTGTAAAGATTGCTGGGTACCAGTTATCCTGTACAGTACAAAAAAATTATTTATATTGTTTTACTAACAAACAACAACAACAACAATAGTAATTACAGTAAATACAGCAACTATAAAAACCAGTACAACAAAATAACAAACAGCATGACATTGCTGGTAAAGAATCTGTTTTTCTTTGTTCTAGTGTTGACTTTTTACTAGAATATCAGAAAGGAAACTGCATTTATAAAAATGAGCATGTAATCACAATACAAATAATATTTCGTAAACTGAACACATACGTCAAATGGTTAGCAAACCTCACTGAGTAATAAACAACATACAGACAGTCCCCTATTTACAACCACATTTTTTTTTTTTTTTTCTCTTAATTGAACAAAACTCAGAATGGACTTTACTTGGAATTTATTTAAGATTCGGGTTTGAACATGATACTGTATTAATAGTAATAGCTTATTTTTTGAAGAAGAACTTAAATTTGTTTAAATAATTTTATAATTACAGATATAATTATTATTTATTTCTGAAATTATGTAACATCCATTATAAACCCATCAATAATGTAAATGTAGTTAATTTATTTTTTTTTTTTTTTATTTTTTTTTTAAATTTTTTTTTTAATTTTTTAAATATTTGTAAACTTTCACAAAAGATTTAAATAATAATTCCATACTATTTATATTCCTTTAAAATATACACACTTTCATCTGCAGTTGGAATTTGTTGAATATGGAATATACTCTTAAATAAATTTCTGAATATTGTTATTGGCTAATTTTAAGACTTGTTAAATTAAAAAAAAAAAAAGATTTGGCAGAAAATGAAAAAAAAAAAAAAAAAAAAAAAAAAAAAAAAAAAAAAAGAAAATTTTACAACTAGAAATGTCTGAATTCTAGTTGGAACAGTGGTTCCCAAAATTTTTGGTAAACAAAATGAGTTCATGATCCTTAGCCATATAATTAGGAATGTTTGAGGCATCCTAATGAAGACTTTATTCAACCTTGATTTAGGTTGTGACCCAGGATGGAAATTGCTAATTTTGGTTATGCTGATTAAGCCTTAAACAAACTACACTTGTATATGGGTTCATTTACCTCCACAGTTTTTGACTAGTATTTTAGTGGACAAGTAATTGGTACCCTGGCTTTAAACCCTACTAACACGTTTTTAAATCAGCTGTTAGACTGGATCCCAATAAAATTAATATTTTTTAGGCTTAATTATAAAAATGAAAAAATAAAGAAAACAACACTGAATGGGCATATTTCAGTAAATGATCACATTTTACCATGAAACAACTCACATATGTGTGTATGTGGATGTGTGTGTGTGTGTTTGTGTGTGAGAGAATATAACAATTTTACACTTGATACTTTAAAATATAAATAATCATCATTATAACTACACACTATATTCATAAAACATTTTATGCCACACTATTGCTTCAGGCAGTACTGTTTATGGGATGGTTGTAAGCTGAATGGTGTTTAGGTCAAGTTTCACATTTAAATAAGGATTACAAGACAATGATCAAATTTTAATAATAGACATTTATTATTTCAACAAAACCCAACAGTTTTGAAAACAACATGAATTACTGAATAAGAACAAATTCAATAATTGTGTGCATCTCTGATGATAGTTTCCATTATTTTGACTCATCTGGCTAGTATGTAAAAGCTATTAAAAAAAAAAAAAAAAAAAAATTATAATGAAGACTAAATACAGCTAGATATATAAAAAGTACCTGAGTGTTAAAATCGTAGTTAAGCAGATTAAATAAACATATACAAATTTTGGATGAGCTTATGTGTGTATAACTATACTAATAATTATAACATTTATATGAAGAATCAGTTTTTAATTATGTCATGAAATAAATAATTAAACTTTTCTAGTCTTGTTTGGACACTAGTGTAAACAATGCAAATGTGCAAAATTTGTAAACACACCACACTAAATTGTTAATTACTTTAATTGTGTCTCCAAAACGCTCATAATTTTTATAAATTAACTTTCTTCTTTTTTTTTTAAAAATCTTAATTCTGTTTTAATTAAAATAAATATTTTATGTAGCAAATACTTTTTTCAAATATTAATTATAAAAAATATAACTATCCACCACCAACATGAAAAAGCCATCAGATGTATTGTAACCTCATGTAACAAAAGTAATTAAATTTATATTAAATTAATGTATTTAGAGCATTAAACCTGTATAATCCAGTCAAATGAAAGGTTTTCATCACTGACATGAATAGATCTTTAGAGCATTAATGCAATAACCGAGGACATCAAATCCATGACATTTAAGAGACTTCATAATGCTATAAAGCTGCATTCTCAAGAGGATGCTCTCGTCAAAACAGACGTACAAGTGCTTTTTCAACTTACCACGGTGACAGTTACTAGGTGTAAGAAGTGAACTTGACTGCACATTAAGACAACCACTACTACATCCCCTAGTGATTGGATAAGCTTCTAGATACACAGTTATGTACATAGAATGTCAAATAATATCATGTTTTCCCGTAGGCTATTTTGGAAACAAAACAAAAATTTACTAATGATATCCTCAGAATATACAGTTTATAATAACTATGACATTTTTAGTTTTTAATCTAATATTCAAACATATTAATGTATTTTGTCTCAGCAGAAGCTTAAGTTTTCATTAATATCATATACTTTAATTATACTTGGCTTAAACCTGCAGATGACTGGATAGTTAATTTTCAGTAATTAATCTGAACATTTAATAACTGTTAACTTGTATGAATTCTATATATATATATATAAAAAATGATGGAGTGAAATTATTTTGCTTTATTAATCTTATCACATAGCTGATATTTGTTTTCTGACTAATTCAAGGTTTATCACATAATTAGTAGTTAATTAGTATCACTTTATTTTTGACAGATATTTTGATCATTGTTTAATTTCATCTGTCCTGTAATCAGCAATGAATCTGTACATAATCTACTATGATACTGCACTGAATACACAAATGTGTAAATTATAAAGTAAACTTTGAGTATAAAATTGTTTAAATATGCTGATTATGTTTGCTATTTTCTGTTTCGTATTAAATTTGATTTTGTGCCATTCATTAAGAAAACAAAAAAAAAAGAAAAAAATTACTGTAAGCTGATGCGTCTTCTTAAAATCCATGGTAGGCACCTAGCCATGCTATGGAAACTATCATCAAGATGGCGTCAAGAAAGATTGTGCCACCTTGCAGTGGCTGTTTTCTCCTGTACCAAGTCCCTCCAGTGATCTCTCTCATCACCCTCTGAACTAGGTCCGAGTCGAACCTTCCCTAACAGTTCATCATTACCTATTTTATTGTCATGAAAGACAACCAGATCAAGATACAAGCTTTCCAGGTGTTCTTTACTCAGGTTAAACACCAAAGCTTCGTTCCACACAGGATTACAGGTGTTGTGTTTCGTTGACGTCTTCTTCTTCTTGAGCTTCTTACCACCATAGAACAACATTGCTTTCACAAAGGGATCTGAAAAAATAAGACAAAGTAGAATGAGATGTCTGTTTCTGAGCACTGAGGTTTTACAGATATCAGCTCAAGAATTTAAAGAATACTGCAATATTTTATTTTTGAAAAAAAAAACCCCCACATAAATGAAGAACCATTGTGAAAGTGACCTGAAGACAGACAGGCAAGATAAATCTGAACATGACTGTCACATTTAGAAATATGTGATTAAATATGTGCTTGAACCATCACTTGATTAAATGTGAGTCAACCAAGATAACAGTTGAATAGCAATGCCACACTTGACTACACTGAAAACACTCCTGGAAAATGCAGCTAGAAAGACAATATGTTGATTTTAAACAGTTAAAAAACAAAAATATTTATAGATAAATTTTCTTAACGTATTTACCTTTTACTAATTTTCTATTATGCTTAATTGTAATAATTTAATCCTTTTTTCGTGTTTCATTTTCTCTCTCTGATTATCTGGTACCATCTATTTGCTTATATATCTCTATATTTGTCTATTTATATTTCAACATAAATCCATCCCTTCATGTATCTTTCAATCAATTTATGAACCTATCTCCCTGTCTTTTTGGGGGCTACCTGTATAAATTTATCTAACTTTGTTTTCTTTCTGTCTGTATGTCTATGTGCTAAACCTTCAGTCACTCAGATTTTCTGTCATCTTTAAAAGGTGAGCTCCAAGTCAGTATGTGTTGACATTGTCTACATTTAACACAGCAGACTGATGGTGTGCAGCCTGCTATTTCATAGATCATCCACATCATTAATATTGGTATTATTTTCTCTCTCTCTCTCTCTCTCTCTCTCTCTCTCTCTCTCTCTCTCTCTCTCTCTCTCTCTCTCTCTCTCTCTCTCTCTCTCTCTCTCTCTCTCTCTCTCTCTCTCTCTCAGACCTTTTCTACACTAATCAGGAATAATGAAGTCATATCAGATCTTAATGTTTCTGTCAATTCCGACATTTTCTTCCTATAATTGTCTATTCTTGGTCATTAACAAAAAAGTATCTGCCCAGATTCTTTAGCGTTTAGGGAATTTAATCTCATCTTATTTATTAAGTGGTGAGACAATTTTCTTTAAATTTCAACATTTATATCAATCACTGCCAAAATACTTCACTGTGTTGTGAATATCACTGTGGAGCTAAATTAAATATTTCCACGAGTGTGTGTAAACATTATTTTCATTTACCTGGTGGGTGCCAGTTTAATCATATTTCTGTCACATGTGATACAGGACAGCTGATTTGATCGGTGAATCATGATAGATTTTTCACACAAAGAGAAGTGTCAGAATAATATCAATAACAATATTAATAATATGATGATTTAGTAGTGGTAATAAAAACACTTCTAGTCATGGCAGCTGGTTAGTATGTGCCCTAGAAATATATTAATAGCAGTAGTAGTAACTGTAACAGGCATGACTACTGTTATTACCATTGCCACTGCTGCTGCTACTCCTACTGCTTTTCCTACAACAGCTACTATTCCTGTACTGTTATTACTACTGCTACTAGTACTGCTACTGCTAGTAATAATAGCAGTAATAATAAGAGTATAGTAATAGTTATAACAGTAATAATAGTGGGTTAGCAGAAGCAGTAATAGCAGTAACTGTAGTAATAGAAGTAGTAGCTACAGTGGTGGTAATAGCAGCTTTAGTAGCAGCATTACTGGGTATAAGAGCAGTGGTAGCACTAGTAGTAACAGAATCATAGACTACAGTAACAACAATACAGAACCTATAAATTTATTTTATACATAATGTCTGTGCTTACTCACAAATTATTCGGACAGTTTAACTTTGAACATAACCATGAAGCTCAGCTCAAAATAACCATAAATCCAAAATGTAACATAACCATAAAGCTAAGCATGATAATAACCATAAATTCAGACCTGAGCATGGTCATAATTCCAGATGAGAGAATGACCATAAAGAGTACTGTAGAAACTATCATTTCTAAAGCTTGTGATTATGAAATAACAAAATTATTCATTCATGAATGATATGTATTGGCATAAAGGTTTAGATATGATGGTTTATTGTCAAAATATATTTGTATTGTTTCGTTTCATGAATGTATATATTGTATGTTATTCAGTAAAAGAGCATTAAGGATTCATTTTGATTCTAACCAATAATGATGGTTTTCTTTTATAATGCATTTCTAGTTGTACTGAGTGCACTTCATACTGAACATAGATTAATTCCACAAATAAAATAGTTTACTTTTAAGTGATAGATTTTCTGCAGTTTATAAATAAATAGCAACCTGAATGTAATAGAAATATTCATTTATCATCAAAAAGAAACCCACCATCAAAGCATCATTTATTAAACTTTTGCAAAAAAAAAAATCAAAATATTGATGTTATCAATATAAGCAGAAGAAACAACAAATAAGAACAGAAGAAGCTGAAATAGCAGAAGAAGAGGAAATTAGAACAAGAAACTGGAAACGGTTGGTGAAAAATATAAAAGAAAAAAAAAAGAAGATAGTAATCTCTCAGAGAGACAAGAAATTATTAAATTAAGTCTGTATTTTCCATTCGTCTGAAGAGTTGTAGAATCAAATTGCCTAAGCGGGCATTTTTCTTCCACAGATGAACTATCAGAAACTGTGGTATGTGTTTTTTGTCCATAGGAAGGTGATAAAAAAAGTCACCTTGCAGTTAGTTGATAATAAAACTACAAACTGGTTTTGTTTCTTTTCTTCAACATCAGTAACAAATATTTAAGAACAAATAACCGTTAATAATCATATCTATTAAGATTTTTAAATCCATTAATTCATAGTGAAGTCTTCTAAGGAACAATTTGGTGTTTTCTTCCTGATTATCAAAACTGGCATGGCAATTTTGCTTTTCAGAAATTTCTGGATATGTTTTCTTGAACTGAACAGTTTTTGATAATAGTCATGAAACAGTGACTGGAATAGGGGTGCATGGAGCATTTCTCCTACCAGACTCTTTGGTTAAGGAAGGGGACAGTCATTCTGATTTGCCTGGCATTTTACAACATAAACATGCAAACTGATAATAAAAAAAAAAAAAAAATAATAATAATCAGTTGATGACATATGGTTAACAAAACATACAACATGCCACTTAAAATAAATATTATTTTTCTGACATTTTGCCTGTTTTCAGCAAATATGGGAGGGTATTTCCATCCACTCTCCCCCCACCACTCTCTCCCCAATTCATATACAGATAGCTCAAAGCCAAATTGTCCAACATATAATGTCATGAACATGGAATTTAAGCCTAATAACCCAAACTGATGCATATTCCTATCACACAAGGTCTGCCTTTAAGCAATTCCTTTATTAATAATTGTGAGCAGTGGGAGAATTAACAGTCTTAGAACAGCTGATTACTAGAATTCTAACAAAACCAGCTGATGTAACAGAATTACGACATGCGTACCACAGGGATCAATGTAAAATTAATGTGTTTGTCAGAAAATGCTATAAACTTTTTTTTTCACATGTTAATTGGCAGCTGCATCAACATTTAGAAACAGAGGGCAACCTTTCACAAAGTTTTAAAAATTGCAAAGAAAGAAAAAGGAAAGAACTCTAATAATGTTGCCCAGTGTGACTGACAAATTTTAAACTTAATATTATTACACTACTCTCTGGAAATATTAAACCACAAATTAATATTTTTATTCAAAATGTTAATAATTTATTTAGCAAGTTTGACTGCATTAAAATAAAACAGAACTTTACAATTATGATAACTGAAAAAAAAACCACCTGAAATCAAAAGCACTGACATTAAAGAAAATAAACATTCTACTGCTTTTGTTCAGCTAAATACAAATAAATGAAATAATAAATATTTTATTTTAAATATTATATAGAATAAGACAAATTAATTTTTCTTTTGATTTGTTTAAAAAACAATAAAAGCTGAGATCAATTTATTTTTCTCTATAATCAAATATAATTCAGTATTTATGACAAAGCAGTATCTCTGTGCTGTTATTGACCTTTGTCCATTCATTTTTTATCCTACCAAAAATATGAGACAAAAATTAATTTTGCTTTTCTTTTAAAACGCTGTAAATGTCAATATTAATTTTTTGGTTTATCTTTTGTCTTATATAGTTTTATATTTGCTGGCTTATAATATAAGCTGGTAAAATGTCAAATGCCAGTGCATCAGGAGAAAGAAAAGAAAGGATTAAATAAAAAGTAAACTATTAAGGCAAAATCAATGTGAAACTATTGAAATTTTTGTTTTTTTAACCATGTTAAAATTTCCATCACTAATATTTCATTCATAATTAAATACAAGTTTTATTTTTTATTCAAGTCCTTAAGGCTGACATAATCCATGAAGAATCACATTAAAGGTAGACATTTTTTATAGCTGATTCTTTTTTATTCTCTGAATATTCTTCTAAGTTTCCCAAAACAAATCTAATATAAAATCGATTTAATTTTATTTAAAAAGATATTATGATTCAAATGGCTGTTCTTGGTTCATTTTTTTATAAGTTTGTTATTGATGTTACTATTTTTCAAAATAAAACAAGAAAACAAATCAAAATAATATGATAAAATAGAAAATCACTGAAATAACAGTAAAAAATATAACAATAATAATAATAATAATAATAATAATAATAATAATAATGATGATTATGATAATGATAATGATAATAATAATAATAATAATAATAATAGCCCCCCCCAAAAATGGAAAAAAAAAACAAATAAAAAGAAAAGAAACGACAAGCAAAATTAATAAGGAAGAAAGAACATCCAAAAATAAAGCTAAAGAAAAGAGAAAGAAAGAGTGATCAGCAGTCATCAGTTTAGTTTGTGGTGATAATAAATATGTGCTGGCTGAGTTGTACAGAAACACAGTTATTATAATCAGCATATTTAAATAAACAGCCAAACAAAAATATTTTAATATGATATGCACTGCTTATTAAGGTCATGGCTTAGCTGAAATCAATGGGCTGTTTGTGCAGTGCAATGAAGAATATGCTGAAAATGGGAGAACCTATGATTTGCTGGTACTTACAAATCATAAGTCATTAGTATCATTTTGAGGAACATGTACTTTGTTTCTGTGACAACACAAAGCTTGAAGGCACCAATGAGTTACAAAATGGCAGACTCATGGTTGCTATGTTATTAGGGAACAAGGGGTAATTTCAGTAGGATGTTCATAATTGTACCACTGCTAGTAAATTCATTCATGAACCATTCTGTATACACAGACACACACACAAACAGACATACACATACATACATACACATACACACACACACACACACACACACATATATATAATACATACATTTTCTTGCTTTATGAATCATTTGAATGCAAAATACTTATGATGCTTGTCAACAAGTTCAAATGTAATTATTATGAATATAAAACAAATTCTGAATGTGACCTTGAGTGCTGACTTTCTGAGTTATATATATGTATGTATGTATGTAAGTATATAAAATAGACATTGTGATATGCCTTATTAATCTTTTAAGAACATTTTAATGCAACAACTTGCAACTCACATAACATATTCCACAGACTTAAAAATGGTTTATTTAATGATTAGTGACACATACCTAATGTTATCTTCCCATCTTCAGAGTGTCTCAGATTTCTTGCCTTTGCAACAACAATGGTTAGCCGTTCAGCACTTGGGAGGTAGTTAAGAGAAAACATCAAATCACCAAAATCTTCTTGCTGCTGAAAAAAATAATTATAAATTCATTAAACAATGTCTTCAGATTATTTCTAAATTAAAAGTATTATGCATCTGACCAGGTGATGGAGGGGTCTTTTTTTGTAACAATAAAGTGGAAAATAATTTTAAAATTATTACATTTCTGTGTTTTTATTGGCAATAGTGACAAACTAGGAAGAGACCTTTTGTATATACTTTGTCACATCATGAAAACAAATTCAAAATGTTTAACAGATATTGACCAAGGGAAACAATACTCACTGTTAAATAAAATAAAATAAAATTAGTACTTTTTGATATCCTGAATATGAAAATATGACTGTTTCTCATACATAGATATTTAAGTGAAGAGGTTATTTACATAATCAATGGAAAATAATTCATGAAACTACAAAGCTTGTCATTATTAAAGCAAAGTCTTTTAGATGATAATTATGATAATGGTTTTAAATAAGAACTGTACAAAAGAAAACAGTACCAGAATAAATAGTCTTATTTGTGGATATTTATTAACTTAAAATGTTATATAAGGATAAAATGGAAATTATGAAATACTGTTTATCAAATTTATGCCATGATGTAATTTTTGAACAGCTCTCAAGACATCAACTGTTGCCAACACAATCTCCTTCTCCCTAACATGTTTATATTATTAAAAGAAATATTTGATGCATAGAAGCTTTATAATGTAATATTAGGGCTGTGTAAGTTATCTGTGAAAGAGAACAAAAAGAAATCAATCATGATTTGTCTGTGTTCAAATATTTGGCCTGCTTATTAATCAGTTTGAATCAGTTTAAGTAAGGCATCACATTTCTTGTTCTGTGAGATAAACGTACTTTGTGTTTTGAACCAGATATTCAAAAACATTTTGTTAATATAATGTTAATGAAATTTCTCTTTGAAATAATTATAAAAATACTTTAAAAACAAGGTGTGCAACATCACTGACCTTAAGCTGAGTAAATGGATTTGTATTTTACTGATTTCCTTACTACTTGGGGGTGATAGGAATCCTTGATAAAGAACTCAGTACAAATATAATCTATGCATGTACAGTATGTCATAGATAATAAATGATATATTATGCATCCTAATGTTATATTTGTGTACATTTTTTACATAGAATTTAATAAACTAAAATCTGAAAATGACAAACACTTAAAGATATCACTTGCATTCAAATAACTAGCAGTGGTAGTTGCTGGGGAATGATCATTTGTCAATTTGTATCTGCAAATCAGAACTCCAGCCTGACTGAATGAACACTGATTGTCTCACAAACAAGGATGTATATAAACCACACATAACTAGCAACCATAAATAAATTACTTATCCATTTAGTGAGGATGAAAAGAAGACAAAAATCCAAACAAATCAATTTCATGCACATTATTCTAGCCATGTGCCAGTGTGCAATCAATGGAAATTAATTAGAATCAGCCATTATTGGTGAATCGTCTTCAGATGTAGAATTGGCTTAATGGTTTCATTTCACCTTGAATGACTTCAAACTGATGTGGAGACAAATCAGACTAAATGTTACTCAATTAAGTAACAGATCTTTAATAACAAACTCAGTTGTCAATGTTGTAGCTTGCTATTTAGTCTGGCAGCTTCGTTAGGCACGTCTGTATACACAACAGAGAAACCTGTTTGCTCACACAGTTATTCTTTAGTGCAGCATAGGATCACTTTGAAATAAAAAGTGATGAAGTATTATTTTACAAACCATATTATTTATCTACTGACTAAAGGCTGAATGTGATGGCATCTTTCCCATTCCATCAGTGTCCTCAACACAGTTTTCAGTGGTAATCCTGTCTGTGGGAAGGTGCATGTAAGAGATCCTTTGCTGCTAATCCATAACATCTCTCTTACATCATTCCTAATCAGTACAAACACTCCACAGAGAAGCTGTTGTTATTTGTTTTGTTTGGTTTTGTTTATTTCTCATCATCATTACACAAGAAATTACATATCTGCTATAACAATGACAAGCTAACACAGCCCTTGGGAATGATTTCAAGACTGATGTCTAGTAACTACTAACATAAACTTGCACTCAGGTGTTATTAGACATTAAGAACATTAATTCACTAAAGAATTCTATGTAACTCCTTTACCTTTATTATTAGTTTTTCAAAATAGGTTTTTGTTAAAGGTGAAAATAATTATCAAATAAGCTTTAAAATGAATTACTAATAAACAAAAACCAAAAAATATAATAAAATTGTAAGTTCCTTTTTTTATTTTTATATTAAATGTTAATTATAAAGATAGGAAATGCAATATATTTAATAACTTGATATTAAATGGTTCTGTTAATAATAACTACTTTTACTTATTATAGATACTATGCTTTAATAACAGTGATTTATTATGTTGAAACAGATGTTCATACCAATATTGGAAATACTGAAAGCTAGATAAAACAGATTTGTGGATTAGACAGTAGTTTTAATATTATGAATATTCAACAAAAAATAATATAAGTAAATAAATAAATAAATTTAAAAAAAAAATAATAATTTGAAATAGAGAAAAAAGTATAAGAAATAATTTTTTTTTTTTAAATGTCTATTTCAGAAAGTAGAAATGAAAAAATGGGATAATGATAATAATAATTTCAGTTAGTGATACTAATATGTGAAACTGTTCTTTTATTAAAGATAATTTAAACAAAAAAATACACATTTAAACATCTGTGAATGAAATTATGGCCATATAAATGATATTTGTTTGGAAAGTAGTTAGAAAAAAGAGAGAGAGAGAGAGAGAGAGAGAGAGAGAGAGAGAGAGAGAGAGAGAGAGAGTAATATTCTTTTTCTGAAATCACAGACATCAGGTAATTTTTGCAACTCTTTACGTGTGTCACAAACTTCTGTGTCTTCTTCATCCCATATTTCTAAGACATTCTACATTTCATGTGCAAAAGTGCCAAGACCATGTAAGTGGTAGCCCAAATCACCAATACTTCAATTTCCTTAGTTGTTGAAAATCAATATACATCCAAACTACATTAGGAACTTGCATTACCAGTTTATATCACTTTAAATAGAAGTAACCTTGTCTTGGCAAATGCATTAACTTTTACATGTTGCAAAATGATTACATAGAATTAAATGAATTTATACATCTCCATACCCATGATCAAGCTGTCACTTTTCAAGGAAGCCCCAAAATCAATCAAGAATTTGGAATTTAAATTGGTCTGAAAATCTAATTTGAGCAATACTTTTATTTAACATCTTGCCCTTACTCCAAATAAAAATAAATATTACAGAAATGCATTGACAACATTTTGTAATTTAGCAAAGAAAAAATTAATTAAAATCAAAATCAAAAAATTAATATTTACTATCCATCTTTGGCACTTAATTTAATCATCGTTTTCTCTCACACCTTGATGTCAAAATATTGATGGATATTTTCAGAACCAATAAGGAAGTCAATATTTATTTAATAGTGTATTAGAATATAAGTTAATGAATATCTGCGAATGTCACACACAAAGTATTTATGACGTGTAAGGACTGATGAACATTATTTGTATCTGAAATGAACTTGCTCCATTTTATATCTGAGTTCATGTGGAATTCATTAGACACACCTTTATATGAAGTGTGACTGATATCATCACTGCTGTATTTTTCATGTATAAAGTGTGAATGCTGTATTTTACTTGTATAAAATGAATGCAGTATTTTACATGTATGAAGTGTGAATGCTGTATTTTACTTGTATAAAATGAATGCAGTATTTTACATGTATGAAGTGTGAATGCTGTATTTTAGAGAGACTCACTCAAATGCAGAAACACAGGGACACACACACACACATACAGACACACACATACAACAAAAAAACAAGATACCAAATTAATATAACGTACACAATATATTAATAATTCAAAGAACAAAAGCTATGCTTACATCTTTCTTTTCGAATGGAGTAATTCCACTCCACATAGTGACTTTCTCGGAGAAGTTTATTCCACTCAGCGGTACGTGTACCTGACCGATGCACTCATCCCGCGAAAACTGATCGTAATCATACAGTAAAACTTCCAACGTGCTGTTTGGCAGTTTCGTTCCAGAAACTTCAAACAAAAACTCCTCATCGAAAACTGGATTCACTGTCTTGTCGTGTATTTTGCTCTGCAGTACGTTCCGTCGGTCCGGTAGGAGCGACACTTTGACATAGGGAGTGGCTGTGCCACTGAAGTCTCTGGAAACAATGTCCCGAGCCTCTATCACCGTCACGGTGAGGATGGATGTCTCGTGGTTGTAATCCATGCTGAGGCGAAGACTCCCAAGCTGTTCTTCCTGAAGAGAGGACACAGACTGCTGTCGAACTAGCTGCTGAAATACATAAATGAAAGTATATTTTTTTATGTGTTATTGTCTGATTTTCTGTGAAAGACAGTGTAAAGAATAATGAAAATGAAGTCAGTGTGATGTAAATGTAATATATAACAAAATTTAAACTTCATGATAAGAGTGGAAGATTGAAGTGAGAGGTTTAAATAAATTTTGGAAAAAATTTTTTATTGAATTAACTGAGTGGATAAAAGAAAATAATTATTTTTAATTAATTTTATTGTCCTATTTCAAAATAATTAATTAATTAATTAAAAGAAAGGAAACAAAAAACAAAATAAACATAATTTTCTGGTTTGAAAAATGCATACAATGTAAAAACCTTTGTAGAAAACAAATAAAAAAACTATTTAAATATAAATAGGTTACTGTTGTAAAGGATTCAGATTATTGTAAAGCAATTCCACATTGTTTTAGGTGATTTATATCAAACAATTAAAAATAACATAATTATTAAGGAAATCATAATCACTCAGAAATAAATTCATGTTCTTCTTTTTCAAAACAATATTGTTTTATATGTTCTAATTACACAAACAAAAAAAACAAACAAAAAAAAAAGAATGGATTCACTTGAAATTTGCTATATATTTAAGATGGTTTTACGATTTTTAAATAAACTTGAATTAAAAACACAAATATCTTGCCTGTGTTGCTCTAAAAAGACAACTGATTCCATCTGCCTAATACACTGGGTTGATTGAGTTTGGTGTTTATTCCCAGAAGGCAAATCCCCAGAAAGAAGAACAAGGATAAGATGTAATGATTTTACTGGAAAGCACAAATAGTATAGTGCTCTTTAAATTAGACAGAACTTGCATTTTTTGTAATGAAGTTTGCTATCAGTCAAGATAATGGACAAGCACATCAAGGAAGGAAATAAAAAAAGCATTTAAAGAGAACTTTTTACGTTTCATTTTCAATGAAAATTAACAGTTATTGTGTTTGTTAGGAAAATAGCATGTACTGATCAGTTATAGTGCTGTTTAATGGATTGCAGAGAGTCTATTTCCTATTCCACCCTGTGTCCAGTTGCAGATTCATCTCAGGCCATATAATAGATGCTTCACTGTTTAAGGGAAGGTGTATTTAAAATATTTAGTGCTGCTGCTATTAATAAAAAACATGGAGCAGTGTTTTTCTTGTTTGTCATTATCATATTAACAAACAGATTTATATTCTTGACAGTTAATAACTGATAATAAAAATATTTATATATTCATTCTTTCTGTTTAGCTTAATGATCTGCAAAGACATAATTTTATTCTCATTTCAATTTAAAGATAATTGACAGATCTATATAAGATATATTATATATGATAAACTGTTTCTTTAATGACAATCAGTATGTCTCATTGTTCCTAGTGTTATTACAGCCATTAACCTCTATTATAACATAATCTGAGTATGATTTGAATCATAGACTTTTCCACTTTCAGAAAGTGCTCAGTGATAAATGCATGAAGAATATTTAGATCAACAAAATGTATTAGTTTAAGAACAGTGTAGCATATGTTACTGATTAATTTATTTATTTCCTGTCATTTGTGGCAGCGAACATGTACTTTTGTCTTTGTGAACATATAAATAATCAGATGATGTTTTGCATTTTACTATATCATGATAGTACATGTACTATAGTCTGACAGATATAATGAATATGTATATATGTGTACATACACACACATATATATACTCTGATCTACTGGACTACATGATGTGATGTCATAATACTTTATTCCTTAGTAAACTAAGAAAATCCACTATTCCCTACTCAGAACTACAGAAATTTGTACAATAACAGATATACATATAAAATTGATTAACACATGTTCCTTTGTGAAATATTATTAAGGTGAATATCCTCTGTTTAGAGAAAAAAAGGAAAACAAAATTCTATATCTCAGAAATTAATGTTATTAAGGTGAACATCCTCTGTTTAGAGAAAAAAAGAAGAAGAAAACCAAAGTCTCAGAAATGAATAATATTCATTTGGACATCCTCTATTTAGAGAGAAAAAAGAAAGAAAAACAAAACTATATGTCTCAGAATTACAACTCCCCAAGCCAATATTTTACACAAATGAGTGTTATAATTATACAGAGGGGGAATTCTATATGTGTGTGTGTGTGTGCAAATGAATATGTAATTTACATAAATAATGGGAAATAATTCATGGAACTACGAGTTTTGTAATCGTTAAACTCAAGTTCTATGCATCATTAGGCTTCCAGTTGTGACTTAATTAATTCTAATAGAATAGTTAAATGAACAACAGGTGCATTACCATTCCTAATTGTGTCAGGGATGGACAATGTTCTAGATAACAGAGGCCCTTGAGAATATCATAACATTTTAAAATACAACATATATGGACACACTCACAAACACAAACAGACACACACACACACACACACACACATATTTATATAAACACACAGACACCCACACAGATACACAAACATATATATATATATATATATATATAGAGAGAGAGAGAGAGAGAGAGAGAGAGAGAGAGAGAGAGAGAGAGAGAGAGAGAGAGAGAGAGAGAGAGAGAGAGAGAGATGTACATACACATTCAGTTATCATTTAGACATTAAGTAAATAATGATATGAGATATAAATGGTATCACACTCATCATAATTTCATCTACTTCTTATTCTTTATGTCACCTTGTGCAGATATAACAAACATTTATAAAAATAAATTATAACATTTTTTATTTATAATATTTATTTAGACTTACTGTTTTGCATGCTAAAAATTAAACAGATAAAAAAGGTTCTGTAGGTCATATTTTTCAGTGTTTTATCACATATTTTTTTAGGCCATTATATACACAAATTTTACATCTAACAAAATATAAAGTATTTTGAAATGGTACAATCTAGAAATTAAGCTACAAACAAACCTGATAGTTAAAATGGTAAATAAGAAGAAACTTGGTAGCGATACCAAATGTTTTAACCCTTTGAGTTGTTATCTTTGAGACTTGACTTAGTTTATATCAGATTTATTTAAAAAAAAAAAAAATAAAATAAATGATAATTTTCAATGCTAATTGAAAGCTATATTGTCAACTTGAATCAACAGAATGTATTTCCTTTTAAATTTTTGTATCCATAAACAGCCTGTTACGAAATGTCACATACATAATTAAGAGTGAATCAGTATGTCAAGTAAATGTTAAACTTATTTGAATTACTGCTTCATCTAGTTAACAGTTATATAAAGTTTTCAAAGAAAATAAATTAAAAGAAACTGATGCATATTTAATGATGATGGTAGTCCTGTTTCTTCATAAATGGGGTTGTCTGTCTATCTGGGTGTGTTTAGCTGTGTGAACTGTGTGTGTGTGTGTGTGTGTGTGTGTGTGTGTGTGTGTGTGTGTGTGTCTGTGTCTGTCTGTCTGTGTGTGTGTGTGTGTGTGTGTGTGTGTGTGTGTGTGTGTGTGGGTGGGTGGGTGTTTTTATTTGAGCATGTCCATGATTAAATGTGAAATCATAATTATTTGTATTCAGTAGTATGTATTTGAAATATAAAACAGAAACCATTTAAATTAAACATTAAAACAAATAATGATGACTGACCAAAATATGTTTTTATAATATATATATATATATATGAAAAAAAAAAAAAAGAAGAAAGAAATAAAAAATAAACAACCCAAAACAAACAAACAAAACTGTTTATCCAAAAATATAAAGAAAGGAAATTAAATAACAGTATTGGTGACAGTATTGATATTTGATTAACAGTCATTTGATTCTGATAGGAGGAAAGAAAAATTAGGAAATAAAATGGCTCCAAATCTGACAGCTGCCCAGACAGACCATTATCAATTGTTCCGAGCTACAGAGAAACTAAACTGACAGAAGCTGGCCTAATTCTTATGTCAATGTTTGAGAAAAACCTCTAATGAGATTGACAAACTGAAACCGGCGAGTGTCAGACAGTAACATATTTACTTGAAGTCACTGACACCCTGGCTGACAGAGCATGAATAAAAACACTTATTTTATAATGGCTTCATCCACCAAAAACATTCTTCGGTCCAAACAGATATGGGAGAGTTTAATTGCAGGAAGCCATTTGAGACTCGTTTCAACAGGGGGTGAAAATGGCTCTGACAGAAAGTGATTCGTTCTGTGAAGACTAAACTAATTTTAGTGCATAATTGGTGTCAAGTGATGTCTTCTCTGTATTGTAATAACATATCGAGTTCTGAGCTACAAAAGCGTGCATCATGAGAATGATGTAGAATAAAATGGTTTGTCACTTTTCTCTACCATCTCAAAGTGACCTTTCTAGTCATTTGTTTAAAATAAAGTGATTAAATTTTAAATTGTATTAATATATATATTAAATTCTTTATAAATATTTTATTTCATAAAAGGAAATATTTTTGTTGGTATTGGCTACACTTTACTGAATGGTTTGAGCAAAATGTTATAAAAATAAATAAGTAAATAGATACATAAATAAATAAATAAATAAAGACAAATATAACCCTACTTCTTACTGCATAATATTAACAAAATAAATAAATAAATAAATATTTAAGACTTGTTCTGTATTTTAATATTTAACTGTGTTAACTGGAGGATGTTTAATTACAAGCTGTGATGTTGTCACTAAGACCTGGTTTTGTTCTTGACAAAATGATCCAGGGAGGTTTTAATTTGTCACCAGTAAACACTGGATATATTGTCACTGTAAAAAGTGTTGAGTGTTGTAATCCTTATGTAACACTGTTGCAAGTCATTTGACATATTCATTTCCTTTTTCATGTGCATTCTTTTTCCCTTTTTTTTTTCTTTTTTGCTATTTTGTTTAAATTCTTCTACATAACATATCCCAATTTAATACACTTCAGAACATTAACTGACTGTCATTAACACAATTAATCTAAGTTATTTCAGGTGCTTAGAAAACTCAACTTTATACAGCATGTCACAAAACTGAAACTGATATGTGTATTGTTGTGTAAAGGCTGCAATAACTTATAAAGCAAGTGACTGAAAATGATACAGACATCCACAAAACCATAGATGCTAAGGAATCTGATTTTATACAGCACATGAAAACATTTAACTTAAGAAATGTACATGGTGTTGTGCTCTATGCATTTGATCATAGCTTAATTCTGTTTTCATTCTGGTTAGATGTCTAAAATTGTTGTAATGCTTTGGGAATATGGATTAATTATTAATACCTCTTCTATCCTCTGTGATACTTAGAATAAATTTGTTATTTATAACACAAACAGTGTTGGTAAGTACACAATAAAATGTAACTAGCACACATATTTACCAGACTTAAGTATGCAATTTATTCTTATACGGGGAAATTTTCATATTTTCTTTTCCTTACCTTAACAATAATTTTTTTTTTCTTATTTCTTCCATATAATTAATTAAATTTTGAATACGTATATATTCACCTTTATTAATATTCTTTTAAGTAATGCATTAATGTTTGCACCTTATTTCTACAGATAACAAATTAAAGAGATCATTGTGACAAAAATTCTGTTTAATAAAACTAAGCTATATATGCATGAGAAAGTGTGATAAGTTACTATATAATTGATTATAGTTATATATAGCCTTGTATAACCACTTGTAATCTGTCTAGGTTACAATTAATTACTGCAATTAGAATTTCTGTACACCTCATATACTTTGATTACCTGTCTGCATTATGTTGCTACGGGGAGATAGACTGGGCTAATATTTTTTCAATAATTGGTTTTGCACAATCACTGAACATCTGATAGACAAGGTCAAACTGTAACAAGGTCATTTAATAAGCAATTCACAGTGAGTAACCTTATACAGACTTTAACTTGCATTTCTGTGAAACAACGTTCATAGAGAGAAAAAAGAAAGAAAGAGACAGAAAATGCATATGTCTGTGTGTGTGTGTGCAGTGTGTGTCTGTGTGTGTGCAGTGTGTGTCTGTGTGTGTGCAGTGTGTGTCTCTGTGTGTGCAGTGTGTTCTCTGTGTGTGTGTGTGTGTGTGTGTGTGCAGTGTGTGTGTTTCATTTTTAAAAATGATTTAGAATTATTAACTTTAATGTTTCAGAACCATTTTGGTACAACTCTCATTTTGTTAGGGTGGTTTTACTAAGTTTTAAGAACAGTATCTGTAATAGATTTATTTACTGAATATTACACAGCAGGGATGAAGTGATTACATTACCATTATGATGATCATTACGCTGATGATGTTCCAGTACAGTTACACACAAAATACTTGTCATCAATTATTAACATGATCGCTTTAACACGAAATCATAATTACAGGTCTTCGTGATTAATTTAAGCAATATGTATAAATTGTGATGTCTAATATACACAGTATTTACTGCAACAATTGACTTATTTTTTTAAACTGTGGTAGATGAAAAAGCATTTTAAACAGCTGATTGATCAATACTGTCTCTTTGAAGATAGTAATTACACTGTAGAGCTGCATGTCTCACTGTCAGGTCTTTCCACAGTTACACACACAAAATTAAGTTTGATCTGAGAAAATTCCATTAGTAACTGATCACAGTTCATTAATTATTCTCTAACATATATCTTTTAACTACATATATATTTTTTTCTTAAAGCCTAGAATAACTAGACATTTCTGATGCAAAACACTTCAAAAAAAATATTTCTGCTACTGATGCTATTATTATTACTACTACTACTACTACTACTACTACTACTACTACTACTACTACTACTACTACTAATTCCAATACTTCTGCTACTACTAGTATGATACTACTAAAAAATGATGGTGACATACAAAAAATGAAATACCCTTATAAAAATCATGAGTTTTATAAATATATCACAAAAAAAAAATAATAATAATTAAAATGTACAAACAAACAAAAAAAACAACAATTAGGAATGGAAAGAAGGTTAACTGAAAGAGAAGAAAAAAATTAAAAATATATATATATTTTTGTTTAAATCCAGGAAGAAAATAAAAATAAATTAAAAACAATATAAAAAACTGAGAAGAACAAGATACAAAGAGTTTTACCTGACCACACACGTGATAAATACATAAATGTAATTCCCAGACAGTTTTTGCTTCAAGTTTTCAACATTTAAAACAGGACCAGGGACTGAATTATTTGACCAAAAACAAATCAAACAGTGTTACCTTTTTCTCGTACAGCTTCGTGTCGATCTTTGTAAAGTCTATTGCGTCATGCATGGATGCCCTCCGCCTCTGTGGGTTGTATCCAGGTGGGGGGGTAGATGGGAGTGGGTCTGATGCCATCACGGTTCCAGTTATCTTTTCTGTGGGAAAAGTAAATGGGAGATCTCGAAGAGATGGAATATTACTGGGTGCATTTGAACATGGGCTGATATCTGCAACAAACAACAGTTAGGAATCAGAAAACTGTTTGTAACTGAATCATTTATATCTACTGCTTAATAATACTTAGACATGTAACATTAGACACAATAAAAATAATGATTTAGACACCCTTTAATAATAATAATAATAATAATAATAATAATAATAATAATAACAATAATAACAATAACAACAATGAACACATTATAACACTATTAATTGAATTATTTAGCTCTGAAGGATGAACATTTGATAAGCTTAAGAAAAAAAGAAACTAAAAATACATTTAATAAAATTTGAAAAAAAAATACAGCTATGCAATAGCATAATCAGTGAGTATGTGTTTAATGATTTTAGTATTAATAATAATTACAATTTTTATGTAATAATGATACAAATTTGCTATCAGTATTCCATCAGCTTCTCTTTTCAATTAGTGTTTAAATGACAGATGAGTAATGATATACTGCTAAAACAAAGTAGCTTGGTAAATGTTTGTCTCACTTGATTACTGGGTTTGAAATAAATTCTGGATTATACTCCAGCCAAATAAACTGGAATGCAGGGAATCATACTACCAGAGCAATGTTTGTGACAACTCAGAAATGTAATTATGTCAGAATGTTTGCAGATTTTTGTCACAGAGAAATCCTCCTATGGTAACATATAGAGCTAAATTCTGTTTGCACTTTCCAGTCAAATAACATTTATTTTTTATTTTTTTGTTTATTCTCTTTGAACTTGGGCATTGGTTGTATCCTTTCTTTGTTTTTTCTAGTTTTTAAAAATAATTCATGTATTCTCCAAAACATTAATTGATTTTTTTTTGTTACATAAATTTGTAAAATTTTGTTTGCAAATTTCGTTAATTCAGTATCCATCCATCCATCTTTACTTACAATCCCATCTAACCATCCATCCATCCCTCCATCCTCTGATCCAAACCTCCAACCACCGATGCAGACCTCCTACCAGTCCATCCACATACCCACAATATACCCACATATCCATCCATTCATGTCTGTTTCATTATAAACTACACACTTCTCAGTGAAGGCAAATAAAAACTTCTTCTTCTCTTGGAACTAACTCTGACCAAGTCACTGATGCACTGATCTGACACACTTGATTCTAAGGTCATATATCAGATTATAAATCTTCATTTATCACTAACAGTATATCATTATCATCTTTAGCTTGTGTGGAGCTGCCAATCTAATTACACAGACAAATCACACTAAATGGCTCACTAGAGACAGTAACCTTTGAAACTGTAATATTATGATCTTAACACATTAACAGAACTCGTTAACATCTCCAGTTTAACATAAAAGGATATTTCAAAATGTTAATATGATATTCTAACCTACAGAATGTCCAACACATTAAGATCTCTGGTTTAAAAACTAATTCCAAAACAATGTGATCAGTGGTTTAAGAAAGATTTTTCAATATATTAAAATCTATGACATGACATAAAAATGTTCAGTACATTAAGTTCAGTACATGGTTTAACATAAAGATTTCCAACATATTGAAAATTTGTTTAATGTAAAGAATTTGCAATGTGTAAGAAACAGTCTGCAATCCAGATATCTAAACAGTTTAACAAAGCTGTTCTGACACATAATTCTGCATGTCTAACAAATAACTGACAATATATTGTCTAAACTTAGCAGAAATAATTTCCAGTGCAGTGACACTTTTATCTATCGTTTAACATAAACAAATCAACTGTTATTTACAATCAAATCTAATGAAAATATACAAATACACTTTAGCATTACCCAGAAATAGTCTTCTAAATTTTAAAACAGTCTTAATTATTATTTTACATGATAATAATTAAAAATCAGTAACCGATACCTTTTAGTTGTGTTATCTATAAGCATTCCACAGCGTTTAATAACAAAAATTTTTAACAAATATTTATTACATTTTATATTAATCAGTTATTCCCAGAAGACTAAAAACATGAATACAAGTAACTATGCTATCGTTCACAAGCCAATGCTATTTATATGATTACAGAAACTACAATGCAATTCAAAGTGTGGATGTTACATAATATTAAATAATAATGAAATTTGAATTTGGGCCATGTATGTATTATACAGGGGGATGTGTGTTTTTAAAGCCAAAACTCAATTACTATTGGAGGCTTAGAATGTGTCTCCTGGGTTCAGTAAATTGAATATTGAATCAAATTCTCACATTACTCTGGAGAGTTCACACAGTCATATGATGGCAAATTACCAGACAGTAGTTGGAAATAGAGAAGAGAAAATAACTGATTTTATAGCAAATCTACTGATTTGATGCTGAATGGAAGAGAATAGCGGAAATTCCAAAAACCACTGTTGTTGACTTATGTCTTCAAACGAAAAGAAGTATTCTCATGGGTGCAGATTCATTGGTTTAGCATTGAGATATTTCTAATTTTATTTGAATGTTTATGGTAGTGAGGTGGTGTGTGTAAGAGAAAAGTGTCCATGTGTGTGTGCATATGTGCGTGTGAATAAATATACATACAAATGCACTAAGATGCATGCCCAGACATTCACATACTAAAATGTATGTTTATGTTAAATTTTAGTATGTGAATGTGTGAACATGCATCTTAGTGTGTGTGTGTGTGAGTTCTTATGAGTGTGTCTAGTTACATGAATACCTTTGTGTGTAGTGTAATGTTTGAATAAATAAGTGCATCCATGTGTGTGTTTATTTCATATTTGTGTAGTTTATATCTGAGTGGGTATATGTGTTTGTGGAATGAGTGGGTATCTTAAAACCATTTTGAGTACACAAATCAATACACAAAGAACCAACAACAACCTAACAGTATGGTTAATCTGTAGACAAATGCACATTCTCTGTTTTGTTATTGTTACATACATAGACTGACACTTGTTAAATCAACCCTCAGTTGTCATTAAATTAGCATTTTCTAATTAAATTAATTGAAATTCTATATTGTTCACCTGCACACAATACATATTCATTTCATTTACCTGCACGAATGTTACGTTCTATCATTCCATGTCTGTTTTTTCTTTTTTGTTCGCAACGCTTCATGAATACACTCAGCTTGTCAGCACAGTGACATGAGAGGATTATATTCCCAGGTGAATTACAATGAGCCAGACTAATTAGTTTTACCATCAAAGAAGAAGTTGAAGAAGTTAAAAAAATATATATATCTATATATAAATATATATAGATTTTTTTTTTTTTTTTTTTAAAAACCTTCAGAAATAAAATAAATACTTGAAAGTTAACAGATAAAGGCATGTTAACATTTTCTACATTTAGGCATGAATTTTTCAACATAATCTCTAATTTTGGTGAAGCAGTCAATATTATGTTTAAACCCTCCAACCATAAAACATTGATCAAAGACAAGTATCAGGAACAATATACTTTCTCTTATTATTAACTGCATCTCTATCAGTCTATGCCTGAATTAGTAGACATAAATATGCCCAAGAAAAATATGCTCTAACCTTTTGTAGATGTAAACATGCCTAAGACAAATCTGCTTGAATGTTCAGTAGGTGCAAGCTTGTCCAAGGCAGAAATGCCTGAACATTCAGAAGCTACAAACAGAACCAAGAAAAATGTGCGTAGAACTTTTAGTAAATGTTAAACACAACCAAGAAAAATGTGCTTGAACTTTTAGTAAAAATAAACACAACCAAGACAAATGTGCTTGAACTTTTAGTAAATGTTAAACACCAACCAAGACAAATGTGCTTGAACTTTTAGTAAATGTAAACACAACCAAGATAAATGTTATTGAACTTTTACTAAAGGTAAACATGTCCAAGCTAAATGTGACTGAACTTTTAGCAAATGTAAACATGTCCAAGATAAATGTGCTTGAACCTTCTGTAGATGTAACATGATCAAGTAGATGTAAAGACAGCTAAGATAAATGTGCAGAATCACCCAGTGAATTACAATATAAGATGTATTCCCAGCAATGTACCTTCATTAAACAGACAATGGCATCTGGAAAATCCATGTGTATTCCCAAGCCAGAAATAAATCTCACTGAAAGTCATTTTAAAAAAATCCTGATTCATCCTGTCAGAACTTACAAATAATATTCAAAAACTGTCAAGTAGATAAGGAGATTATGGTTATGATAAACGTGATAATTTCATTTAATTCCAATGTTTTATTCTTTTTGGAAAGAGCAAGTCTATTAATATCCGTTAATATATTGATTTATATTTTTGTCTTTAATTATTTTATTTACATTATGACTCAGGATGTATTACATAAAATGCAGATAAAAATGATTTCTGATTGAAATTATCCCGAGTTAAAATTCCATGATTATGCAGTGGCATAACTAACTACAAACCACTTTGACCACTATCTTGTCATTTATTACATCACAACACACTTTACATGACACATTTCAGGTTCAGTCCTCATTTTGGATATTTCCAATCTCAGCCAGTGCTTCCTAAGTGGTAGTAAAAGATTTGTTGCTATTTTTCTGTGTATGGGAAGGTTGATAAACAAGATCCCTTAATAGTAATAGCCCATGGAATCATGGCAAAGGGTTTCCTTTCTCTTATTGTTATTACATAACAAAATAAACAATGTAAACTAAATAACCATTAACATTTTTTTTTTTTTTTTTGAAAGTGTGGAGGTGTCTTTCATTTATTTACTTGTCATTTAACCATTTTTATTTTAACTATGTGTGGGTTTGTAATGGTGCTGACATTTCTGAAATAACTACATCACTTAAACCAAGTTCACTAAAATGTCAGAGTCATGTCAAATTTTAGTTGTGGTACATTATACACAGGTTATTTTCAAAGCTGATTCCAGTTTCCAGACCCTGGTGAGTCAGCAGTGAATATAGTTAACATTTACTCAACTACTAAAATGCTGATGGAGACACATGCATCTCTGTCTGTATGCTTCAAATAGTTTACTTTTAATTTTAGTTCATATCAGCTTTCAGAGATGAATAAATATTAGTTTTTAATATCCTTCAGCATGTTTTTTATTATTATTTTTATTATCAGTTATTATGTGTCAATATAGTTAAGTAGAATAAAGCAGAAATTCACTCCTGCTACATGTAGGCTGCTTATTGCTATAACATTTATAAGAATGTGTTAGAGATTAAAAGTTTTAAAAAGCAGTTCCAGAATTAAAATATAATAAATAGTTATAAACAACAACAACAACAAAGTAATAACTAATTAAATGTTTATATATTTGTGTGTGTGTGTGCATATACAAATATATATTATAAATAGAAACTGAAAACAAAGTCTAATAGGTTGATATCATTGTAATCTGCACCAAAGATTCTCCTTCTTTTCTCCTTTTTTTTCTTCTTCTTTCTTTTTTTTTTTAATCACTCTTTTTCTTATAATAAAAAAATTTCATATTGAAAAATACCATATGCAGCTTTTGACATCTTTACCCCTTTTCTGAAAGCTGCAAATGTAAATATCCACTTGTATTTAGAAACTAAAATACTGTTGACATTTTCATAAATCACTTATGTCCAGATCATTACAAAGTTAGATTTTACTAAGAAATGGATATTATTTAACAGCACTGAAACACAATTTAAAAAAAAATAATGGGTATTATTATATGATTTGTAGATATCAGTTTGGAGTAGATGGTGTTATTTAATAGTGACAATGGATCATAATGAGGAAAGCAAAAACTGTTATTTTCAAAATGCCAGTCACCCACTGGCTGGCAAGGGAAGTGGATATTCTAAAACTAACTGATCCTTCAAACTACTAAACTCTCCATCTCTTGGTATGGTAGAGAGTTTAGTAATGCATAGACACAGAGAAAAATTAAATCTTTAAATGTTTATATTCCACATCTTCTAGAAACTCTCTTGCCATGTATAATTTTTCACTAATTTCTACTTCAAATATTACTGAAAATGTTTAATTCTAAGCAAATGATTAATCCTAGAAACTTAATTTCCTGTTTCAGGAAACAAGGATATTGACAATGGTTTACTCAGCCTGTAGTACAGTGAAACTTCTCAAATCTGAACAGTGTTACTAACCAAGTGAAAGGTGGTTACATTGGAATGGTGTTTGGTTTGCTGATGTTTCACATTTAGGTACTAGAAAAAAAAAATAACTGGAAAGCAAGTTGTGTGCATTTTCAGTTGTTAGAAAATTCTGGTTTAGTGATTGTCAGGTTTGAGAAATTTCACTGTAAAAGTAAACATTTTAACCACTGTAAGTGACACAAAATACTAAAACTGTCTGTTTAACATCAGTATGTAAATGTTATCTCAGACTGTGATGCTGCAAAGGTAAAAGTGGGTCAGCATTTATCTTCCAAGAAACCATTTATTTCAGGAAATGATGAGTTGCAGTGATCTACATATCTGAGTAGAATGAATAAATACCAGATAGATATGACACAATGTTTTGTTTGGCCACTATAAGCTGGAAAATTCCAGATACTTTGGTAGAAAGTTGAGCCATAGTGTAAAGTGTAAGAACTTCACTTATTTCTAATCTATTGTTAGGGTTAGTTGATTAACAGTCTTCAACAAAAAATAGTTGATTAACAGTCTTCTTGAATTTGGACACAAAAGGGTCTTCTTATGTTTGCTGAAGACACTGTTAGCAATCTGTGTTAACAATTTTTTTGAAAAACTGTTCAATATTTCCTGGGCTAGTTCCCTGATTAGTTAGTGCCTGATGTTTATAACACTGATCCATTGATCTGTACATAGTAAGGTCTTACAAAGATTCATGTGGGAATTGTAAAAAAAAAATCAGTTGAATGATAATTTAACAGGACCTGAATACCTTTTAATTCACTTTAATATACTCTGTGTAATGATGATCAGAAAGAGGAAACCTGCAGATGTCAAGCCATATCCTGATTTTATCAGATGAGATCTTTACATGCATGTTCCCCAACTACTAAAAAAAAAAAAAAATCCTCACAGGCAGCTCCATGGCCTGCTCTTATCAATAGACAAGATATTGACAGTCATCCATGAAAGAATATTATCTTAGTCTTTGACAGACCTCAAATGTTTCATGTCAGTAAACCTTTTGGAAACGTCCATACATCTACAGATAGTTAAAGTATTTTTGTCATGTGCTCACTATCGTGTAACCTCATTTGTCTGCACAAATTAGAAAAATCAATATTTTGTTACCTCTTTCAACTGACTGATCTTCTTCAATATATATATGCAGATAATTTTATATTTAATTTTTTATTTTTTAATTTTTAATGATTTCTTAGATGCATTTGTTGGAAATAAAATATAGAAGAATTAATTTTATAAATTGTATTTGCTTCTAGCAGTTTAGTATGTCTTAAATTAAGCCTTTCTGATGTCTTCTGCATGTTACATACAAGTTTATCCCCAAGTTTGTAATAGTGGAATAATATTTCACTGGATTAAGTGTTTTCATTAACTCTGTTTGTCTCATGGAGATTAAGTATATATATATATAAAATACATTAATAATTAATAAAAATAGATTATGCCACCAAAGCTATTTTAAATTGGCTTTTTTTTTTTTTAGCAGCAGCAATCTTTTATATACATCCTTTCAAAGACAAGAAAACAAAGAGTATGATGTTTGATAAACAACAAAAATATCAACAGTAAAGATTAAAAACAAATGACAAAATAGCTTTAAAAATTTACAGTTAACCTTAATACAATTAAAAATTGTCACATTGTTTCATGTGTGACCAAACACTAATTAATTTGTTGAAAGTAATTAATGTATCATCTAATAATACCTAGTCACAAAATTAATTAATTTTATTTGGTTCATGACTGAAATAAGAGTTCTTAAGCTTGCAGAATTCTATAGATACATCAAAATTCCAGTTAATTTAGTCTGTTTTATTCATTTCACATAAACTCACCATCAGTGGGTGAATAAATAAGCCCATCATTCACTGTAAATCATTTCTAAATGGCCCTCTGATAATTAATTCTGCAGTCTTTGCACGTTGCACAGTGAGTAATAAATTAATATTATTGGTCATTAACAATTACCCACTCTGATTTTATACATGTGTGGTTTTCTAGCTGTGTGACTGGGAAAAATACACACTGTCTTAAATTACTTTTAATAAAAGATATTATCTTTCTTTATCTCTGCCTTTCTCTTCCTATGTTTTTCTGTGTCTCTAAATCTATCATTCTCATTTTTTTTCTTTCTCAAATAGACACAACACACACATTCACATGTACTGTACATAAACACACATCCACATATAAACATATATAAGCACACACACACACATACGAACATACATAAAAACACACACACACATACAAACATACATAAAGACACACACAAATGCAGACAGAGAAATTGGTTTTATATAACAGTCTTGGATATGCTGGATGTGGAGATCGCTGGTTGGATTGGGAACATAAATTATTGTCATATTTATCTGTTTGAGAGAGAGAGTGTGTATGTGTATGTGTGTGTGTGAGTATGTGTGTACATTAAAACAATTTTTGAGAGAACACTACCAAACAAACTAAATAAGTTTATTAAATTTTTTGTTCATATATTATAAACTTGCCTAATATGAAAAGAAAATATCCCAGTCAATGTATTTACGAACATCACAAAGGATAGCATAAAAAACACTTAATCAGATTTTCATTTTGCCATGAATAGCCAGAGCAGCATGAAGACAAAGGTCTATTTGGATCTGAGATGTTAGTCAGCATGAAACCAATGCAATAAATAATTTGAACTGGTAATACCCTTTGTGTAATATAATTAATTAATTCACTGTATCAGTAACATATAGTTATTACAAAAAATTGTTTTAAAGTACCAGAAAAGGTAACATTAAAGAATATTAATTTAAATTTGTTAATGTTTTTCCTTATTTCAGAATGATTTATCTTTTATTTACTATTTTTTTTTTTTTTTTTTTATTTAAATTTTAACATTGGCATATAAACATTAAAATAAAATGTACATACATTATATATATATATATATATAAAACACACATTCTGTTTATTTTTGTATGTATAAATCTATCCACACACACACACACAATCAATCAAAGATTTTTAAATAAACATGTAAATATGTTATAAATTCATGTATATTCCTTAGTTATACAGATTCTATTGGTAAATGTCTTTTAAAAGTGAGTCAGTTTCTTATTTGATTACTTTGAATTGACAAGTTAACATCATTCTTTTCAAAGCGTTCTATACTGTTCTATCCCTATTATGTACACTCTATTGAAATGCGCATGTACAAACCTGTCCTTTACACTTGTCAAGTTTGAAAGGAAAAAATCAAGAAACATCACATTGACATTAATTGTGTGCTGAAAGCAGCCACAGTTCAGCCACGCAGGATGTTAACTGACAGAGTCACATCTATCACAACTACACTGAGTCACAACAAAGTGCATTAGAAAACAACTTTCTTTAGTTAGTAAGCTTCACAAGCTGGTTTTCTTTTGTACAAGAAAGTATAGATTTACCTGTTTCGTTCAGGACGAAACAATGTAATGGCTACAGACTGTTAAACAGCAGTGTTACATATATATCTACTCTGAGCCACAACAAAAATACACCAGAAAACACATTTCTTTAGTTATTTAAGCTTTGCAAACTGGTTATCTTTTGTATGACTGCTGTGTATTTTTCACCTGTTTGGTTTGGGACAAAACAATGCAATAGTTACAAACTGTGAATGTGTTAAAACCCTGTGGTTTAGTGATTGATTTGTATCTAATTAGGAACTGCTCTGACTGGGAAAGTGTTATTGATGTGAACTGGTAATGGCTGTTAAAAAACACACACATATATACATATTTGTTTATGCATTAACCCATGCATGCAGACAATGTCACTACTACTACAACTATCATAAACTACCACAACTCCAACTATAATTAACTACTAATATTATTAATACTGCTAGCTGCTACTACAATTACAGCTACTACTACTATAACTGTAACCAGCTACTACTACTACTATAATCAGATACTACTGCTACAACTGCTTATACTATTTACCACTGCTACAACTATAACCACAGCCAGAACTAAAACTATTGCTACTACTACTACTACTACTACAACTACAGCTACTAATATTACATCTACAACCATTATACTACTACTATCACTTCCATTATTACTGCTATACTACTACCACTATTTACAACTGCCACAACCCATAATAGCTGAAGTATTGTTAAATAGTCATTCATTCGTTAATTAAGTGATTTGTTAAAATAAACTAGGGTGAAATTCTGAGAATGTTTTTAAATTCAGTTTCTTATATGATTCTTTTTATTACATGATATATAATCATTTCAAACAAACTAACATTTTCATAATAATGTAACATAATATATTAAAATAAAACATTACCAAAAGACACACTATTTATAATTATACAGAAAAAAAGAAATCAGTATTGATAATGACCAGACAAAAATAAAATAAAGTTTCAAAAAGATCATTTATATTGTATGACAATGTTTTATTTTATTAGAATTCCTTCTGTTAATAAACAACTTTTTAACAAAAAAAATAATTATTTGTTTCCATTTATCATCCTGAAAACACTGGATTAATTAAGAAAATGGAAATTAATCAAACATGACAACACCTGCAGAAAAAATAAAAAAATAAAAAAATAAAAAAAATAAAAACTTTTTAAAGTTTATTTTACAAAAACCGAGACTCAAACTCTCACACAGAAAAGAAGAAAACTGGTCTTACCTTCGTCACTTTCGTTTCTGGAAAGAGACGGCACGAGACTCTGGGCTCTCTTCCTCTCCACGACATGGGGAGGCACCCAGAACTTCTCACTGGCGTCTGACGTGGGTGAGCTCGGAGAAGATCCCATCTTGCGCACGCTGAACAGCCATTCGGATTTCACACTTCCCGTGCGTGCTCCACGACTCCCCTTGCTGAGGCCTGACATCAAGCCACCCTTACCCCCACCAAATAATCCACCCTTTTGAAACACACTGGCCCTTGGTCCTTTGAAAAGAAGTGGACCAGCCTGATCGCTAATGTCTTCTTCCAGTAGCGTACGTTCATACCAGTTTAAACGGTAGCGCTTGGAACACACAACGAACAACAGGAGTAGCACGAGGAAAAGTATAACAGCTGGAACACCAGCATACACAGCTATTAAGTAGGCTGGTGGGCCAGTGTGAAAGGCCATTGTGAGTGCCTGGAGTTATCAGCCCCTGATTGGAAGGATTCCTCGATGCTGTGATGTTGTGAAGAAAACAATGTCAGTCATGGTTAAGAAACTGAAGTGTCATGACAGAACAATGCACCAGCTGGACTTCCTATATTGACCTGCAATTAATTAACAAACAAGTGATTTTCAGTGAGTAAAACAATCAAATTATAAGGTGTTTGAAGCTGTATCTATCAGAAACACAAACAATATAATAATGTGTATACACCTAAAAATATTTCATTGTGATAAAAAAAAGATATTAAATCTAGCCTGTCAGATTTTTGTGGTCAATAAATTTAATTGTCCTATTGTATTATGCATATATCAGTGCTAAAACTGATTTATCACCTTGTTAGATTACAAAACAGGTGTAAAAGGATAAATGATAGAAAATTTCCAATAAATCAACCATAGATAAAACATAGATACCGTGTCACTGATTTTCAATTAAGGAGGTTAATGAAAGCACCTGGCTGACAGTTATCTGAGACTAATGAAAAATAACACCTGTACCTACCTGCTATTCACACCTTTAGTTGACCTGATTATGTCAATATTTAGCACCCAAAATTTCTATTTGAATGAATTTAAAGAATGAAAACATCAACATATTTTATTACTAACAGTTATTAGATTTCAGTCATACCTTTCATTTATAAGAATTGAACTTGATTACTTTTTTACATTCATGTCAGCTTGAACACCAAGTCTGCTTTGCACACAGCATGAGTAGAATCACTTGTTTTGTTATTAAATTTTACTATGTGTCTGTCATATGTTCCTATTATTTCATATGTCAACAACATTTGAACAGTAAGATATAAGATTCTGAACTAAACTGAATAGAGTAATATATATATATATATATATATTGATTATTATTATTGTTGTTGTTGTTGTTGTTGTTGTTATTATTATTATTATTATTATTATTATTATTATCATTATCATTATCATTATTATTATTATTATCATTATCATTATTATTATTATTATTATTTATTATTATATTTTATTCTTTTTATTTTATTTATTTTTTTGAAACTGGTCATGTTATTACAATGTATATATGATGATAGATAAAAAATATACTGAATATACCATTAAATGAAATTTTGTTTTTCTTTTTCTTTATAACAAAGATAGTCACAGAAGTCATCACCCTTTTACAGTTAATAGTTACTATGAATATATGTTAGTAATTAAAAAAAAAGTGAATAATTGTTCTTTACATTTTGATTAATTTTAAATATAAAATAAAGATATTATTATACATAAAGATGTATGTATATACACAGAAAGAACACTATTTTACATGATGTTGTTTATTCCATATTAAAATAATTTCAAACAAATTAATGTTTTTATAATTTGTAAATGCTGAACTTTTTTATAATATAGCATTTATAAAACAATCATTATTTTTAACATAACATTATAAACAGTATTGATAATATTAACACAAAGCAAAACAGAAAAGAACATAAATGATTTATATTTCAAAAATATATCTTAACTTTCAAGCAATGTTTTATTAAAAATGAATTAATACATAACAGTAAAATAAAGCTTAAAAACAGTATTTAAAAGTGTGTGTGTGTGTGTGTGTGTGTGTGTGTGTGTGCGTGTGTATGTATGTGCATGCGCCTTCATATAAATAGCTGTGTTTATTATTTTAAAAAAGAATCAAAATTTAAATAACAATAATTCAGATGTTTGGTAACTAAAACACATTCTTAATAACACTGACTAATTAATAATGGTGTTATCTAAAAAATATGTTTCTTAACGCATGTCAAATATACTTAACAGACTGAACGAATGGGAGATACAACAAAATTATAATATCTATAAAGACTGAGGCACTAAGGATCGGAATGTCACCTCCATTGATTACCAATATCTAATTTTATGTTTGAAATGAAAGTTTAACACACTTTTTTAATGACCTTAAATTCCTGGCATATTTATAAATTAGTGAGCAAGAAAGTGGTATGGAAGGTTTTTTTTGGTGGGGGGTTTAAGGGGGTTTTGTGTTAGTAAAACACTGTTATGATGAAATTAAAAAGAAGAACAGTAATACACCCCTCAAAAAAAAAAAAAAAAAGAAAAAAGAAAGAACTATTTTATGACCAAAGAGTGAAACAATCTATTACTACATAACAAAAAAAAAAAAAAAAAAAAAAATATCACCACACAGTTTCGTTATTCAAAGAAATTAATGTATATCTTATAAATGTCAAAATGATTTTGTAAATTTATTTTACATTCTATTTTAACTTTTTTTTGTTTGCATAAAGATTTTTGCCATATTAGTGGTCCATATATTGAATACAAAATAAACAAAAACAACAATATTAAATCAACTGTAATAAATTGCATTGTACACTTGTATTTAAACACGCATACCAAAACATGAAAATAAATAAAAGTACAAGCATATAGTGATATACAAATGTAAAACAGAGTAAAATATTTAATGAAGTAATTTATATATACATGTATATCCTTTTAATTTCCTAGATGAACACATCCTATCTGACATAATACAGTTTTGACAAATGTCTAACTCAAGCAACGTCAGTTTAATTTTATACTGAATGTCAACAAGACATTAATAAGCATAAGAAAACATTAAAAAAAAATCATCTTATTCTTTATGAAGGTGTTATGTCACCTACTTTTCTTTTCTTTCTCATATCAGCATTTCTTACACTTTATTCTGAAACCTATCTCATCACAATTAACAAATATAATAAACCTGTTTTATTTTCTTTATAATAATGAAACTCATTTTATCTTTAAAATTTATATCCTGCACAAAGATTGTCACCTCTCTTGTCTGAAACTGTGGATCTACTCTGGTAAACTGAAGCACTAAATGAACTTCGTAGAGAATTTTCTGTTTGAATTCTCATCTCCTATCAGTTGTGTTTTTCAGACACAATTTGTCTCCAAGCAGATGTCGCTGCCCTGAGACTCCCACTCAGAACATGTTTAAAATATGCTTCAGAAACCAACCTCTAGCAAGAAACATTTTGTTAAATGACTGCCAGAAGACACTGTTTATTTAGTATTATTATCTGACTTATTTCGTGTTTGGGTAATGATGCATGTGTATATGTGTTTTTGTATGAGTGCATAGTGTATCTTTTGGATGTTTCTTTCTACATATGTTCATAAAACTATGTATATATGTATGAATGTGTGTATGTGTGTGTGTGTGTGTGTGTGTGTGCGTGTGTGAGTGTGTGTATATGTGTATGTATGTGTATGTGTGTGTGTGAGTATATATATATATATGTGGACTATATGTAAGTATGTAAGTCAAATGATACCAATGTATTTACTTTGGACAGTGACTGTTAGGAAATTAAAGATTTATGAAATATAGAACAATAAATGAGTAAATCAATTGCAAAGTTGCCTCAGTCTGTCATGGACTTTGTACATGACTCCAAAAAAAATTAATTTCATGAAAATGATTGCTGACAAGTATCCCCATGAGTTTGTTGTTACTGACATATTTGATTAGTAGTAAGTGATGGTGTATGTTATCAAATTAAACACTCTCTTTGAAGTACCACAAATATGTCTAGAACATCTGCTCATACCAAAGGAATCATTTATATTTTAAAAACTTAATATTAAGCTACATTTCAATTAATCATTGAATTTAAGCAGTATTATATTCAGTCATCATTTGTACCAAACAGACTAATATTTTAATAATTATGATGATGGTAATTATTGCAACTTACTAGATGATTACAGTCACTGTCATTGTCATCATCATCATCATAATCATTTCATCATTATCATACTAATTTTATTTTTCTCATTAGCATCACCATCATGAACCAGTTTTGCCTTGCTTGTTTGATAAATCAGCCAGCTATTCCTCACAAACAGGTCTAATTGATCTGAGGACAGTAAAGTGTAAATCCAGGGCTCGCAGACAAGCGCCACCTGCTGTTTGTCACTTGAAATTTCCTGCTGTCATCCGAACAGATGCGGTAGACATTTTCACCACGTATACAAAATATAATTATGACACTGACTTTCTTTGCACATCGCTGTGAGAGTAATTTAGCTCAGCATACAGCGATCATGATACATCCAGTATTGTTATATGATGTATTGCGGTTACAAATACTTGTGAAAAATAATAAATGACACCATTATCATACGATATAATATCAAAATCCAGTTTTAATAATAATGATGAAAATGGTCATACCTGATAATGCTGCTGCTTCTAATAAAGATGATGATGATGATGATACAGAACAATAAATGTTTAAAATAAAGTTAATGTTATTGCTTTCCAGTATATTTTGATTAACCTTATTTAATACTAACATTAGGTAAGAAACGAATGAAAATGTAGGAAATTCCATTAACTATCTTAATAAGATGCATTCTGTCATAGTAGGAAAGCAGATACCATGGTCTCTGATAAACAAGTCATGTGTCACAGGCTGTAATGGCCCTGAATCATAAAATGAACAATTAAAATCAATTAAATGAATATGCAGAGCCAGTAATGGTCATTACCATGGTATCTGTAGTAGTAATTATGGGACGAGTTTGATGTTAATTAGAAAGGATTGCCTGTCCACTGATACTCTTGTAATTAAGATGTGCAAAATTAAATAAAATACAAAAAAAGTATTTACAGGTGTTTATTTTATAAAACTTATTTCTGAAATACTATCTGAAAGATAAATACATGTACATATATACATATATAGGAAATTATTGACAGTGTGTATGATATAATTTAAATTTCTTTTTAACATAATCAACGAAAATCAAACCATTGCAAAATTATTCTCAAAACAGGCATAAAAAAGTATGCATTGTGATTAATATCCATTCTACATTTGAATTTTATTATTTTTTTTTTCGTTCATATTCTTCATTGTAATTCCACTTTGTAAAAGTAGATTTTTTCTTAATACATCTTTCAAGTAGACAAAAAGTTGCATCACATGATTTAAAAAAAAAAATAATAATAATAAAAAAAAGAACACCTATATTATTCACTGTTTTATTAAAACCTGATTTTCTGTTAATCTCAGCTAAGTACATGATTTGCATGTTCATGTAATCAAAGTAAAAACCAAGTGAAAAAAAGATTTTCTAGCAAAATCTCATTAAATTTCTTTACAGGGTGAAATTTTTTTTTTTTTAAATCAAAATTGAAATATCCATTTCCATCTTTACACATGACATAAATGATTTCATGCCAGTGCTGTAATCTGCTTTTGAAATTAATACAGCAATAACAAAACAAAAACAAAAAAAACAATTATGTTCATTCTTATATAAACATAATACATACATACACACACACACATATATATATATATATATATATATATATATATGAAGGTTTTAATTATGTATATGTATATATATATATATATATATACATAATTAAAATTAATATATATATATTCTTATAATTAAAATTTTCATATTATCTAATTATAAATCTATATCTCTGATAGATTATACAACTTCCAAGCTTATATGTTCATTATAATAAATATGCCTCAATATTCTTTACTATAATAATTATAAGCTCCTGTCAGATAACTGTTTAATGCTAGAACTTTCTAGCTGTTTTTCTTTGACTACTACATTAAAAAATAATCAAAATGCTACATAGTTTTTAATGTTATCAGTACATGTATAAGTAGTAGAAGAAAGTATTGATTATTATTTTTTTTTATCTTATTAACACAAGTATATTACAAGTATATGTAAAAAGAAAAAAACAAGAAATGTATTGTTTATTCATATCACAGTCATCATAAAATATTAATGAGTATAATTCATATATTATTGAACTATATTTGTCTTGAAGTTTTATTGGAGAGGACAGTCTCAAGATGTTTAAAAATATAGATATTTTTGATCACAGAAAGCTTCCATTGTTTGTGACATTCCAATAATCAAAGTTAGAAGAAAAAATATACATATGAATAAAATTTTTATTAACAATAATCATAACAAATAAACAAATATTCATTGATATATGTTCTCTTTATAAAACTGTTTTTGTGTGTTGAGGGTTTCACTACTAATTTATGTGTATCTAAATAAAAATTCATGTATGACTTATGGGTATATATATATATATGCATTATATACACAAATAACTTGCAAGAAAAACCACATATACACAGACTTTATATTATATATATATATATATATAGAGAGAGAGAGAGAGAGAGAGAGAGAGAGAGAGAGAGAGAGAGAGAGAGAGAGAGAGATTTCATTGCTGTTGGTTTTTCATTAGTTTTTTTTGACATTCACTTCTTTACCTGTGACTGCTGTAAATCAAAAACAGAAGTGTGAGAATTTTGACAGGTGTTAATTTGGTGAATTACTGTTGTGATTAAAATGTACCGACTCACCTGAATGGTATAGATTCTGGATAAAACTTAAACTCTGCAATATTTATTTACTATGTTACTTCTGTACATATTTAACATTCATTCTTTCACCTAATGAACTACTTACTTAACACAGAGAAAAAGCAAAGAAGACAACAGAATATTGTTATATATATAAATATTCATTTCATGAGAGTGAATACATATTGTATAAAAAATCAATAAATATATATAAAAAATTGGTTTTTTGTCTTTCTGCAGCAGTAAATTATTCTTATAATATGTGCAATAATAATAATAATGATGATGATGATAATGTTGATTTATCATGTTATTATTCACTGTATGTATGAATGTATGAATCTATGAATATATGTAAGTATGTATGAATGAATGCATGTGTATACAGATGTATGAATGTGTATGTGAGTGTTTGTTCATGTGCATATAGATTAATATGTTCATTTTGATCATTTCTGTCCATTTATTTTTTTATCCATCTATCCCTTTCCATTTCTCTTTGTTTATGTGGGATGTGTTTTTTTTGTGCTTTTGTATGTTGCTGGGTATGTGCGTCAGTATATATGTGGAGATATTTATTCACTATATCTTACTAACCACTGAAAAAGCAAAACAAATCAAAAAAGCAATGATTAAAGAAAGAAGGTCATAAGCAAAGATCAATACATCTAATGATGTCAATAGTGAAGATGGAGTCAGCTAAAAGATACTGACAGCTCATCCAATAATTAACATGTTAAAATATTACCAACTCAAAATAATCAGCTACTTTCAATGTATCTTTCACAGTTTCCTTGTTATTGCTCTTCTTTCACCAACAGTAATTTGCTAAGAAAAGCAAAACGTGTGAAACCTTTTATTTGCATGGATTTCTATGGAATGCAGCACCAAATTCAAATATGGGAGAATGTCTTACAGTGAAAATGTGTAACCATCACAAAAAAAATTATATACTGAAAACTGAATCATGTCTTTTGTATGATACAAAACCATTGTATCAATAATATTATTGTTATGATTAGTGCTTGTACATTTCATAATAACTTCATATTCTGTGAAATAAAACCAGATTACTTGGATATGGGATAATAAAAGAAATTAATGCTTCATTAAAGAAGTCTTCATACCTGTCACTATTCGAGCTATACATTCGATCACTCTTGACTTTATGAAATGCTGCTAAGATAATGTACACTAATATTAGACACATTCACACAGCAGTATGCACAATGATAGGAATACCAAGCATACTCACACAGATTCTCTAATATGTACACACACACACACACACACACACACACACACAAAGACATCATGCATGCACACATGCAGCACACACACACACACACACACACACACACACACACACACACACACACACACACACACAGAGTTAAACAGGAAAATACAGAATGAAGACTGAAACACTATTTAGCAATGCATTAATTTTAACCAACAGCTTTAAGAACTATAATGAGGGAGGAAACCAATTTTTACCACAGTATGATGAGTTACTCTTTTAGCAAACAGTCAGCACCTTCCCACAGACAGAATAATACATCAAACAACTTTTGGTAAATTATTAATGTGGAATTGTCTAGAACTAGAAATAACCTGAAGAAAATTAATCTTATAATTGTGAATACATTTCCATTTATGCTTTGCAGTTTATTCCAGCAAGTAGAGTGCATTGAGGTTCATGTTAAAATCTGTGAAATATATCTTTATAATCTGAGGTTGTTTTTGTTTTTTTTTCTCATTTATTTTTTCAAAAACCAGACTGAACATAAATGCTTAGCAAGTGCACTTTGTCTTCAAAACAAATCCTGTTTTTAATTTTGTTAACCAGTACAGGCTGTCCATTCCTTACAAATTGATTATTTTCTCATTTTCTTTATCAAGCATTAAGCTTCCACTGAACCAAACTGTTCCTTGCATGTTATTTTGAAAACGTGATCTGAAAACGTTGTACAGTATAAAAAAAGGACACAGTGTTAACTGATAACTAATTGTAAACATATTTACTTGCATGAATTCATAGATGTGACATTTATCCAGTAATAATTTATGTATGTGTTTGTGCATGTATATATATATATATGTGTGTGTGTGTGTGTGTGTGTGTTTATTTACATGAAATGATAGATATAATATTAAATGACAGATCATTCTGAATACATTTACATACATAAAACCATAGAAATAATATTAAATAAGAACATATTATACTTACATATGAAGAAGTCAGATGCAAAAACCTGATACATCCATTTTAGTTCTTTCATTTTAAATAAAAAATACTTTTACTGGGATTTAGTTTTTTGAAAAGATCAACAAATCTTTACCTTATGGTTATAAAAAGATTATAACTAAACTAATAATGTTAATAACATTCCAAAAATATCTTTTATTTCAAACTAAAATATATATTTTTTTAATGCCTCAATACTGATTGCAAAATATAACAAGAGCATATAAATTCACTAGAAAACTGATGTCATCATAATATAAATCTATTAATCTTCAAAATGGATTATTAAAAAATAGAAAAAGGTTTTTCTTGGTTACATAAGTCATGGAAATAACAAAATTGTTGTAAAATTGCTATTAAAATATGGTTTGGAGTTCTTTAATAGAGAAAAGCAAAAATGTCATTTAATGCAATAGACAATGC
>CM022672.1:23913429-23928429 GCA_012295275.1 Chrysomallon squamiferum | reverse complement strand
ATTCACTTTTGAAATTTTGTAGTCAAAATTTATCTCAAGAAGTTATAATAATGTAATTCACTAATATCTGGAGTCACAAAATGGAAATTATCATTATTATTATTATTTTTATTATTATGTTTTATATATTTTCTATTCCAAGAAATGAAGAAAAAATTAAATTGATGTATTTGTAAAAAAAAAAGAGAAGATTTTTCTATTTAAAATTTATCTTTAAATGATTTAATGCTTTTAAAACATAAAAAAACATAAAAAGGGCAAAAATAAAGAAAGTTCTGAAAAATATATACCATAAATATAACTTTTTTTTTACACATGATAAAGATGGAATATATATGCACAAGATCTTTGTTTTATAATCTTGCATTTGAACAAGCGCTGACTGTCTCACAAGAGTCAGATGTTAGCTTGTTGAGGTATAAGTGAAAATGTGATTTTATTTGATGGTGTCCGTTACTGAATGGACAATTAACAGTAAGTGGCTGGTTGCTGATAACATTTACTCTGAACAAGTCAGTAACGACCAAGAGGTGAAAATGTCATTCATGTGTCAATCCATACTGAACACCATAGAAAGACTCACTGAATGTTTTTTTTTTTTTGAATGACACATGTAGATAGATAAAACAAAACTTTCATCTTGAACTCTTTTTAATTTGTCACCAAATAAATTGATATTGTATAATGATGTGCTGTTTGTTAAAGAACAGATTTTAATTCACAGTTATTGATATGGTGCAATTTTAATTTTTTTTTAACTGTGTTATACAATGATTATTTTGATTTAACAGATGCCTATCTTTTCCAGCTTTGTACTTTGTGTTTTCATTTTCTTCTTATTACTATTTCTGCTACTACTACTATTAAAGATTTATTAACTTGTTCATTTAATTATTTTCCTAATTATGGTACCTAATAGTTAGTATATTTTTCTTGCTGGGATATTTTTTTCTGTTATTTTTTGCAATCTGCTAGTAAAACAGTGCAAGTTTGACTCAGTGATACAAGTACCAGACCAATTATCCATCGTCCAGAAATCTGGAAAGACAAGAAAACAGGAAGTTTTTCCCCCGACACTATTTTCATAGTTCAAGTGAGTGGGTGTTGTTCTCACCAGACTGGAACTACTCTTTCAAGCCTCACAGCGTTCAGTCACTCACCACATTGTTTACCTGTCAAGTCACCACAGTTGTCTATCATGTTTTCTTTCTGTTTTTAATTTTAAAATGTTTATGCCTAATTATTTACGTATTTAGATGCCTTAGTACCAGAAAACTGGAAAATCCAGAAATCTGGAATGCCTCAGGCCCCAACGAGTTCAGATAATTGGTCCAGTACCTGTATTCTTTAATCATTACTGTATAAAATAAACTTTTAAAAAATCATTTACTTTGCATATAATAACTATTAACATTAAATCATTAATAAATATTGATTTATTTTATACATTCAAACAACTTCTACACAGAACACTATTGTTAGTGACAATAATTATTTTTTTGTCTCACATTACAAAGGCTTAACATGTTTCAGTAAGGACAAGTATGTGTATAAACAAACACTTTTAACAACTTCTCATCTACAGTGTGTGCAGCTGAATGCAATTTTCAAGGACATCAAGCTCATTTTTAATTATCCAAAAAAAAAAAAAAAAAAAAGGTTTCAAGAACAAGATATAAGACATTGAACAATTACAAAAAAAAATTATAATAATATAAAATATATACATAAAAAAAAACTCACAGAAACAATGGCGGAAGACATAAACATTATATCATTATTATTTTTTATTAGAAAACATCTGTATTATCTTGATTAAGTATGTGATACTACAGACTGAGAATCTTTCATCGGAAATCTTTGGGACCGGAACTATTTCGCATTTCCGAATTTAGAATATAGGAAGATAGCACGAAAACAGGATCCATTTATATTTCATAAACAGTTGATACAAAGGATTTTTTTAAATATAATATTTAAATAATTTTGTCCATAAAATAAAATTTGTGAATGCAAAACAGTGCTAAAACTGTAAGACATCATTATTTTTGCTGCTCGGAAAAGGTTTTGGATTTCGGAATTTCTCATGTAGTCAAACTGAAAAACGTTTACATGAATTATATAAGAATAAGAATTTCTCTCTTACACCCTTCCTCCCCATCGCTGTCTCTCATTTATATTTATTTATTTTTTTAAATAAATATTTCCGGAAAGTGACACAGTATGTACATTTTTTTATTACTGAAGTAAATAAATAAGTAAAAAATATAAAAGCAATTAAGCAAATACAAAATTTATAAAAAAAAAGAGAAAGAATAGTATATATATAAATAAATAAATAAATACAAGAACAAAAATCAACACAATTCAGACAATCCACAATGACTTCTTTGTTCAAAAATTAGCCAACAGACAAGAACAGCAACATTAAAGATTTTTTAGAAAACATAACAGTCCTTGAAGGTCATTTACCATCTCATCTACAATTAGGCTTTAGCTTTCTGCCACAAATTTAATTATTGCTCACACACTATTAGGATAATAACGTGTCTCGGTGCAGTGTATCCATTCTGTGTATTGAGGTAGCACCAGCATGGGTATTGTAATCGAACTGTTATTGCAGAAAACCTGTACGCAGATAGTCATACATTTCTGTACATACGTATACTAGTACACCTATAAGACTGGTATTATAGAAAATCTATACACAGATAAAATCATGTTTATATACATATACTTGCACACATATATCAGTAGACTTATACATAAAGCTGGTGTTACAAAAAGCTTGTTCACAGATGTAGCCATATGTTTATGTGCATTTTAAATGTACACATACATACACACGTACAGGTAGTATGCACAGAGATAGCAATAATAAAATATGGAGATATTTATTTGTACCGAAGTTTTGTAGTAAGAAATAAATCAAAATGTGATGTTTATATACAAGTCCAAATTGCCTGTATAAGCACATATTGTCAAATGTTATATTTTAAAATAAAAACACATCTGCAAACAGCTTATTCTAGGTACAGATTAACGATCCAATGCGTGTGCAAGGTGTTTGTGTAGATGTGTTGTATTCTTATATACAGAGTGAAAATGTAATCATAACATATAGCTAGCTAGCTGATATTTAACCTAGACATTGAAGTAAGATGTACCTGTAAGCAACATACATTCTGAGAATGAAAAACAAAATGTCTACATTTTCAAACTGAGAATGAATGATACATGGTTGATAAATGTTTAAACGACTTCTTGTTATGTAATGTGTGTGTGTGTGTGTGTGTGTGTGTGTGTGTGTGTGTGTGATGTATAAGATAAATTATCTACATGGCTTAGTTATTTTTAAAACTAATAGTAATTAAATAAATGGGGTCGCAGGTGCCGAACCATTCGTTATTATTCTGACCTTGTAGGAGTAGGGAAAACAATATTCCGGGTCATTTCTTTTTGTTTTTTGTTTTTGTTATTACCATGCAAACATTTATAAGGAAATTAGTTTCAAGTCTTGATTTCTCTTTGTTTTTCCACCACACAAGAGTTATACACTGTCTGATACACTCAGGAAAATTAACACGAATTTTCTCATATAAATAATTTCCATTATTCGGATGCAAAACAGCAATACTGATGCATAGAGCTGCTCGTACTGGCAGAGTACAAGGTAACCCCTAGTAACTACACTGAATATAAAGTGTTACATACCGAAGGCCTGTTAAGTTCATAACTATCAAAGACGTTTATTTATTTATTTATTTATTTATGGCTTTTGCTGTATTGTTTATTGGTATTCTTTTTTTTCCTTTGCATATTGTTGAAATGAGAAGAAAAAATCCAGTGAATCCGAAATTTCTAATTTGACCACTAATACAACAGTTTTCAAAGAATACACTGCTTAATTTTATGCACTGTACAGTTAGGTATAATAAAAAGGTTAATGTATTTTTACTGTAATGGAAACAATATATTAGCTAAATAGGCATTTCCTGCATAATATTCATAAAACCAATTCAGAAATGAATAAAAATTATCTAAATGGATGCATAATAATTCAGATTCTGAATCATATTCTGAATACACAGATCTCACACGCAAAACTGTAAACGGTTTATACTGTGTCTAACAGCAGCTTTTGTTACATCATTTAAAACTGTAATAATAAAATACAGAAATATATCTAAATAAAGAATAAATAAAGTGATTCTAAAAATAAAAATAAAATAAGCTGTATTTATTGCTACAATAACAAACTAATGTATTTCGTACACACTACTATAATAACAGATACTATATACTGAAAAGACAAGCCATCATAAAATTTCTCCACATATAAAATTCTAATAATAATGTAATAATAATCTTTTAAGATCTAATAAAAAGAATTATTATATTTCAGATAACTGTTATTAGAATGCAAAGTAAAGAAGGCAAACAAAAGTCTTGTTACAGATACGAACAAAATTTCCCATTTTAGCACGTATACAGAATATCAAAGCACTTTCTAGACCGGTATTAGGAATAATGCTGTCAAAACTGGTATCATATGAAGAACATTACAGAGTTTTGTTTACAGAATCCTCTGTTATTAACCTTACAGCCAGGAGGTGTCATTCACATACAACGCAAGCCTATCACATTTGTACACAGCAGCTAAGTAAAACGAAAACATGCCCTCTGGTTATTTCAGCTCTGGCAGTGTGCACAATGTGATTTAGTAGCTTCGTTATTAAGCCAGTAATACAAACACCATATCATTATATCCTAGAAGAAATAATTTATAATAGTGATAAACGAACGAACGAATATTGGTTTTAACGATACTTTTATACTAATGGTCATTAGATATCAAACGTAAAGTTTTATAATGATGATCTTCAAGAGAGTGGACATCTGTTGTCGTAAAAGTTGTTTTCTGATAGTGTTGTAAGTTGTAACGACTAAATAGTACATACAAGTGAATTGTGCTGCCAGAACAGCTAATTCAGAAAACTGTGTGTGTATAATATTGTTATAAGCTCAATATATAATTCAACATTATAATTGTTTTTACACATTTTTTACTTCGACAGAGATGAATACTCTTATGTGAGTGCTGTTTTTATGCAAAATGGCGAAATGTTCTTGCAGTATTTTCCCTGGTAGGATAAAGTGCTTAATAGTTCAACAAATTTCAACAGAACTAAAATTAAACAACCCTCCAGCAAAATTCCTGAAAACCTCAACAAATTAATCCAAAGAAAAAAAGAAAAAAACGAAAAGAAGGACTAATGAATGAATTAGTTTTTCGCAATAACTTTGATGAACATTAAAAGAGCATTATGTGTATAAATAATAACGACAAGAACAAATGGAAAACTATAATATTTATAATATTTGTCTCAAATCAAAGAAACGCAACATTTTTTTATGACTCCGAAAAAAAATCGTCTGGTTTTCTTAGTTGATGTGAATTCAAACAGAAGCGCCGAATTAATCAGTTGTAAATAATTAGTGAATAACTATGGTAACGCATTCCTACAGGTTGTAAACATCAGGCAGTATTATTTAGTATCCTCCAGGGATGTTTAAGCACGAATAATTAACTCAGACGATTACTGGATGAAACTACCTGGCTAGAAGAGAAAGAGAAAATTTCAGAAAAAATCGTGCTTACAAAGCTGCCGTGAGGACAAGAATTATTATCCTTCAGTGCTCAGACTGACATATGAAGACGAGGGCAAAGACGGAGAGAACTGTGTGTGTGTGTGTGTGTGTGTGTGACAGAAAAAAATCCCACCCACAAACATAAAATGTGGAATAAAAATTAATGAAATTTAGGTATAATAATAACAAAGTAATAATAGTTATGAAATCATGTCAAATGCCACTGATTTAACACTATATTAAGAAGAGAACTAGAACTAATAAAGTTTTAACATTTGTTTGAAATATTCCATTTCTTCAGAGAGTGGCAATAGGCGAAGTTTCATTTCATTTGTTTTAGGATAGTACACGTACATTACTGTCACCCAGAAGTGCTCGCGGAACTAAACGATTAGACCTCTTTCAAACCAAGTAAAGCATTAAAATAAATAAATATACAAATAGGTTAATGAATTAAACATAATGCATAAATGGATTATGTTTTGTTTAAAACATCAAATTCATCATGCAACGCCAAGAATTTTTGTAACGTTTTAAAGAATGTTTAAAATGTACAAAACGTCCACACATCAAAAGGTCAACACAACAAAGAATCCAAACACCAAATGATATGTTTCAGTGCCTGACATTATTATTAATTATTATTATTATTATTATTATTATTATTATTATTATTATTATTATTATTATTATTTTAAATCAGTCAATAAAATATGGTTCAAGTACCGAAAAATGGTAAATCGGATGCACAGAAAATGTATTTACTTTAAAGATCGAAAGGTCACTTAAATGATAAATACATAAAAAGGTATAACAGTTCAATTAGGCCACCATTTGTGTCCAACAAAGTGGGGACTCTCGTATGTGGATACCAAGATCAAAGGATGCAATTACACATTTTATATGCTGCTGACGTGAAGGCATCCCCAACATAAACAATATGAGGCCAGTTTTTCTAATTTGCACATAATCATTAAGCTGTGCTGATTTATAGTCAGCTAAGCTAGATGACCTCTAAATATTTTGTCTGTGAATAATGTGCACGTTTAGACAGTGAATAGATTGGATGTTTTGAACTTTTGATTATGTTAGGTTATTAGTAACTAAACAGTGTAACTGAAAAACAGGTAGTGTACAAATATGTATAATTACATCTCTCTCTCTCTCTCTCTCTCTCTCTCTCTCTCTCTCTCTCTCTCTCTCTCTCTCTCTCTCTCTCTCTCTGTATGCACGTATATAATTATTGAGATAGATATAATAGATTGACAGGACATATATATATTCATACGAAAGTGGGAATTATTTATTTAATGAGTGTGTGTGTGTGTGTGTGTGTGTACATACATACTTATATTACTTAAATTTTTATGCATTATATATAAACTATGTAATTATTTTGTAAAACGATTTACTGAAATCACTATCTTGCAGTAACCACAGTTAATAATATAAATACAATTTCACAGTATCTCCATATAAGATAACAGTTTCGCTTTATTGTTATATAATAACATAATTCACATTATCATATAAAATAATGACAAGGTTTCACTTTATCATAATAAATATTTTCACTTAATGAATATATTTTTACCTTCGTAAACAATAACAGATTATATATTTTGACTTAATCGTTATATAAAATAACAATATAGTTGATGTACACACACAAACATATGCACATACACACACAAACATGTATACATAACTATACACATATATATATATATATATATATATATATAAAGTTTTGTCTTACGTTATATAAATTAATAATAAAAAAAAAATACCTTCTTAGTTGTGAGTATCTGTTCTGCTCTGAAGAAATCTTAAAATAACAAAGTGTTGAGGTGATACTGATCTAGGCCTACTTCATCGCTTTACTATCCAATGGCAAGGTATTTGCCAGCTCTCTTCCCACACGCTACACGCCAGTTGAATCACAACTGCCGGAATGAGGTAAATACGGCTGATTACCACAGGACCGCATCAGCCATTAGTCTTTAGAGGTATTTACTTCGGAACAACATATACAGTTAATCCAGAGATGACATCCACATTAATTATTTAAACGGTATGTATTCGGTATTGCTGCTGCCAGTCAGTGAGGTTAGTATTATGACTGGCAAAAACAAGGTGGTGGCTGTGATCATTGTCGTTGGCGTCCTCGGCGACAAATTTGATTTTCATGTGCACGTGTAAAGAGAACGAAATTCAATAAATCGATACGTGTAGCCTGAAAAGGATGTTTTTGACAACAGATGTATCTCATATATACGCAAACTGATACTGACCGATCTGAAAGATGAAGATGAAATATTTCATGTAGATTTGTCTTATTTTTGTGTCTAATGTCAGCCAGTTTCTCATTTATGTATTTGTTTGATTGATTTTTTTTTTTTTTTTTTTTTTTTTTTTTTTTTTTGCATGTTATTTTTAATTTTTTCTATTAATTAATTAACTAATTAATTAATTTTATTTAAATCAAAAGAATATATAATATCCACATCCCTTCAATAGATACAACGCAAAATTAATAACAACAATAATAAACTTCACAATCATCATCATCTTCACGACTATAGTGACGCTGATGATAATGATGATGTCAACTATCTTGCGATATGTCATTTTAAACAATAAATGTTTTAGTATTTTATCATATTTATGTTATAGTAATTATAATAATAATAACAAATAGGATTAAATGCATAAACATTTATTTAGTATAAGAAACTGATATGCAAATAGCTTCAAAAGCTAAAATCTTTAAATATTAATTAATGTCTGATTTTTTTTTTATGGACACAGAAAAACGAAAAGAAACAACAGAACAAGTAAAGAAAGAGCGCAAGGTGCGGTGAAGTGAATAATTTATAGCTGTGCTGCTGCTGCTGCTGCTGTTACTGTTACTGCTGCTGCTACTATTACTAGTATAACTACTACTACTACTGCTGGTGTTCTATCACTACTACTGTTGCTGCTATTGCTACTTCTCCTACCACTATTACTAACAATAATAATGGTAATGGTAATGATTATAATGATAAAGATTACTACATAATTATTGCTATTGCTGTTGTTGTTGTTGTTTTTCTTATTGTTGTTGTTGTTGTTGTTGTTATAGTTATTATTATTATTATTATTATTATTATTAAAATGAGTCTGTAACGAAATATTTTATACAAAATTTTATCCGAACATGTTAAATAAAACAAACACCACTGCAGGAAAAGCACAGCACATTGTCACTTAATGAGTGTCAGACAGAGAACGGAGTTCAGTGAAACGAACACAATTGCGACATTTCTCTCTTGGAATAATTTCATGAAGATTTAACAGCTGCTATTGCTACTGAAATTAGCATCGATTCTAAGAATGGTACAAAGAGACAAAGTGTTTCAGATGACTTGCACTTATGTTCTTATGTTCAATTTGGTGCTGAATGGCGGTTTTAGCATCAGCATCGAAAAGGAAAATCCAAGTGCCTGGGATGTTCCAGTGAGTGGGGATTATAAGATAAGACGGTTTAACGATGGTTTGAGTTCAACAACCGATTTACATTATATTAATTTTAGAAGGCTAATGAAACGTAATCTGATAAAAGGGTACATGTACATAGAAATCTGAACCATTTTATGAACTAAACTCATTTGACGTACTCGAAATATAAATCTTAAATGTTTTCTTTATTTCTGGTAAACTGTCAGCCAGGAACATATTTTTCGAGGTTTGAGGAGAGAGTGTTCGACGTTATCATTCTCAGGTGACTCATTGTTCTTGCTTTTAAGGTGGAGATTAGTCCTATTTATTATATGTTAATTTTACTTTATGTTTATTTTATTTCATTTTATTTTTTTATTTTAAATCTGACTTAATTTTCATGATGTATACGTGTACACATATCATTATTAATATTGTTGGGTTCCTCGACTGCAGTCGATGTTCTTCTCTCCTCAGTATGGGTTCTAACTTATGGACCTTGGCATAAACAGAGATTTCTGAATAGAGATAACCCTCCGTATTATATGTGCTGTTCCTAACAGAGTGATATTCTGTAGTTCTGCTACGGAGACGTTGTCCATGATCTTGCTGATTATTATTACTACTATTATTATTATTATTATTATTATTATTATTATTATTATTATTTGATCTGTCTTCTCGATATCGATAATTATGCTAAAATTTCCCAATATTCGAAATCGTGTCATTTATGCATTGTGTTTTCTCTTGTTGAATTATGTAAACTGAATTTATTATTCTTATATTTTGTTTTTTTTCTTTGTATAACTATAATTTGTCGATAGTGTATTTATTCCTTTCTCCAGCTGAGAAACATTGAAAGGCTTGTAATAAAATTATAAAAATACTATAAATAAGCAGTCCCAAGCTTAGCTTATATGGAGTCTAAAGCTACAAAATTATTGAAAATTGTTTTGCTTTATTTGACAAAATAATTACACTTAACTTCATGTTATATTTATATTTTGAAGCCCCTGTGGATTGTGAGGTGTTTAGTTTTGGCCTAAATATGGCACTGTAAATAAATTGATTAGTGTAACAATAGAGATATACCGATGCATGAAGAGGATGAAGAATGCGAATACAACTAACTAAACTGAATTTGTTGGTTTTATTAATAATTTATGATTTCATTTGATTTGATTTTATTCTGTTTATTATAAAATTTCGTTTTTGTATCACAACCGATACCTTTAAAAAGTGCACTAAAACGCCATTGAAATATGTCATATTCCCGCTGTTCAGCCAAAAATTGTTTATTCGTTGTGAAAACTAATCTAGGTCAAATTGAAAGTTCAAATTAAAACACCGAATCAGCCCAGTGAATGCAAATATTCAAATGTACAGCTCACATTGATCACGTGACAGATCGGCTATGAAAATGTGGCCGATTGCTCTAAAATGAAAAAGAAATAATAATTAAAAACATAAAAGAAAAGTATATATTGTTTGAAGGTACAAACATAAAGATAGACATATGTTCGACATCATAAATAACATGCTTCCAGAGCGTTGACATTTTCTTCCTTCATTTAAGTTCTTATTAGCTGTAATTTGTCCAGCACTGATTTATTAGTAAATGCAAAGAAACGTGCTGACTGACCGAGCAGTAATTTACATTAAATTGAGATTTAATCTTATTAGGCAATTCTTGTAAGCGTTCACAACTATCAGTGTGACTGTTATAAAAGAAGGAGAAGAAGAAGAAGGAAAAAAAAAGTAAATAAATAAATAAATAAATAATAATAATAATAATAATAATAATAATAATAACAATAATAATAATAACTGACATGACAGTTTCATTTATCAAAAATTGCAGTCTCTGAAACAGTAACAACATGGCAATAATCACGAATTAGTCTTCGTATGTAGTACATACAGTGGCTGTTGATGATTACCAGTTGATGATTATCAGCAGGTACAAAAGTATAAATTTTCACTCATGACTAACACTTAGATTTTGTCTACCTGAAAAACTAAACTTTAACCTTTTTCGTGAATACAGTTCCATATTAGTTCTCGACACCTATTACCAATAAATAAATAAATGAATAAATAAATAAATATTAATAATAATATGAAAATAAAATAAGATTTCTTTATTTTTTAATTCTGTTGTCTTCCACTCTGAGTTAGCTAAATGAACAATTTACTGAGCCGTTTTTCACTAAAATATTTTTTATGTCTCATTATTACTATTATATTTACTTCTATTTTCAAATTACACCCTTTGAAAGGTAATTTTATGACGAGGGTTTATCGCCATCAGTCTTTGATGGTCTATGAGAAGATGCGTGTTTCTTCATCTATAAAAGAATACTTTATATTCAGATGGGCTTCTCTCAAGCTGAATCATTCAGAGCCAAGCCATGTTAGTATAATTCGTTTAAGTATATTATGAAAAAATTAATTAAATAAATAAATAAAATACGTACGATTTAACTGATGTGGCGTTAAATTGATACACGTCACTGAAGCCACTTCATTTTTAGGGTCACAAAACCCCGTATTCCAAAGCGCATGATAGCAGTCTTGTATCTGTTTCTCCGTTCCAGTACATTTCACATTACTGAGTGTGTGGGCTTTGTAGCCTTATCACTTCTGACAGCACCAGGACGCGCGAACGAAGTACTGCAAGCAATAAATAAACTGCATAGCGAAAAAACCCAATAAAAAACAAAAAATAAAACAACAACAAACAAACAAGAATACATCCATTAAATGACACCAAGGTTTTTTAGACAATGAAAATAATTGTAATCAATCAAATAGAAGAGATGTAATCGGCAGTGAGATCTCGAAATAATGCATCTAAAGTATTTTTACATTTCTTATAATATTTTGAAAAGACCACTTTGATGTGAGGTTAGTGTGTTTTCAATATTTATCCCTGGTAGATCAATGTGCTTCTTAACATCTCAGACTAATGTTTAGACAAGCATTAACGGTGGAAGGTCACAAGCTAAAAATACATTGAGAGTGGATATCAAAATTAACATAATTTAGAATAGCTTAAAGATTTATTATTGCATTTCTAACCAAAGTCCTTTCTGCTGTTTAATGTCTGAGAAAAGGTCAGTGTCAGTATATCTTGGTTTCGCGTAATAAGACCTTTGTTTACATGTTTAAATGACTTTTTTTATTATTGTTATTGTTACTATTATTATTATTATTATTATTATTATTATTATTATTATTATTATTATTATTATTATTATTATTTATCTTTGTTTCTGGTAAGATAATAATTAATAATAATAATTCTGCCCTTAAAAAATCCAAGATGATGTTGATATGTCGACTTATGTCAAACATACTTATAACACAAGGACCCACATATCGCTTGCGCGACTGTTACGTCTATCGTGATTGTTACGTCTATTGTTACGTCTATTGTTACGTCTATCGACTGCCACACACTGAACCCCACTTAGCGCTCTGATCTTTGGGGTTGCGGACCTCGATTTAACTCATTCCCTTCACATTATTGTTAACTAATTGTACATACAGGGTTTGTTGTCCATCTGCAAAAAATAAAAAAAAATTAAAAATTAAAATTAAAATTAAATTATAAGATAGGATAAGATAAAATAAAATAAAAAGTTACGCTATGATAACAAAACAGAACAAAAAAAAAAAAAAATAAATAAATAAATAAATAAAATAATAATAAATAAATAAATAAGAGGAAATAAATAAATAAAATAAAAAATTTCTCTGGGTATAAAATTAGTATTCAGAATGTATTTATATTAATAACTTATGCTATTTAAGACTTTAATAATCTTATTCTTATTGTTACTATTTGCTGAAAACTTAATTGCACATACAGTTACAGGCTATAATAAACATAAATTTAAGAAAAAAAAGTTAAAGAGTAATAATAATAATAATAATAATAATAATAATAATAATAATAATAATTATTATTATTATTATTATTATTATATTATAATATGCACATAACTAGAAACATGCGTTTATGCTTGCGTGCCTACATCTGCACACACATCTGTTATAATAACAATAATAATATATATATATATATATAAAATCAGAGGAGCACAAATATATAAACAAATACCACTCCAAGAAAAACTTATTTGGACATCTGCTAATAACTGCTTTATAGGCGGCATCACATTCAACTCCAGCGTCCTGTGAATGATCACACATAATATGCAGGTAGTTGAAACTGCAGTTTTCTAGTTTCCTCTTCGCCTGTGCAAGATGAGTCATCCACAAATATGGGGCCCCTGCCCCTTCCGAAGAATGTTTTGATATATGCTTTTCCACCACTGCAACATAATGTATTTGAATAACATGTCTGAAAGTTATAGTTCTGTAAAATATCTGAATGATATATTTGAAAAAATTAGATTTGAAAAAATGTATAAATTATACCTGAATATGTATCCAAATTATTTAGGCCTGAATGACTGCTAAAGAAACGTCAAAATTAGAAATGGAAAGCCACCATACACTTTTTTTTTTTTTTTTTTATTTTTTTTTTTCATTTCTATTTGGTTGTGGTTGTTGTTGCAGTTTCATTAATTGTTTTCAGCAATTGTTTTTTGTAAAAACTGTGTGGCAAATTCTTTATGGTATTTAGCTGATTTAGAAACAAACAAACAAACAGAACAAAAAAACAAAACAAAAAAATTTAAAACAAAAAAAAGAAGGAAAAAGAAAACAAAAAAGATGAAAAAGGATATAAAGGCTCTGTTGGCATACTTATCCAAGTCCTAGCATTCTTCATACCACAGTCGCATCTCCTATGTCCCATTGATCATCACATACTGTTCCCCATTTTCCACAAACCAAAACCTCAACTCTGCCTGAATTCGGCTTAGACGATCCTGCCAACCGTAGTTTTCTGATATAGCCGATATTGGCTGCATACATAACACAATAACAGATATTAGTGTTTAGTTTTGATTCACATTTAAGGTGTAAATGTGAATTTAAATATATTCCACATACATCCTAATTATGTTTTATTTGTTGCTGTTCAACGGAAATTAATAACGAAGTGTAATACTAAAAGGGTAAAATCAAAACGTATCTGGGCACTGCCATTTGTTTGGTAATTTGTGTTTTTTAATTTTTTTGTTATCGCACAGTTACCGCTCGTAATTCTGATCTTCGCGATGATACATCGATTCCAGTTGTGAACGGGCAGTAATATGGCGTGTTCACGATTTGGGACAAAACTATTTTATTGCCATTTTCTGCGATAATTGATTGCCCAAAGAAATGAAATAAAGAGTATAAAGGATTTTTTTAGATAATTTATTTGTACCATAAAATTACACTTTAAAGTAGCTACAACGAAGCCACTGAATGCACGATACCATTATGGTGTGGAACCTGTGACGGAATGCTAATGCAAAACTTCCAGATTTAAATTCACCACATTATCGCTCTGATTATATAAATAAAAATGTTCTGATATACATACATACACGTATCGACATATATTGTCTTTAACAAAGTTGAATGGTCAGATTTATGATCTTTTGAGTAAATTTCATTCTTTTTTTTTCCTATCATCATCATCTTTATTATCATTTTAAGATATATCATTTTATTGGACTTTCTTTTATTGATTTTTTTAGTTTGTTTTCTTCTTGTTGTTATTGTTTTGTTCTAATCCTTCAGCTTAATTTTTATTAACATTATTATAATTATAACAATTATTGTTAATGCTATTGTTGATATCGCTCTGATTATATAAACAAAAATGTCCTGAGATACATACATACACGTATCGACATATACAAACATACATATAAACACAAAAGCGCTTCTGAAAATACT
>CM022672.1:23745929-23908429 GCA_012295275.1 Chrysomallon squamiferum | reverse complement strand
ATAATGTATATATTTTATATCAAGTGACCAACTGTACTTGTTCTGTAAATGTGTATATAATATATTTTTATGTATACCTTTCCATTTAGAGAGTGTCTTCCTTATAAACATATTTTACAAATCTATTGATGAAAACATATCGCTTGTAGAACAAATATTATCACGTTGTGACCACTCACCAGTACAACTGCTTTACAGACGATCCTAATACTCACTCACAGTTTACGAAGTTCAAAATCGTTCCAGTACATTTATTTCTCGTTTATTCCTGTTTTGTTATTACTCTTTTCCTTCGTTTACTTCTTCTTCTTTTTTCTTTAGTTGATAGTTAGTTGTTGTTGTTGTTGTTATTATTGTTATTATTACTATTATTTCTGTTCATTTATTTCACCTTTTATTTTCGTATATTTTAAGTATATTTTATAATAATAATAATTATTATTATTATTATTATTATTATTATTATTATTATTATTATTAAAAATATACAAATATACAAATTTACAGTAATAAACACAAACACATTCACATAATATACATTTATAAATAGACTGACAGAGAAAGATATCACATTTTTCACTATATATATATATATATATATATATGCATCTGAATATATATCTTGATGCTAATTGATTTATTTGTTATTTTATTTTGTTATTGTTTTTTCTTCTAAATTTATGTTCAGAATTCAAATTGATAAATTTAGGAATAAACCTTTTCCAATTCATCCTTTCCTTTTCTTAAATTTAAAAAAGAAAAGAAAAGAAAAAACAGTCTGTTTCTGCTACATTTAACATTATCAAATACGCATACGTATATGTGCAGACATACAAAATGTGGACGTATAAACAGAAAATTACCTAAAAAAAACCCACTTACCTATCCACATATGCTGGCCGTTTGGTGCTGTTGGGATGGTCAGTGGTGATGGTGGTGGTTGCGTTTCAGGTGGTTTTGGTGTTTGCTTTGTAGGTGGTGTTGGTGGCTGTGCGGTTGGTTGTGGTTGTGTTCGCTTGGATTATTTTATTTTTTTCGCGGCAATTTGTAAATCCTCCGGTTCAGGGGGATAACACACGACACTGATATCCATTGAATGAGTACAATTCTTAGTATCGGTGCTGAACTGGCATTCATTCAAATCATGTTCCGTGCCTCTGCACTGGACATCAGTAGAAAGAAATAAAGAAAAGAAGAAGAAGAAGAAGAAAAAAAAAGGAATCATATAATTTAATATTTTTGTTATAAAAAGTCCCCATGAATCATATCTCTTGTTCTTGATTTATTTTCTGTTGCATTCTGTACATTCTGTTTCCCAAGACTGGTGTATAAAAGGCTGTGATAATATATAATTTATGGAAGACCTGAACCTAGAATATTTGGATATAATTATATTCCTGTTAATAATTAATATAATACTTCTTCTCTTACATCTATATTAATTTTGTATATAAAAGTATGAATGTCGAACTGATAAGGGATAAATCATTATAAAAATCTTGTTTCAGTTATTTTTTAACGAATTTTGTACCCAGAACAAATCAAATATACTGCAGGAAAGAAAAGCTCTGTCTATGTGCTTACCTATAACTTATCATTCGGCGTCTCTTCTCTCCCAGTTAATGTCACATATTGTTCTCCATTTTCCATTAACCAAAATCTCAACTCTGCCAGTAGACCTTCCAGCCAATCGTATTTGTGCAATGAATATGCCTTCATCTGCGAAATATAAAACAATAACAAATAAAACAAAATCCTCATGAGTTTGTGTTTAGTTCAAACATTTAAAGTGTATCTGATGATTCGAAGAAATTGTCTAAACATATTCTGCATACATAATTAATGTAAACAATAAGTTAGCATTTAAAATTTATTTATCAGGGATATTGTCTGTTAATATGTGACCTATAAATAATTTAAAAAATGTAGTATAACTAGGAATTCAGAATTTGTGATGCCAATTATCAAAACTGACTAGATCAAAAAACAAAAACAAAAAATAATATATATAAGTGATAAAAATAAATAAATAAACAAATAAAAGCAGATGTTGATATTTTAGAAACATTTTCAGTGTCAACAGAATCTATGGGTCTTTTTATCCTTTTTTTCTGAGATTATAAATAGACGTAAACACAAACCCTCAAATAAGCACAAAAACATTCATACGAATACTCATATACATAATTATATACACACACACACAAAAATGCATGTACATGCTTACATACATATAAACATAATTATATACATACGTACACATGGACAGACATATTTAAAAACACATATTCCTACACACATTTGTGCGCGTACATACAAACACATATTTAATTAATTACCTGATTTGTATATATCAGTCATTATCACATACAGAACAGTGAGTAAAACTGAGTAAAAAAAGAAAATAATAATTCTACTTACCTATCACCAAGATGTTATAATCCATATGATTAAGATAATGATAAAATCCTGTACTGCCATCGTTTTTTCTTTTCTCTTAAGTGAAGCTGAAGTTAAAAAGATGTTCAGTTATAACATCAATATTTGTCTTGCGTGTTTTGCTGCTGCAGCAGAACATAGGAAACAGTCACACTAAGCATGCTAAAAACGACAGAAGAACAGATACATGTCGAGATCGGTGTTTATCCTCGTATAGCCAGCCTATGTTTAGTTCAACAGAAGAGGGATTAGTTGTTTGTCACTAATAAGTTTTTTTTAATAATTATTTGTTCTCCCTCTTCTTCTTCTTTAGTATTGTATTGTATTTTTCTTTATTTCTTTATTTCTGTATTATTTTATTTTATTTATTTATTTAGATATTTACTTATTATTTATTATTTATTATTATTGTTATTGTTACTGTTTAATTTTGTTTTCTATATTCATGCCTAGAACGTATACAACAAGGGTGTGAGTTTTAACTTTTTTTTTTTTTTTTTTAAATTTGAGAACAGTAAGAAATAAAATTATTATTGCTTACATTTCTTCAATTAATTTCCTTTCTGTATATAACATGTAACTAGTATTTCTATACAGGTATTTTAAGAACTTTTACTGTATTAAGAATATATTAATATGTCCTGTAATTAAAATTATATTCTTTGCTTCGTTTAATTATCATCCTGAATATTACACATGGTACAAGTATTTTAATTAGATAAAAATCAAATAGATCCTGCTTTAGAAGCGTAGTTTGTTTTTGTTATATACAATTTCTTTACTTGTCATTGATTATTTTATGTTTTAAGATTTTATATTTAGCTGCACCCAAAAATTCGGATCACATACAGTCTCAAGCTTGTCGTATGAATGATTCAGTACTTGTATATTTTTTTTTTAAAAAGCACAAAAACCAATGAGATTGCCTGAAGTAGATCAGAGACCACATTCGCCGAAGGTAGCAATATTTTTAGGAAATCATCTTCGTTTAAAATATACAACTATCGGCATAGAAAAATCAAATAAAAAAAAAACATAATGTATGGTTTAATGAGTTTATATGTTTATTAGAAAAATGAGCAGACGTCCTGAACGTATTTGGACTACATCATCAAATGAACGCCAAGATTACTATGAATACAGTAAAAAGCAGTAATTCGGTCCTGTTCTGTCTCAGTCCACGAAGCCGAATAAAATTGCCGAATAGATCCGGTGTTCGCATATATTACCTGTTCGCCTTTTTGATGAATGTACAATAATCTATGTCAAAAAAAAAAATTATCTCTTAATCATGACATGTTATTAAATATTTCTTAGTTAATTTCTGCACTTCAAAAATCAAAAAAAAAAAAAAAAATTATAATAATATTATTATTATTATTATTATTGCTGCCGTTATTAAATAAATAAAATACAAAATAAATTAAAACATATATGTGTATAAGAAAATTCTGACTTCTTTCACTGGTTGTTTCTATCAAAAATAAAATATAAAAAATTACGCTAGAAACAACTAATGAACAAAAATCAACGTACGGCGTAAGCTATATTTTCGGATTTCTTCTAGCAGTATTACTGAACTGTATTATTATATATGTTTCTGTTTGTGTACATTGTTACATATAATATCAATACATGTATTTTATTATGAACTTCTTACTGTAGTATTCTTCCTCTGCTTTTTACTAATATTAGGAGATAACCGCATACCAACGACCAAAAATTAAAACAAAACAAAAAGCTTATAAAATGGTCCTTAGTAAAAGAGAGAAGATATATAAATGTGTGTGTTCACGAGATGTTTTTCAAAAGTAGAGGTATATGAAATTTTTAATTTTTTTAAATTATATCTTTAATAATAGTTTGCACTTTCAGTTTGTTACTTAACACGGTATAATATTAAACAACAAAAGTAAATAAATAACACACACACACACACACACACACACACACACATATATATATAATATGAAAGTAATATATTTTACCTTTGTTATACTCTGCTGTATATGAGGCTAGTGAGCAGCTGGTTACAACATCGATTTATATTGTCAAGGTAGGTAATGTGCATTTTCAATTTGTTTTTTGTTTGTTTTGTTGCTTTTTTATTTATATTTTTTGTTTTTTTTTTTTTTTTTTTTTTTTTTTTTAAAATTTTTCACCGATTTCAAATAGGATTTACGCAGACTGTTCACCCACTTCTTTGTCTAGTTCCCGACATCCCCCGAATGGTCACTTTTAATTACCACTGTAAATTTTAAGTAAATAGCCGGCATATTTTTGTAATAATAATAATAATAATAATAATAATAATAATAATAATAATAATAATAATAATAATAATAACAATAATAACGCCTTGTAATTATTTGTTTGCATTCAGTGAATTCTGTAGACTGTTTTTGTATTTAATATGAATAAAAATATGAAGTTATTGTATCCTTATTATAATTATAATACTCTATTCATATTCTAAGTACTGGAAATGGTTTCTTTGAATATAATTACGTTTGGTAATATGATTATAAAATTCGTACCCAATGAAATCTAATCATAAAATGTGGTAAAAGACTGTGTAATTAAAATACATAAATAAATAAATAATAATAATAACAATAATAATTATAAAGTTAAGCTTATTTAGTTCTATTTTACTTTTGATGTTCGTCTTAAACAAAGTGCAGCGGAGCCGTTGCTATGGAAGCTGCAAAGGAAAGGTACAAAGAAGAAAAACCGGAAGTATATTCTACGAGTCATTAAATCGGAATGAAATAACGCAAAATTAAACAAAATGTTTCCTTTTAGTAACATTGTGATTTATTAAACTCTTTAAACTGATTTGATAATGTGGCTCATATGGTACTCATCAGAACTACATGCAGAATGGTAAAACATCCTTTGTCTATGACAGACCAATTTAATATTTATTAACAAACAATGTAATAATATTTATATTATAATTTATATTAATAATATTTGTATAAACCATTATATTGTCTTGTTCAGTTACTGTTCACTGCATAATAGTATTATGACGATTAAAATCGAAACGAAAAATATTAGAACGATCATACAACTGAACTGTTAATGGTTGTTAGGACTGATCAAAAAACGGCCAAATAGAGATTTCGAAACATTATATTATTAATTTACTTTCACTTTCAGTATCCAGGTGTCCTGAAGTGGAATATATATTAATATAATTGTAAGTTAGGTTAAATAATTTTGAAAATGACCTTCAAACGTAATACTGATAATTTTATTATTTTTAGATAGTTTTAAACAGAAATGTTGATTTTAGTATTGATCTTGCAGGTTTATGGTGTTGAAATGTTGTACTATTTTGGTTTTGGGTATACGCTGCATTATGATTATGACTAGCATGACTGATTAGCAGAACCTGTTAATAAAACCATACAGGTCTCAAAATTGTATAGCCAATTATAAAACGCTGAAACAAACATTAAAATTTGTTATATTATTTTTCAAATCAACGTGAATTCCTTATAATAATAATATAAACGACAACAACAGCAACAAGAATATATCCTCAGCTGTGTAAAATAATCTCTTACTTGTAATTAATGTGAAAAAGATACCTTTCACCCCTGTATGAATATTTTCAACATAATTATTCTGTGGTCAGAAACTTTTTTATAAACATGTTTCTGTAGTGAGAACATTTTTTTTTTTTTTGGATTTATAATATTTAGACTCCAATCACAGTTGATTTTAATTCTACAAAAGCAAATATTTTACAATAAATAATAAAATAAAGTGATTGTTAAGATTTGTTTATGAAAGTATTATACTCCATCTTTCACTTTGGCAGTATTGGATTTCATTTGAAATTGTTATCGTCATCTAGCTTTGTAACTGTAATATATCTAAGAGTTTTATTATTATTACTTTAGTGTTACTTTATTATATATTTTTTTTATAAATTAACTTACTTGCCATTTATTTATTGTTTTTGTTTGTTTTAGATGAATATATGTGAATGCTGAATACTTAAAATGTTTTGTGATTATGAAGATCTTACCATTATAGACTTGAAGAAATTTACTGGACATAATGATGAAGTATGTATATGCATTTTATTACATTACTGAATTTTTTTTTTCTTCTAGTGTTTGTATGTCAGTATAATTATAATATAACTTTAAATCAAAGTTATTTGTAAGAAAATTAATAATATTTAAAAATTATGTTTAGTTCCAGTGTGATAAGATATTATAATCAGTGAATAGTTTGAGCACTGACATGCATGCATACTGATCATATCTATAATTTATAAATTGAATAGATAAAGTAAACAAAAAACTACATGAACCAAATTCAGAATCACTGTATTTATGAAGAAAGAAAAATAATATACAGTTCTAATTATGTAGCGATTCTAATGCAATTCTATTTTAAATTTTATACTTGTGTTTGTGTGTGTTTATTTATTTTTTTAGAAACTATGAAGCAAATTAATATAAAATGTTATTTTTGTGTGTGTGTGTAAATCTTTTGAAAATAAATTTAAAATTTTTTTATGTAATAGGTTAACTGTGTGGCCTTCTCAGTGGATTTTCAAATTGCTGTCACTGGATCTGATGATAACAGTGTCCGAGTATTTAATGCATACACAACAGAACTAATCTGCAGTCTGAAAGGACATTCAGGTATATTTCATATTTTACCTCATTTACATGCTGTAGTCTACACTGATTGATAGTTTAATTAATAAGCATTAGGAATATGCAGTCATTGAAGGCTTTAGTATGTCTATCATGGGTTGACTGTTAGTGAAGAATAAATGATGAAAAATAGAGAATAATTTTATGACTCTTCAGTTATTTATGATTAGGAACCAGCATTAATTCTTGTCAGCTTCTGACAGTCCAAACAAGTGATATGTTACCAAAATTGTTTTCCTGAATATTGCTGTAGTCTGAACAGTAGATAAAAATCAACCACTGAACAATAATTTCAAATAAATTGTTATCTGTCCAGTGAAAGTAATTTTTGAAAATTATTATTTCTCTAAGATTAGTTACTTTTAACTTCTTCATTTCCTAATATATTTGGGGATAACATTTTTGTACTTAATAGCAAGTCCTACCATCATACCAAATACATCTGTAACTATATTTTAATAGATTGATTACAGTCCTGTATTTTGTTACAGCTTCAGTGAAATGTGTGGCTGTTTCTCCAGATAGCAAGTATTTTGCCAGTGGATCATATGACAAATCTGTTAGAATCTGGCAGACTAGCAATGCACAGCAGAAACATTTACTTCTAGGTAAGTAATAAAATACTATGAAATTATTCTGGGATAGTACACTAATCATCCTCATATATATATATATATATATATGCATAAGAATTTTCATAGTTTCAAGAACGTTTTGAGTTTATGATACTAATTAGTCATCTTCCTATTATTTTACTTGATTTTTTGAATCCTAACAAACTAATTTATGTTTTGGAAGTACATATTTTAAGTTTGAATTACAAAACTGTTTTATGTAATTCAGACCTAAGTGCATACTCAAATGCATGTGTGCACACACACACACACACACACACACACACACACACACTGGAAGTATATTCTACAATTCATTAAAACATATTCTGAGATAATTTAAAACAATAACATATGCATTTACAAATGTTTGTGTTTTTAAAAGGAAACTGAATGAACAAGATAAATTATTTGCTGTTTTCTCACTACAGGTCACACAAAGAGTGTTGAGGTTGTGGTATTTTCACCTGACAATTCTTCTCTGTGTTCTGGATCATGGGATCATAAAGCAATTCTCTGGAGTGTTAAAGTAAGATATTTTTCTCACTTGTAGAAATATGTATATAATACCTTAGTACAGGACTACCCATTTCTATATATTTGTGTTTTGATGAACAATATATTTTGGAACATGTAAGTATGCCTTACTATGCACACTACTGCTTTACAAAGCTCCAGTTGAAAAAAAGAGTTTTTAAAATATAAACATTTATTGCTTAAACACAGATACAAAATTTTGTGCCTGTCATACGAAACAAACTAAAAATAATAATAAATAAAATAAATAAAATAACATAATAAATGATGGCAAAAAGAAAAAAAAAAAAAAAAAAAAAAAAACTAGAACCAGAACACAGTGTGAAATCCTGCCCAAACACTAGAAATTGGGTTCAATGTCCTTATAAGTGAAGAAATTAAATTATATCATTTTGTGGAATATTTCAAATAATAATATAATAATAATGCCAGAAGAAATTTCTATTTATTGCTGTACTACTAGCATTGTTAACTATGTTGGAAATTAAAGTGCAAAATTAAACTGAATTATAATTTCAGTATGCAAAAATATTCCTCTTCAATTAAAAAAAAAAAAAACCTGCATAATGTTTTCATTTCATCTATAGAAAATTTTAAAAAGAAATGTCTTTATTTGTTTTTCAGAATGGTAATCAAATGAGAATATTCAAAGGACACACCATGGTTATCCAGTCCATAGCCTTCTCACATGATGGAAGATTGCTGGTAAAGTTGTAATATTTAATCTGTTGAAGCAAGCACAACAACACTGCTTTTGTTCATATTCATCTTTCATGTTTGGTTGATGGTGGACATGGATGTGTATACTTTTACAAAATATAAAATCACAGAATATATTAACCATATGCACACAAGCTACACAGGCCTAATTTTCCTTGTTTTAGTTCCAAGAAAATATATTAACATAGCTTGTTATATAGTGTAATTCATTGGTGCATTAGTACCATGTATTCCACATAGATTACAATAAGTTTGAAACCTACTGGTAAATTTAATGTTTTTAGAAGTTCTAAATAACTACATCCATTTCAGTCATTGCTTTATAGCAGGTTTAATCTCGATCAATCCAGGTTCATTTCTCATTGACTATAAATGATTTAAAACCTGTTTTTTTTTTTTTTTTACATCAGCTTCTTATTGTTTACAACAAAACATGGTATTATTATCTCCTAAATATCTCCATACCAAAATGCTACCCTTGACTGAAGATCGCATCATAATCAAGTAATGAATTTTTATAAATAATTTTTTCCATTATCAGGCAACAGGTTCATGGGACTTTACAGTACGTGTGTGGACACTGGATAGCTCTAAACATAGCACTACCAAGGTTTTAAAAGGTCACAAAGGAAATGTGCATGCACTTGCTTTCTCTAAGGATGGAATACTGGTAATAATTTATGAAATATTTTTGATTTGAATGTATGTTTTATTTTTTATGTGTGGATAGGTTGTTATAAGTTTCCAAATTACTCTGTTAATTTACAGAATAATGTTTCAGTTTCATATTAAAATGAAAATTTCACTTACTATTTTCATGGTGAATTTATGCAATGAATGACAGCAAGAATAGTAGATACTGCTTTTCTTGAACTAGAGATATCAGTTCAATTTTCCATAATCAAAAATAAGTTGTATAAATGAAATGGAAAATTATTTTGATCAGTTACTAATACCTCTGTTCATAATTCTTAAATTGTTGAGTGTGTAAATGTTTAGTAAACTTTGTTGTTTGGATCTAATATTGTAGAGATCTTGGAGGATAATAGTTTTGCATTAGTTTCGTTGTCTATTTGTTGCTATTGTTATTTATTTATTCATTTCAGGCATCTGGTTCCTGGGACAAAACTGTTCAGATGTGGAACCCATGGACAGGTCAGTGTGTTCATATGTGTGATGGACATCAAAGCTGGATCCAAGCAGTTGCATTTTCACCTGATGGCACCTATTTGGCCAGTGCTTCTGATGACCAGACAGTCCGAATATGGGATGTTGTTGATGGAAAATGTTTAAAAATTTTGGAAGTATGATTATTTTTATACCTTTTGTTTTTGTAACATAACTGCAATATTTAAATATTAATTTGCCAGTCAACTGGAGTAACTGAATGAAAATTAAGAATTTCATACAACATTTACAAATCAATTCAATGTTCTTTATCTCAAAACCAGAGTAAAACAATTAAATGAGTTACCTACTTATAGCCTTTGCAGTTTAAAACCAAGACAAAAAGAAAACATTAATGAAACTAGAGAAAAGATAAATAAAATGTTTAGTTCATTTCCTAATAGTATATGTTGTCTGGCATCACTGTACTACAGTACAAGCAAAACAGAAAAGATTGGGTAATATATCATAAATAAACAAAAGAAAGAAACATGGTAAATTCCAAGTAACATCCAGAATGTATTCATGTTATAAGTAGGGAACTGTCTGTATACAATAATGGTACATACATGACATAGAAGTTCATCTAGAAATACAGAACTATGATAAAAACAATTAATTATTTACAGGTTATGAATTTCAGATATTTATAATTACAGAGCTTTACACAAATGTAATAAATTGTAATTTGTTGAGACATAACATCAGACAGTTCACCATTAATATTGTTTGTTTTTCAGTGTGAAACAGAGACAGTTCAGTATTGTGCTTTCACTCCTTCAGCATCAGTAGTAGTGTCAGGAGCAGCGTTTATGGTACCGCGATAATGCGTTACATATTTCTTATCATTTACAAATACGTTTTTCTTCATTTTTATTAATGATCATAGGGATAAGCTGTATGTTGTAGTGTCAGAGGCCTTATATTAAATGATTGGTCATTCAATAGAATTATGTGTTGCCTTAATTGACAGTTATTTTAAAATTATTTATGTGTATCAGAGTGTTTTCTTTTTGTTATTGTTTTTATGAGTTACCTGGTCATGAGTTTATAAACACATTTATGTTCATATTTTTAAAGAATATATATTTTTGTTAATTACTCATATTCTTTTAATACAAGTACTGTTATAGTCCAAGACTAATTGTATATATTTTGTTAGAGATGAAAAAAAATAGAGATATTGTGAAGAGCAATTTAAGATAATCTGATTTATTTTTGGATAAGTGTGCCTTAGTTCTATAGCAATTTGTTATTTGATTGTTTATTGTTTTGCATAATAAAATTTGTATGTAAAAATAGATTCATAACATTATATATTGTAATTAACTGCTTTTTGGGGTTATTTTAAATATTTAGAGAAACTGTTTTATGTATATTTTTTATGAAACAATTATTTAGAGTTTAGAATATCTAATCCTAGTTTTTGATAAAAAAATAAAATAAAATTAAGCCCCAGATGTGCCTTTTGAATAATAAATTATGTTCTTTTATATCAATCATGTTGAAAAACAGAGCTTTTGTAATGTTTTATATATTTTTTATTATTCTTTTGCTTTGAAAATTTATCAAAAACTCATCCTTTCTGATGTTGTATCAATTTAATTTTATTTTTTTCTCTATATTTTACTAGCTTTTTTTTTTTATATGTGTACATCTTTTTTTTAAATAATGTATTAAAAATTGCATCATATTTGTCCATTGTTTTTCTTTTATAGTATAGCTGACTAGGGAAAAGGTTTTGAAAGTTGGAATTAGATTTAATTCTAAAAAATATTAAAAAAAAAAAAAAAAAAATAATAATAGTAAAGATAAAAAGAAAAAGATGTGTATAATAAATATGTTGATAATACATAGTTGGGAATGTTATGGATTCCTGGAATTAGATCAATGCCAAGCAGAGTAACATTAAGGAAAATCCCACCTAAAAAACCCAGTTAGAAGCATTGAGTCTTTTTACTATCCTTAAAATAGTTTCTAAATTTGATAGTTAATATTGCTTAGTGATAAACTGTGAAATAATAAGTTGTTTTAAAAAACCTTTAAAAAAAGAAGAAAAGAATCCATTCAAATGGAATAATTATTAGTTTGGAAACATTCTATGATGGGTTGTATATTCAAAATGTATCATTGAGAAATTATAAACGTGTTTTGTATTCTGCTACATCCTTGTACATGGATTCTCTCTGTTGAAAAAAAAAAAAGAAACAAAGCAAAAATGTTTTGATGTTTTGCACCTCATACTTCTGTTTTATCTTTATTCTTCTGTGCAAGAAACCATAAAAAAAAAAAACTTCAACAAAGTGATAAACTGAGATTTCTAATGGGTAACTCTTAAAGTTTGAATCTGCTTTTAGTACTTTCTAAATCAAATAACCATAAGTGTTTTTTAAGCCACTGTAAATAAAACATTTTAAGTACAAGAAAACTATGTAAACATTTGTACATCCACATTTAATGACGTAAATTGATGAAACATTTTTGAAATAAATGAAAGAAAAATTAGTGGAATTCAATATTTAAATAAACTTTGTATGTAAAAGCTAACAATAACAAATCATTTTAAATATTAAGAAGGTGTTTAATCAGATTTACATAATAAATATAATTACTGAATGCTGTAAATGTGTAAAATGTCAAAGTTAATTAGCTGAAACACTACGATAATCCAATGAAAATTTAAAAATGGGGAGAAATAAAGATTAATCACACATCATTTTATAATAAATAATTAGCTATTTTATTCCATTAAAAAAGAAAAAAGAAAAAGAAAAAAAGCTGAGTATCAAACTATATATAGAGAAATTCAATAACTGAGAGCCTAAAATCTGTTTCTTATAGAAAAATGGTTTTGCTGTTATCTAAGTTTGATTTATAAGACACATATTATGATGCAAAATTTTAAACTTTTAACTTCATCTGAACAAATCAGACATGTGTTATGCAGACTAATCAGCTCCTCTAACAGTTGTCCTTGACCTCAGTCTACTTAGCTCAGCATGTAATGTTCATCTATTCTACACCTGTTTTATAAGAAAAGTTCACTTAGCTGGTTAGAATACTGAAATGACATAATGCTATATATTAGACCTAACATGTTATGCTGTTTTGTTTAGAAAAACAAGCATAAATGTGGATTAAGCACTTTCAGTACAACACTAAACATAAACGACACAACATTACAAAAAATACATAAATAAGTAACTTTTAAGTTATAATAAATAATAGCAGTAATATATAAAATAAATAAATATTGAAAAAAAGATAACCAACATTAATATCTTGAGTAATTAAAAACACTCTGAAATTTTGGTCCAATAAATTGTTAAATATTTGATTTCCACTGATGGAGAATTAATAAATATATAAATTAAGATAAAAATAACATTAAATAAATAATATTTCAAAAAAGGTGCATGATCTATTACTGACTTCACAAAAGTAATGTCAAAATGATATAATATAAAACCAAACTATACATTTTCATCACAGTTGTTTGAAGGACAACAAAACAAATGAACAGCATATCACAAAAAATTAAGATGAATACACACAATAAATATGTAAACAAATCTTACCTGAAATAAAGATAACTAGATGTTTTTGAAAAAAAGGCAGAATAAATTACCCTCTGATGATATATATATGTATCAGTACATATTAATATTAGTTAAATAACATCCATAAATTTGAAATTAAAGCATTGTGAATAATCTGAACAGTTTAATAATTAATTTACTTTAAACTCAGAATAGTCCAGCAGACTATAAGAAATAAAGGAAGATTAAAAAATGTTGCATTCTAGTAGAATTTTTTTTATAATCTTTGATATGGTTAATCATTTTTATCTGAAAATAATGATGACATTTGGCACTGCTAAAAAGTGTTAAGCCTGCAATTAATAGATGCAGTTGTAAATGTGGCTTTTGATATAAAACTAAAAACAATTAAATATTTAGAAACTCACATGTAAATTATATATCTATTCAACAAAAGATATGTATGATAAATCAGTATTAAGGAAACATAAAATATATTCTAATTCAAGTTAGTAAATTAGTCTTTAAAATCTGTCTAAGTTCTCATAAACAAATGTTAATGCAAAATGAACATAAAAATAAAATTAATGATAATAATTATAAAAATCAAATGAAAATAATATAATGGTTAAATAAAATTATAAATGAATATCTGAAATGATATGATGAATTAAGTAATTCCTGAGAAAGAAGATCAATAATAATAATATAATAATTTTGTTATCTAACTGCCTTCAGATTTCAGAACTTTTAATAACAACATGTTTGCTGGAACTAAGGATTTGAAAGATATTATTTACTGTTTATTTATTACATTACTAATTTTGAATTTTCATTACTTTTTCCTTTTGATTTAAATTCATACTTTAAAATTCACTATGTTAACACTGATTCCAATTTGAACAGGATGTTAAAAAATAATGGAGCTCTGTATGATTTATATCAAAAGATGCTTCATTTCGCAATTTGTTCTGCTGCTAAATGGCAGATAATAAGAAATTATTATTTTGATTATTTATTCTGGATCTTTCTTAAAGTAAATGTTTAGTCCAACAAATTCTAAAAAATGAATTTTTATGAACAGAGATTGAAAATATTCTTTTTTATTTTCATTAATAAAATTATTAATTTGATAGCAGATTTCTCAGTTAAGGTGCACTTCAAATTGTGACAGTTTATGGAATCAATACTGATAGCAAATTGGCAACTTAAAAGAAAATAACTTGGCACTATGAATAAATATGGAACACCATGAATTCTAGATAAAAAAATGATGCCAGTGTATCGAAGAATAAATAAATTACTGTTTAATGCGTAGACAAATGTATGTGATTAACCAATGTGAATGACTAGAGAATAATAGCACAATGTATAAATGAAGTCAAATATGAATACCTCAGTGTAAAGAATCTAAAACATAAACTGATATAAAAACATTTTACATCAAATCATAACAACATAGTAAACATATATACACATATGCAACATAAAAATAATTATAAAAAAAAGATAGATCAAAATCACAGATCAGTTCATACTCAGTTTTGAGGAATCATTTCTTTTTCTTCTATCTGAATGTTCAATACTGACAATAAATTAAATAGCATGGACAAATAAATATAAAGAAAAAGACAGAATTTAGCTATTACGAATGTCATAAATAAAGGAATTATAGTTTTTAATTATTCTGAAAAGTAATTCAGAAATAGCACTCGGAATCAGTGGTTTTCTTAATTTAACACACTCTAGCAAGATTTTTGTAAGTTAATGAAAGAACTTGTTTTTCTATTTGAGAACCACATTTTCACTGCAAGCTACATTTTAGCTAATAAAACTGACATGAAAGTGTCAGAGAAAAAATCATAAAGTACGAAAACCAAAATCAAACTACAATATCTTATAATAATTAGACTATCACACAAATTATCATTACCTGATTACTGATAGAAAAAACTTGTGCACAATATATCGTGAGAAATAGTAATCAAATTTAAAGAGTAAGATATATTTCTAGTGTGCATGGCAAGATAAAATTTCATTAATATCTATTAAAAAAAGTAGTTAATGTGCATCAGCACTACTGACATGTAAATATACTAGAAGATAAAATAAACAAGAATTGAATTTGTGAAGAGAACAGTTGATAGTTTAAAAAGAACTGGCTTCAAAAAATATTTTAGTAATTCCTGTTATGCAGTTGTATTTCTTTATCAGTACTACTACCCTTGCAGTAACCAACAAAATTTTGCTGTTGAAAAGAAATAACAATGTAAATATTTGAAATAAATAAGCAAAACTACAGCAGCTGCTAATTTCATAAATCATATAAGATTTATCTCATCATAATATTTATAAAAGTCACTATATTAACTTTTATATCAGTCTTGTCAAATGAAAATAGTGGTAAAATGTTGCTCTCATGTGAAGAAGGAAAAACGAATATACATAAATATTGAATATAAAGTAAATAAAGTGAGTAAATAAGTCTTTGGAGTAATGAGATCTTAGCCAAGACAGTGTCCTGCTCGTGCTGCTGTTAATGTCATTGTCCTGCAGATATCAACACCTGGACAATGTCAGTATCCTCATCAGGCCACAATGTCACATTCTCCTGGTTCAGCAAACAATCCTCGTACTTCAAGAATACTCGCGAGATCTAGAACTATTTTGTAAAGAACTGGATGTTCAAGAATTTCATCCGTGGAGAGTGGTGGATGTGATACAGGATAGTAGCTGGGTCCCTGAAGTTTAGAATATAATAATAATAATAATAATAATAACTAATAATAATAATAATAACAATAACAATAATAATAACAATAATAATAATAATAATAATAACAATAATAATAGTAATAGAAACAACAATTGTAGTATTATATTGGGTCTTCCTGAAAAACACTGTAGAATTAATGTCTTTTTAAAACATTTTTTCAATTTGCAAATGATAAAAAAAAAAACTTCCAAAACATCTGTATTGTGAAAAAGATACATATTATGATTTTGAATGAAGTATCTTGAGTAGAAATTTTATAAATGTGTGTTTTGTTAAAGTACCTTGAATCCTCTGTGCAGAATAAGGACAATGTAGCAAAACACAAAACGCAGAAGTAACAACCTCAGAAAGTCATCTCCAAAGAACTGCATATAGGAATGATCTACAAAATGAAAATATATACAATTTGGTAAATGAAACTTCCTTTCCATAACAGTAATGCCCCGAGTTAAAAGCTCCAAAATATATACATGAAAAAATATTAATTAATTAACAATGTTTATCTCTTTGATAAAATGTATTACAGAGAATAAACTGTATGAAAAGAACATTAATAAACAAAACTAAAAAATAAGAAAAATAGAAATACAGGATTTTTTAATGTTATTTTCATTGATCCACGAATTGTGCATTACTGTACCATTACTGTACATTTTAAACTTTAATGAAGAAAAATACAAAGGTTTTGGGAGTGTTTGTTTTTATTTTCTCTATTTTTGTTAGTTGTAATACACCATGATAAAAAATATATTACTTGTTTTATTATTGTTTTATTATTTTAAAAATAGTTCCTAAGTTTTTCAGATACAGAAGCTTCTATGATCAGGGAAACAAACAATTTATTGGATTCTTATTTTATTTTATTTTTTTTTTTTTTATTTTTTTTAATGTTGAATGACATTATTTTCTGCTTCTGACAAACAATTTGCTGGATTCTACCATAAATTTATCAATCTGCGTTTGGCACTTGTCCCAAAGCATAATTGGAATGTCAACTATGTTACACACGTAGCACAATGCCATCAGTGGGGAATGCAAAAACAAGGTGAACAGGTTGCCTTTCTGGTGCTGATCTGAAAATGTACAAACTACCCTTGTTTGAAAATGCATGCATACACACTTCAATAAAAGATAGTACTAGATCAAAAACTGGAACTAAAGGCAATTAATAAAGAATTCTTTTTAGAGAGAAAGAAATGATTATTGACACAAACAGAATACCTTGCATTGTTGTTGGCACCTGCTCTGGAGAAAGGAGGCACACTAATGGTTGTCCAAACAAATTTGGATAATTCTGTTGATTAAAAATTAATTTAATGAAATTATTTTTAAACCATTATGCTAATAAACAACACCAGACACATACACAAATAAAAAAAAAATTAATTAAAAAAAATAAAATAAAATAAAATAAAAAATAAAATAAAATAAAATAAAATAAAAAAAATAATAGATAAAATTACAATTTCCCCCCCCCCCCACAAACTGAAAATATATTTAAATTTTCATAGATTCATTTTATCTGTAATAGTATTTTTATGTTAATAAGAATAAGAAGGAACAGAAGTAGGATGGTAATAGTAAAAATTTACCTGGAATGCTGAACTGTTGTCACTATCTACTATAAGAAACAAAGGTTTCCTTGTATAGGGATATAAGTCACCTGGATGTAAACTGTAATTCATGAAAAAAGGAAGGAATAAATATTTTGTTTAATAATATATTTTCATAAATGTATACAGTGTCAAACATAAAATCCATGAACTAACAGAATACAAACAAGATAAACCAATTGCGGGACACTAATTGCAATAGAACAATTGTTATATTTTGCTTTTAGTGAAATGGACCCATTTTAAGCCTGAAAGATGCAGTACTTTTCTAATGAAATAGACCCAAGAATCAATTTGGAATGTCTGAAAATTTAATAAAACATTTCAAAAAATTAATTATAGTTTTAAAGAGTTATAAGTGAAACATCAAAAACCGTTTCACAAGCATAGGCAGTCTGTGTTTACTTGTCCATATTGGTTAAACTTGCTTTGATGCAAATTATGTTTGTGGAGATGAAAGATAACAATTAATCAGAAACTGTTCTATTATTCAAAATAGTCTTCTTTAAATTACAGATACAATTATAAAAATGGTTAAAATAATAACATGTTAAAAAAAAAAAAAAAAGGAATATCTGCCAGTTCAACATAACATCATCAATTCAGTATAATTATAATTATTATACAAATTATATCAAGTTTCATTTATTGTTTAAAATAATAAAAAATTGAAAATTAATTAACATAATTACCAATGCATTTCTTTAATAGTTCCTGGTTTTTTCCCCTTGTTGGGTATTTCTCCGTCCCTACGACTATTTGTTACAACACCACCAAGATCATAAGCAGCTGGAAAATAGAGATATTTATACTAAATAAAGCAGTTTTTCAATAGACTCCATAATATATATATCTTAATTAACAGTATTGGGTATGGGGTATTAAACATTTTGCAAAACATACCATACAGATACAATTAAAAAATTCTATAATAAACCAAGACTGTGTATGTGAAACATATGACTGGTGTTATAATTTTCATTTCTCTTTTTTAATTCAAAATATTATTAATGCATATTAATTCAAAAAACAGGATTATAAAAAAATCTTTTATCTGTATTTCTGTAAACAGCTTATATGCAATTTGTAATTACAAAAATAGTATATACCTGTGATAAGAAATCAGAAAATGATCTTTTTTTATTACTTTGTTGTATATAACTGCACTATAAAATCCTACCATCATCTGTGTGTTTTGCATTCCCAAGACAACCATCAGCAGAAATATACAGTATCATTGCCCCATTGGGCGGAAGTTCTTTGAAGGCTGATGCAAGGAATGTGTTGAGCTGCCCATAGGTGGGTTTGTACAGCAAATACTTGTGTGGGTTTTCTCGTCGATGGTCACCATTTTCCTTTTGAAAAACAATCAGCAAAGGCTGTTAATTTGGCTGTAATTAATATTTATTTTGAATATATAGATATTTTTGCAAAAAAACACACAACATACACAAGAACATACACATATAAAAGTACAAATCAATTTTTTCATCCTTTTAAACTATTTTCTGAAAGCAATATTAAAACCAAACTTGTTGTCAACTTATAAAAGTGAAAGAAAATGTTTTCAAGAGTAATTATAGAACATTTAAGCAAAATAAATAATACAAAAAGTTTCATGACTGATGTAAGCTTTTTAAGTTGAAAAATTAATAGATAAACAGAGATCTGTTATCCCCAGACATAACTGACTGTGAAAACTGTTAATTACAATTTTACATGTACATAATTGCATCAAATAACAGCTTTGTATATTTAATAATTATGCAAGCAAATCTATACAGGTGCATAAAATAAGTGTATCTAAACAGACAAAAGCAGGAATTTAAGCATGCAGTTCTAAAATCTTTAAATGATTGAAATAATATCAGGTTTTGTTTTTCTTTCTCAGTTTCTGCATTTTATTTTATAATACTGAATGCATTTTAAATTAGTAATGTCACACAGTTAAACATTTGCGGCACAGTACTATTCATTCCACCAAGCAAAATACATTTTTCATAAATGGAAATTCACACAGCAGTAACATGTGATTTCCTTTTCTATATTCCATAATACTCAGCACATTTTGTAAAAAGATATTTATATATATTTCAGCCCGAATACTTTTTCATTCCACTAAAAACATTAATTTTTCATCATTGAAGTGCATGGACCAGTGATAAAAAGAAATATACAGTGCCAAAAAAGTTTAATAATTTAGTACAAAAAATGAAATAAACAAAACCCAACAGAAATGAGAATGTTATTATTATAGCTTTCCTGAATGTAATCAGCAAGGTTTTGTCACAATTTCAGCATTGTCACTTTAAGCAGAATGTGTGTGCACTGTATATTTTCTACTGCTTCTAGTAAAGATTATTGATCTCATAAACTGTTATAGTTTTCCATTCTTAATCCAGAGCAAGTTGAAGGTCATGGCCATTCAAGATACTGGGATGTTTCTGAACCCTATGACCATGTCCAAACCATGTCCTAGTATTAAAGATGCATTTGGTTTGGTATGAAGCAGGTAACCTCTTACTAACTGCATTTGGATATACAGTGGTACTTTGACTTTAGTTAGTTCAGTGGCTAAGCTCGTAACTCAAAATAATTTTCCCAACTGAAATTTATTGAAAGACCATTAATATGTTCCAGCCCCCCTGAACCTTCCCAATGTTTTGTAATGTGCATTTAAATAAGAAAAATGTATTTATAAATGACAAATATTGTATAGAAACAAAATAAAAGAGAATATAAAGAAATAAATTGGTTTTGTAAAGTGTACAGGGTTTGGGTTTCACCAGAGATCTGCACTTTAGAAATTATTTTAACACCTTTTGCTGGAAGTATAGCCTTTATCGACTCCTTTTGTTTCAGTATAGTATGCTCATACTGCCTAACCAAGTCGACTACAAGCACACCTCGTTATTTCATGTGTTAATTCAATGGACATCATTTACTTCATCTTCTCAGCAGTGTCCTTTGCACTCATTTTCTTAGGATCCATGGAAATTTGGCAAAAAACTTCATAAAACAGAGATGCTTCAACAGCGAGGTTACCGTGTGAAGCAAACATGTGAGGATGTTGAGTTGTTCGTTGCACCAACTAGCTTGTAACTCAAAGCAAAAAATCAACAGGGCAACTGCTCATAACTCAAAAAACTCGAAAGTTGGGGCACTTGTAAGTCAAGGTACCACTGTATTAACTTATGAATTAGTATTGGTGGGATGGCAGAGGTATGTATCATAATCACTCCGACTATGTAATGATTGTCAGGGGAATGAATCAACTGTGCATATAATTTAGTGGCATAGCAACATTTAAAGAGTTTTAGGTTGATTCTAATACGTGGTTTTCTGCAAAATCCAGACAAAACAAGGTGCACTTCTGTATCTGTGACATCAAGACTTAATACTGATCTACCAGAACATGGTTCATTTTGCACCTGCTCCATCTGATGTAATACAGTACCAAAATAAACAAAAAATTATTGTAGTTCGGTATGTGTTGGTTAGCATCATTTTGAAATGGTTTGTGGATAAGTTCTATCAGTGACTTATGTTAATATTAGAAATTCTTAAGGTCTTTTTTTGGAGATGGTTTGCTGTCTGGAAATGTTATTTTTGTTTTACTCCATTCATCCTGCATGTGCATCTGTGCATGAATACAGTGCAGTTGCACATCAACATGCACTGATGTATAATGTGATTAATAATGTTCCTTTTATTACAGCGAGAGGTCATAATCAATAACATACATACTACCAACCTTTATCACATTATTTGTACATAATTCTGAAAGGCCAATCATTAAACAAAAATAGCTAACTTTTTTGCTTACTATATATACAAATGGAATTGTTAATGCAACAATGAACATTGTTGAAAATAAGGGCAAAATAACCTAGCTAGACTATTGATTTATTACATAAATTATATGAATAATTTAGAACATTTTAATTCTGCAGCATGAATATGTTAACAAAGTAGGGAAAATGATAATAAAAAAGAAAATGAAATTAACAAAAATATTAATAATGATAAATAAAGTGTATCATTTGACATGCTATAAATACATGAAAATAGCATGTATATAGTATTTTCTTTGTTTCTCTACAACATAACCATTTATGAAGTGCCACCTACACCATTATTAAGTTGAAGTTATGTTATTTTATTTCGAACTGAAATTTCAATTTTAAGATCTAATAAATAGTTTGCACTGCCTTTCATTATTCTTTATATATATATATTTTATTAATATTAAAAAACAATAGCAACACAGAAATGGAATTTCTATTTCATTAAATAACATACATTCCATGCACAGAGAGGTTACCATATTATTAGCAGGCACAATTAAAAAGAAAATGCTTTTATCTGAATACTGAGGTATACCAACAAGAAACTGAATGGTTTTGGCAAGCAGTAAGTTAGTTTAATTATACACCATGCCCCATGTATACCTAGACACAAGGAAATTGATAATTACCTGCCCTGATGGACCTGGTCTCATAAATGTCTAAAAAGAAAATCCCAAACAATTGCCAATTTAAATCAAAGTAAAGAAGAAACATCTGATACATACTTCAGTTTTTCAGCGTCATATATGTTTATCTAACAATTTTGTAAGTACTATGAATAAATGAATGAGTAAATAAATAAATAAATAAATAAATAACCACAGTAATATTTGTAATTCAAAGTTTTTGAATACAATTAAATATCTAGTCAGGTCTCTGTTCTAATCAACAAAGCAATATAATCTGACTTCTGATGGTTGGACAAGACATCATTTTAAAATAAATAAGGTAAAGATCAACATATGTTTTAATAATAAATATATGAATGAGTAGTTCATCCTTGCAATCACCAAATGTTTCCATTACAAATTATATCCAAATGTTATTAATCATTTAAAATTAAAAACTTTTTTATTTTTTTAATATACTGAATCACTAATTTTTAAAATCCACATTTTTAATGTTCTTCTGAAGTATAGTGGAGATGAAAGAAAATAAGAGAATATAAAAAAAAAAAAAAAAAAAATGATTTGCTTCATTAAATGAATATATTTTTATATACATAGAAAATTCGGTGTAAAGCTGTTTTTGTCACATTTGTGTGAAAAAAGAAAAAAAGAAAAGGTGCCACAAATTATTTCTAGAAGGAAATGCAGCAGCTGCTTAGCAAATGAGTGAAAAGCCATAAATAATAATCACAATACATTTCTTGAACAATGTAAACAGCATGCAGTCAATTGACAATTAAGCAAGTGAAACAAGTTTATCAATATTTTTGTTCCAGATTATTTAATAAAAACCTGAAGAGTGAAATATCAGTTAATTTTTATTTTTATTCTCACATTATGAAAGAGAACAAATTTTGATGATTTTTGTTTTAACGACCTAACATTAATCCTTAACAGACCCTATAGGTTTTCAACTGTTATGTGAATAAGATAATTATTGTAATAATGTTAACAGCTCCATCAAACCAATAAGTCATAAGATACATGAAAATATTTCTAAAAACCTCATGGTTATTTCATTGAATTACTGTTTAAATATCATTTAAGAAAAACCAAAAGATCATGAAATTAATACTTTTAACATTCACTGAACAGCCTTAGGATATTAGACGAAGAATGTCTTGAGGATGACTGAATTATTGTAACAATGATTTCTTTTTGTTCTTCTATTAAAAAAAAACAAGAAGTGAAATACTTACAAATGGCTGTCGTCCAGGAGCAGGTGAAGCATCATAGATTTGATTAGTTAGGTCCTCCTGAGGTTCTCTTTCCAGAGTCTGCAGCATTCGAAACATGTCCAGTGTCAACTCACTAAACTTAACCTAAAAGAATAGGATGAAGAACTGTTTAAAACAACATAATGCATTTTAAAATCAGGGAAACTAATGTATCAGTCCTGTTCACCATGTATTGACAGATATGGTACAAAAGTACACCTGAAAATACATAGTCTTTAATTTCAATATTTCTTACCAAAAAGCATTTAGGATCTAAGAAAGGATGCAAAGTAATAAAAGAAACTGAAATTCTATGTGGAGTTCATCTTTGAATTTTTTTAAAATATTAATTTATTATGAATGGCAAATTATAAATATCTATTTACTGAATTTCAGAAATCTGAGTATTATAAGAAAGTGGCAGATCTCTTAAATCAGTAATAATGATTATGATCTGAACATTCGTACAAAGTTTTATTTAAAGGAAAAAGAAGAAAAAGAAATGGATTTGGACAAACCTGCTCATGACAGTTTCCCACAATGAGTATCTCCTGTAGAGTGAGGTAGACTGGAGAACCTTTGTCCAAGGGAGGTGTATTCAGTGGTGTCAGCCGATGGGATAAAACAATAGTTGACGAGTCCACATCCACCACATTAATGATGTTGTCAGCCTGAAATTATATATATATATAAACAGCTATTCGTTCTCTTTTTCTCTCACATAATTATGATTGACAAAAATGACTTTAGTAGGCTGTAGACAGATTTTTTTCATTTGCCAGTTGTTACTCATTTTGACTCTGCCGAAACACTGGTTTTGTACAATTGCTGGTAATGGTCACTATGTTTTAAATTGCATAGTTAAACCTTTCAGTTTACTCAGTGGAGTTGAAAAAACTATTCTATTATTTTCACTGCAGGCTGCACTGAAAGCACTCTGCCATTACAATGAATTCTGTAAGACATGCAAAATGTGCAAAACTGAACGGCTGGTTTTTGTAGAGCACATTATATATGTTTTTCTAAATAAACTTCAGAGGTTTATATAATGTTACCAGTTTCTTTTCAGAGATATGACAAATTTTTACCAGTTTCTTGAAGTAATCTGTATACACATATTTGCACATTTTACTGCTCATTACTATTGGAGTTCTTACCTCAATAAATGCCTTAATTTCACCAAGAACAAGATTCCACTCCAGCTGATCCTCAGGTTCATAAGTTGATGTATAATCGTCAATCTGCTTTGCAAGTTCCTATTGAAAAAGAAACATTAAAAACTATTATAAATAACAAAAATATAAAAAGAATGAAAAAAAGATAATAATAAAAATAATAAACACACATAAAAACAACCACATCTAAAAAAATCATACTTCTGATTTTCTGATCTTCTTAACAGCATAATTATCTGCTTTATGAATCCAAAATATTTGTGGATAATTTAGCAATGATAGTCTTTTTAAGGATTAATTAGTAGTATGTACTTCATACAATTAGCATTTATATACTAAAATAACAAGATTTTATATATGTATATATGTATATATGTATATATATATATATATATTTGAAAAATGAAATGCATAAATGAAACAAATTTAATATAGGATTTCACATACCCTAACAAGATCTCGTACAAGCTTCATTTTCTTTAGCAACAAACATACAACGATGAATCTTGCATAATATCGAAGTTTCTTAACCATCAAATCAGGCCTGTCAAAATGTTAAAAATAGAAACATATTACAAATAAAATAAATATATCTATTAAATAAATAGCAAAATATTAAACAGACATATACATAAAATGACACACACACATTATATTTAAAGTTAAATAACAACTAAATACTGGTATTTTCAGTCGAAAATGTGTTTGGGTGATAGTTAAGATTGAGTGTAATAACAGTTGAGTTTTTTCGCTGTATTAAAAATTCTTAAACTATTATTAATGACCATGTTCCCAGAGGTCAATGAAGATTATGAAATGTTTACTGATTAGCTATCTAGCAACAGCTATATTAATGCTGACAAATACAATAAACTCAATTAATTTAATATTTGTCTGTTACATCTGCATAGCAAATACTTTAAAATAAATATTGTCATCTTTAGACATAATAAAGAGAAAAGTTTTGAAAGGGTACTGATAAAAGCATTCTAAAACTTGCACTGTAAACAGATAATAGTATATGAATACATAAACATGTACGTGTTATGTACACATAATGTGATTTGCATAAATATTTATAATTTACTAACATAGCTAAATTATTTTTCTTTGTATATATATTTTTGTATTTCTTTTTTGTATTGAATTTATTTTAATATGAATTTGAAAATCGGAAGAATTTACTTTTTTTGGGAGCACTTTCTAAACAAGAGGAAAAGAAAAGGAAAATTACTGTATAAATACAACTAAAAGAAAGCATGTTGAATACTACTGTACTACAAATACTAAATGGTAAACTGTAATCCCAACACAAACATGTCAGACTCATTGTCTGACAATTTCTTATAGCTATAACTGAAAGAATATTAATAATTCATAAGTCACATCACACTTGGGAAATTGATAATTGTACAACCACTGAAAAACTCAAACACATGCAAAAATGAATACATAATAATATAATCCAATTACAAAGACAGATATAGTTTCTATCATTCACAACTTTACAGTGAATAAGTTCAAGATAATGTAAAAATATGTTTTAGTCAGGTATTTTTGTTACTTGCTGAACACAAAGTTAGATATTTTGGTAAATTATAAAAGAACCTATGTATCCAGTACAGCAATTCATCTTGGAATAGAGTAGAAAAGCACAAACAATTTCAAATAGATGTAACCAGTGCTTAATAAAATTATCAGAATTTCACACTCTACTTTAGTTAACAGAGTGTGTCTTAATAATCTAGGATATATTTTACTGTTTTTACTACCATTCATTTTGGGATAAAAACATTGTGCAGCCAAGTTTTCCATTTGCAGTTAAGATATGCAAGGTCAATGAAGTTATGGATCAGATGTATTGATCACCAAACTCATCATCATCAGATGAGAGTCACAACTCATATCAAATGATCCTAGTCAGAAGCTCTCTTTAGCATTTCTTAGACATTTGTTAACTTGTTCTTATCCTGAAATGATCAATTTTATAAGCACAGAGTTTGATATGCCTAATATTGGTGAATTTATTTCTACAACAAAAAAACATGTACTGCATATTTCTTACATGTACTGTATAATGTACTGATAACATTTAAACACGTTAACAAAAATAAAATTGCCTGTATTTCAGCATGGTACTGTTATTAATGCTGAGGATCTAAAAACATCTGTAGTAAAATCAGTAAACTGAGTAATGATAGATACTAGTAACACCATTTGGTTTCTGGTTGATACAAAATTATTCATCTAGTTTTGTTTTCATGGGTAAACTACTAAATCTGTATTAAAATATGCTTAAATCATGTCACCATTTGAACAGACTCTCAATATATTAAATGGTAAAGATTATATCAATGGACTCACTTGGGTCTATTAATACAAATATAGTCAACGATGAAAATATTAATGCTACTTGCTGATATTCACTAACAATTAAATTAAATTAAGCCTGTACATGTGAACAGTGTTTCATATTCCAACAGCACTGCACTAATTCTTTTTAGAACTATTTCATTTTGTGCTTGTCAAAATGACTGTTAATATTAAATGTGTAACAATCAAAATGTGACTACTACAAATTATACCAGGTATTTAGTTAGACTTTTAAAATCCAGTTAGTAACAATAATCACTGGATGTTAAAGTAACACTTAAAATAAAACATTAGTCCAGAAATGTACATCACAATTGCCTTATATTTGACTTTAAATAATAAATGAAATATTTGTTTCATTGCTGAAAAAGAATATTTCCAAAATTATTTTTAAACCACAGATACACAAAAACATACACACACACTGACCTATCAAAAATTAAAACAAAAGTCTACTGTTGATGTTTACAGCTGATGAGTGGAATTATCTGTTGTATTCTAGAACAAAATGTCCTCAAAGTCCTACTACAGCAGTATTTGGTCTTGGTGAATTTCTGTACCCTTCTTGGTAATATGTTGTACTTAAAACAAATAATTACATATCAGCATATTGCTAACTCAGTTTATAAACAAGAATTCAGTGGTCAGAATGCAGGCTTAAAACTGCATGAAGTGTTTAAAGGACGAAACTTCTGAAGTGCACCAACTGAGTTATAAAGTTTCTATTCAAGGCAGTTGATTTATAAAAAATGTGATAATTATTAGTGACCATTAATTTTAAAATGTGTTAGATGTTATTAGTAAATAATTATTTATCTTTATCTTCAGACCTTGTTCAAAATAGAAAGAGTTAAAAGAACCTTTATTAGTCATTTTGTAAATGGAAGATTATGTTTTTCTGTTTAAATTGTTAATATGCAATAACTGGTTTTAGATTGTTATCAATTTAACAAAAGACATATGTGCCAAGCAAACAAAACTAAAATAATAACTGTAATATGCACAATGATATTTCATTTGTAACACTGACATTTATTACATTGTTTTGTAATCACATTCAGCTATATACTCAAAGATATGATAATACTTGCTGTATTTCACTTTTTCAGTCACATCATTTATAACAAACATGCATGGCAGAAAGGTAAAGGAAAGAGTACTATATAATTCAGCCTAAGTTGACTATATACATATAAACATACATGGAGAAATCTTTCACTGAAAGCTTGGAATATTACCATAAGCACTAAAGACCAGCATTGGTCATGCATACAAACAACAGGGGCAGATAAAATATCTATTTTTAAGTATGCAGAAATGAAAACTTTTATCCACATACTTTTATTAATGTACATAGTTAATTCATAGTTATTTTTGGTGGGTTTTTTAAACAAATATATTAAGCAATTGAAAGAAAAATATGTGAAAACAAATGTTAAAAACAATGATAGTTTTTTCAAATTAAATACACAATGTCAATAATGTGATTGCAATTATGATGTAATTAATATATATATATATATATATATATATTTACCAAAATACGTAAATAAAAGATGATTAAGTACTGCATTTGCCTGTGAAAGAAAATGCATGGGACATTCAACTATGTATTTTTAGTTTAAAACACAGATGTATATATATAAAAAAATACACCTAAAATGAGTCTCAAACAAAATAAAATGTTTATGTATAAACATTTTAAAATCCTTTTCAGAATAGGTTTGCTATATTTAAACTTTAGATCTACAATCCCCCTATATACATGTTATTGTTAATTCAGATCAAAACCTAACTGGAGTTAAAATAGAAGTATGCACTGTACAGACCATTACAAAACAAATGCATTAACATCAGAAGGGCTGCACAATGGTTTTGGCCTAGTTAATAGTATTACATCACAACAAAACTAACCTGTCCTGGGAAACCATTACTAGAGACTTTCCTATATCATGGAGCATACTGTTAAGCAAAACAAAACTTTCAGCATTTTATTTTTGTTGTTGCTACTTGTACAACACTCATTAAAAAATTCCAAATGAATAAAATAGAAATAGATAAACATAAAATGTTCCTGCAAATATTTTGGTTAAAGAAGACATCAAATCAAATAGCTTCAATACCTAAGCATAAAAATTAAGTCAAGATTAACCATCTATTACATCACAAATCTAGTGTAATAAAGCGTTTAAAGTAAAACTAATAACATGCTGAGATAAAACCAATATAAACATTGCTTTATAAATGCAAACCTGCTCTGCAACTATTCAGTTTTCCATGCCCAATGACAAAATAATGTTTGGTGTTAAAAAATACTGACATTTGTATTTCACCTATTGCTAAAAATTAGCAAATTTTTAACTAAGTTGTAATAGTGCTGCTAAATAATGTTACTGTACCTTTCTTCCTTGGTAGCTTTGGAGTAGTATGCCCTCATTCTGATTGCAGAATAGAAGGAAAATGATTCATTGAGATAGTTGGTTTCACTAGTTCTCAGACTGAAAATATAAAACAAAATATATAACAACAATTGATATCAGACTAAAAAGAAAAAATATAGTCATTAAATAGATTAACGAACAAATACATACACAAACTAAATTAAGAAATATGACTGAAAATGCTGTAAGGATTACAAGTACTTGAAATAACCAGTTATCACATTTTAAATTAAAATCATTATAAATATTAGTTCAAGTATGATGATGCCTTTAAAAAAAGTAATACTTACTAGTAATGATAATATAGCTGTCCAATTTTGGATGCAATTTCTCCAATCTGCCAGCGCTTTAATCCGTATTTCCCATCTAATATTTGCCTATTAATTAAATATAACAATCCAAATATTACAAATATCTCTTCTGTCAGTGATATCAAAAATAAATTGGACTTATAATACAAAATTCATTTGGCACATTTTATTGTTACCTTTATTATAAAAGAACAGAAAATCAAACAAGTAAACTTCTAACATAAAAATTGTTTTATAACATTTACCTGTGTTGCTGTTGGAACTTCCAAAGTTTTGTATATACATCAAAAGTTCTTCCAAAATATGACTGCCACTGCTTATGACCATACTGTGGAAGATCCCTGCAATTAATTAAATTGTGAACCACATCTTATAAACAGTAATATTTATGAATTAAATAGAAATAGATAATTTAAAAAATCCTTTATTTGACCCACAGCAATCATAAGTATTAAACATTTGAGAGAAAATTAAACAGAGCTCATTCTTAGCAGTAGCCCAGGGTTTTAGCCACCAATATCTCCCTTAGGTACTAGAATTCCAACTGGTAGTCTGCCAGACTACAACTTTTTTTTTCTGCCTGTGCTCACACAGTTATCAAGACACTGGGTTCATCTGTGGCTGAAATTCACCTTTTATGTATGAGCTTTCCTAATACAAGTCACCATAACAGTGTTAACTATCTATGGTCAGCCAGTACTGTTTGTTGCACAATGTGACTATAGAAAAAAAAAAATATCATTTGTCATTTTGTTTGAAGTTTTCTAAATGGCCTGATGAAATGAAAGCTGCTTATAAATAATATAAGATCATTTCTAAAATTCTGGTGGGTGGTGTTGCGTACATATTTAAAACAAGGCCATTAGTAATTCTCATTTTGATGATGACAAATGTTTTATCATTATTTAATGACCATGCAGAAATGCCACCAGCAAAGTCTCTGAAAACCAAAACAAAAGATAGCCATAAAAAAAAAAAATTGTCAAGGGGTTTTGTCCATCATGGAAAAAGGCATTTGAGTAGGTGACATTTAATGAAGAAAAAATGCTGTATTTTGCATCCAAAATTCTAATGTATGAAATAGCAGCTAGGGTGCAAATATATGAATGTAATATATGTCAAACAAAACAAATTTTATTTAACAAGTTTGAGTAAATGGTGTGTTTGTTTGTTTTTATATTTAATGAGTATAAATAAATTCTGTAAATGTTAAGACTAGTGTGTCATAATTAAAATAATTAATTTTAGTAACCATGCTATTGCTAACTGTTATTTACTTATTATTATACATCTAACATCGTAATGATTGTTACCAATTACTCAGAATTAGCCTCTATTAATTTAACTGAAAAGTAAATTGTTATTGATAGATTAACAAAAACAATACCTATTATTTGGCAGGTGAAATTGCTAAACATTCATTAGTATTATCATAAATTAACAGAAAAGTAAACTTTTATAGGTAAATTAACAAAAACAATACTGACGATTCCAACATTTGGAAGCTGAAAATTTAAAAAACATTCATTAGTATTATCATTTTATTTTCTTAAATTTTATTATAGACGAGTTACAACTTGGTGAAACAAGATAACTATCCTTTTAGCATACACTTCTATCTGTGTTTCTGTAGGTTTGCATTTGACATTTTTTTTATTATTATTATTTTAATTGATTGTATTTTCTTATTTCAGTTTCTATCATGCTTAAATCACATTTCAAAGGCAGCTAATAAGTATCAAGTACTCATTACTGCATTATAATTTACCTAAGCCCATTAAACAGCTGTTTTGATTTTTCTAATAAGTGACAAAACTCGTTAACAATTTTCCTTTCATTTTCATCCATGGTTGGCTCGTCAGCCATCTTTCTCGATTTGTTTTGGTAGTTGATTCCTCTTAACATTTAGAGCACCCTAGTTACCTTAAAATACACATATAGGTGTACAAAGAAAGGAAAGAATAAAAGAAAATTAGAAACATTAAAAACGTTAATTATTTGATTTAAAATTATTAGATCATAAGATAATTCATTACGCTTAGAACAGCAGCTAACTTAACAGTGTTTATGATTATTATAATTTTGTTTATTTCTACAATACATTTCTGAATGTTTTAATTAATTGCACATTAAATTTAATTTAAATAATAATAATAATAATAATAATAATAATAATTATTATTATTATTATTATTATTATTATTATTATTATTATTATTATTAGAGGAAGAAGAAGAAGCAGAAGAATAGGAAATTTGGAGAAGACGAAATGAGGACAGATTTATAACAGAATATAAAAATGCTATGTTGCAACAAACGGAAGTGGTAGATATATATATATGCGTGTGCATGTGCTTGCCAACAGTTCAAAACGAAAGTACGTTTATTACTTTATATCTAGTATGTGTGTGTGTGTATATCTGTTGATTCATCTCTGACAAGATGTTATCGTCTGTCACTGTTAATCATTTAATGTTACTAACAGTAACTTTGTAATACTAATAGTCTAGTGTTACTGTTAGTGTTACTGTTAGTAGTGTTACTGTTAGTGTTACTGTTAGTTAGTGCTACTACTACTACTAGTACTACTAGTACAGTACTAAGTACTAGTATTAGTAACAAAAATAATGTAATAAATTAATATACACTTACAAAGTTATTTACATTCAGAGGGTAATTTATTAATTATGATTTATAATTAAACGATTATTCGCTTGGCCTTGGTATAGAAAAAGCAAAAAAAAAAAAAAAAAAAAAAAAAAAACATGCAACATATTGATAATCTACACATTACAAACAATGTATAACCATATTAAATCATAAAGATAAATGCTGTGTCTTGCATAAATTGTATGATAATACGAAGAAAATATTTGTATATTTACTAATTTAGCCATATGATTTATAATATTAATCTTCGTTACATTGTCACTGACATGATGATGATTATATGATCATATTGATAGTGCATGGATTGATACTTTTTCAGCGGAAAATTAAGTACTGTGCTGTATTCTATTCCAGCTAAATTCAAATCAGTTTTTTTTTTTTTTTTTAATTTCTTCTAACATCAGGTAATGGCAGAAACAAACAGCCCACCAGCCATTGCAACAGAGGCAGTTTTAGTGAAGAGTGAAGAACTTCCAAAAGAAACACCTACTGTTCAGGGATATGATTTCAATGAAGGAATTGATTATCATAAATTACTATCCTCATATGCTCGGTCTGGCTTTCAAGCTTCAAATTTTGGTCTTGCAGTTGAGGAAATAAACAAAATGGTTATTGTTATTTTTGTGTGTACATGTGTTTTTTTTGGATACCTTGGTGTCAGATGTTATCATTCATTAAAAATGCCTTGTGAAATCAATTTTGTGATTATTGTGAATATAATATTACTAAACAGTATAAAAGGCACTGAATTTAATCTTAAATGGTGTTTAAGTATGTCATAGTATTTGATATGGATTATTACATGCTTTACAAAACAAATTTTATGTTTTATTTCTTTTATTTTTGTGTTGCATGGCAGTTTAGAGAAATTTGTATCAGTATAAATGTATGGCAGCAAAATACCTGCAAGAATAATCATAATGTAGCCATCGCCAATCAGTAAATATCGTCATGATCAAGAAAAAAACAGAAAAGAAGAAAACATTACTCTCTACTCTGTAAATAATACTTTGCATTTTTATTAAAAAAGATTTTTGATTTTAAATAAGTAAATATATCGAATTATTTTGTAACATGAATTTTCAACATTTAAAATTTCACTGTTGTTTTGACTGACACACATATCTGTACATCCATATCCCAGGTTAGATGCATCTGTAATAAATTAAAATACTAGATAACTAAAATTATGCATAAAACTGGTTTTAAGATTAATGAGCACACATAGTTAACATGTAGCCATAACTTTTTGTTCATATTTTATCAAATTTGTGTTCCTGATTTAAATGCTAACTCTGTAATATATTCAATAAGAACAGGATTGTTTAATAAATAAGATTCAGTCCATCTATTTTGTTGTCAGTGGACAGGTGCTGAAGGATTAATTCATTTCATCATTAGTATGGTTCCTCCAAATATGTCTTTTGTGGACACACACACACACACACACACACACACACACACACACACATATATATATACACACACATACATACTGATAATGATAATCTTTTAGATATATACATTGTAAACAATATGTCTGCACTGTTTATGCATATGTTTGTATTTGGCCACATGAAAGTTAACCACTTTGGTAGTCTTTATAGCTTATGAATGATCCAAAGCAACTGACTCCCAAGAGCTGTTAAAATCAATAATAAATATTGGCTTTTATTGGGTGAAGTTCAGTTAAGTATGATCAATAATTTAACTTTTTCATTCAGATTGACTGCAAGCTTAAACCGTTACCTAAGGAGGCTTGTGAAAGAATTAATCTGAATCCAACTGGAAGAGAACTGACAAACTGTACAATATTTCTGAGCTACACGTCAAATCTTATTTCATCTGGTGTCAGAGAAGTTTTCAAATACCTAGTCCAACATAACATGGTTAGCTTTTCAAAAAAATATTAAAAAATAATTTAATAATATGAATTAGTTTATAAATCCTAATTTAAGTCCACCATCACTATAGCAGGAAGATTTTAGAAGCCTAGTCTTAAGAGATATTGTGTGTTAGTTTTCAAGTTATCTCTTTATCAAACATAATAAAGAAATAATATATTTAAAAAGAAATTACTTAAATGTGAATTAAATAATGGTAGCATACATTTTCAAATTGAATAAAAAGAAAAAAAAAAAAAATTTCATAGAATTCCATTTTCTCTTTTGTACCATTTGTAGGTTGATTGTATTGTTACAACAGCAGGAGGAATAGAAGAAGATTTCATCAAATGTATGGCACCAACATATCTTGGAGAATTTTCTCTTCGAGGAAAAGAGCTTCGAAGCAGGGGCATTAATCGTATTGGTAACCTGTTGGTGCCAAATGACAATTACTGTCACTTTGAAGATTGGTTGATGCCCATTCTTGACAAGATGTTAGAGGAACAAACTCAAGATGTAAATTTTACATATTTGTTTTACTGATATATACATTAGTAGTATGGATTTTAAAAATGGAAGAATAGTTATTTAAAATTAAAAAATTATCACTATATAAAAATGTGGTTATAAGTGACATATATTCTAATTTCAGTCTAGTTGATTATTAGTCAAAAATGGTAAATTTATATTATACAAAGTTCTGCTTTGGAGTCTAACAGAAATGAAATAGAAGAAAACTTATTTCAAGGATTTAACATCTTTATTATTATTTTTCTCCCTGTATATAGCTACATAACGTTACAATTAAAGGTGAATCTGTGGGAGCTTACATGAAAGAAAAACAATATACAGAATTTCAAAATATTGAAGAGAACTGATGATAAGCAGATTTTTATCATAGATGAAGAATCTGTTTAAAAGATTTTAAATAGTACACAAATGTTTTATATGTCTTGGTTGTTTTTATTGTTATATTAGTAGTTAACAGCAGTTAAATAAGTATTAATTATATTATTTTATGTATCTATTTTACATTTGATTAACATCATTCTATTTAACACAGTATTTTTTTGTATCCTCTAACTATGTAAGTTGGGAGATTGCTCTGCAATAAACTAATTTGACTTATTTGGATACTGAAAAGAAATATTTAAATAAAATTGCTTTATAATTGGTCATAATTGAAACAAATTTTGACTAGACGTTCTCTATAACATATATAATGTTACTACATTGTTATTTTGGATATGTATGTGGGAGTTGATTATGAAATCCTAAATCAAAGTAGTCAGTTTGCTTCAGTCTTCATCAAATTGGTTACTAAATAATAAAACATATTTGACATGATATATTATAAAAAAAAAAAAAAAAAAAAGCTGCTCTTAGTGTTAACAAAGTCTAGAAAAAAAATATTTTACATTTCTGGCCTCTTCAACAAATAATTCAGTTCATTCACAAATGATTGAATAACTGTCTTCTCAGTGCAATATTAAACTAGTTAGTTAAAAAATGACATCACTTTTATTAAAGAATAATAAAAATACATTAAATATCTTTATCAGGAGGGAGGAAAAATGACCAAAAATGTGTAATCAAATAAAAAGGTTATAATAATTTACCTGATATTATTTCAGAATGTTTTATGGACTCCTTCTAAGATGATTGCAAGACTGGGAAAAGAGATAGATAACCCTGCTTCAGTATATTACTGGGCTTATAAGGTAATATATTAAATCTGGCAGTATAAGGTAATATACTGGCATATACTTTTTTTATTTTCCTTTTGGTACCTTGTTATGCACAGTGGCATTGATGTAGAGATAAAATGTAATGCAATAATAATTGTTACACAACTGAGAAAACAATGAATTTAAAGATGGATAATACGAAATGTAAGTCTTAGATTATAATTAGTTCAAGCACATTAAATAACTTAGTGGTTTTATTTATTTTATTATTGTTATTTTATATGTATGTATATATGCATACATTACTTTCTTTTAAAACATTTTCTTTTATTTAAACTTTTATTTTAAACCATTACACATATTTTTTCTTGTCTTTCAGAATAACATTCCAGTTTTCTGCCCAGCTATTACTGATGGTTCACTTGGTGATATTATATATTTTCATTCCTACAGAAAACCTGGACTTGTTATTGACATTGTAGAAGGTACAATGTTTTCATAGCTTTAACTGCTGTATCAGCTGTTCTGTTTTCTGAGTTTTAAAATATAAAAACAAATTAAAGACATTCTCATATTACCTCATTAAGAAGTTGATCCCCATTTTAATTAAGGTATGCATTAAGAGTACAGTATTTTTTTTTTTGGTTAGTAGTATATTTGTAAATTAAAATTTAATTGTATTCTGAAGAAACACTAATTTGAATATCATTATATAATTTTCACTGATATTCTGTTAATTTATTGATATTTAAATATTTTTATATTTCAGATATTCGTCGACTGAACAGTCAAGCTGTATTTGCACAAAATACTGGGATGATTATATTAGGGGGAGGAGTTGTGAAACATCACACATGCAATGCAAATCTTATGGTAACTGTACTTTTCAGACAAAATATTTTTTGATTGAAGATTAGTATTTATTATTTATTAGTATTGTTCAGGTTACAACTTACTTGTATTATAAATTGTTTGCCTGAGGTTTTTTTTAGTGCAGGTCCTTTTTTCTTTTCTTTTTTTTAATAAATGTGAAATGAAAATGTTGTGTTTTCAGAGAAATGGAGCTGACTTTTCAGTGTTTCTTAACACTGGAAATGAGTTTGATGGAAGTGATTCTGGAGCCAGGCCAGACGAAGCTGTGTCTTGGGGTAAAATAAAGATGTCTGCCACACCAGTCAAGGTATTTTAATTTATTGTTTACATATGAATGCACCATTTTATTTGTGTATGTGTGTACACATCTTCTGATTTACAGATATCAAATGCTATGCAGTGAAATAAAATTCTTTACCATTCTGCTGCTTTTTCATTAAATCTACATGCTATAATGTATAAAGAGAGAAAAAAAAAATAATAAAATAAACAAAATAAATAAATAAATTCCCCATGGTACAAAATAAATTTAAAGTTGTTTATAAAGATTTTCTCTCGTCTTTTTTTTTATCTACACATATATATTGATTTGAATATTTTATTTCTTTAAAATTATTTGTTTTTCAGATATATGCTGAAGCAACACTTATCTTTCCACTGCTTGTTGCAGAAACATTTGCAAGAAGAGAAAAGGAATTTATAATTAAATAATTTAGTAACCCAATTTTTTAAAACTGTTTTAAAATGTATTTATGTTTTAAATACAACACAACATCTGGCCAGCATTACACGTCTCACTTGTTTATTTCACGTGGTTACCTTGCTGCAGAAGCATCTCTATTGTGTTTGTTCATGTTTTGTGCAGTATTTTGCCAAATTTCTTTTTTCTGACCATGGATTGTTAGAAAGTGAGTGCAAAGAACAGGGGTGGTTTTGGGGGGCTGGAACAGATTAATGGTATATCACTTAATTTCATGTGGGAAAATTGATTTGATATATGAGCAAATTGAGTTACGAGCTCAGTCATGGAACAAATTAAACTCAAGGTACCACTGTATTTCTATTTTCCCCTGTATATTTATTTTTTATTAGTTAATTCTGGATACAAGTTTAATATAAATATATTAATATCCTATTCATTAATGTAGAAATGTCATTAATGAAAATTCATTCATTTATTCATTTTGTATAAGTTTTGATATTAATTCTTTTAATGAAAGTATATTTAAATATTCTGTTTGTATTTCTTCATGAAGTACATTTATGTTATATATGGTATATATAAAATCCTGTAATTTTAGAGATTTCTGGACTCACTCATCCAAAAGTGTATTTAATAACCTGACAAACTAAAGAACTGGTCACATTTGGAGAATTTGTATAGCTCTGATCTGTTAGCACATCAACAATCATTAATTATATTTTCTTTACTTTAAAGACTAACTTAAATGATATTCTTAATTGGTTGCATAGAATTACACTGATATCAGTGAATATTTATATGCACAAAACAAACTACTACACTGTGTATTAATCCTTTCTTTCATAGTTTATTTGAAATACTTTGGAGTGCTATCAGATTGAATTTTATCATTTATTTGTTATTATTGTTTACAATGAAATGGAATAGATATCAATATATAAAATAATATTAATTAAATTAATAATTATAAATTGAAAAATAAATCAGCATTAATATGAAACTGTCACTGTATCAGATTTTTATGAAATAAAATCCCAGTGCATAATTGTCCAACCATTAACAAATGTTGGTCAAAGAAAACTGGGCTACCTAGTTTGAGTGCTTTGTCTTTCTTCATTCAGATATCATATAGTTTTGTTTCTAAATGAAGCATACAGATGGAAAATATTAAACTTTGGTTTAAGCCTTTTGACTGCAGTCATGATGCCAATAATGTTCATAGAAACCGTGCTATGGAAAAAATCATCTCTCAAAAAAAAAAAAAAATAATAATAATAATAATAATAATAATAATAATAACAATAATAGTTGTAAAAATTAATTTGTAATAAAATTTAAATTTACTGCATTTATTTATTTTGTGGTTCAAAGAAAAAATATAAATATTTGTACGTTTATTAAAATTATTTGAAATTTTGAAATTTTGAAATTATGACAGTGTGATACGTCTTTCAAGTCAACAAAAAATATTAAAATGATGTGTCAGCTCGTATTAATTTTTTTTTTTTTTAATTTATTAAATTGAGAAAATATTTTTCAAAATAAAAAAAAAATTAAAAAATAAAAATAAATGACATTACGTGTACCTGGCTGCATTTCGGATATTTCCGAATATGTTCGGCATTTTCCGTTTTGTTAATACCCTTTGAAAACAGTTTATTGCATGTTGTTACGCCATTTTTTTCATTATCAGCATGGCCAGTTGAATTCTAAGAAAATATGCAAAATTCAATTCTTTTAAATTATTAAATTTGTTCAAAATTTGCATACAGTTATGGATTTGTATATTTTAAGCTTAATTTTCCTCTGCATCAGTGGCATTTCTGAGTGTACTGGAAATGATGATGTTATAAAAAAGACATATCGGGTAGATGCAGGTGAGTAGTACTAGTAGTACTTGTGATAGCATCATCAATTTGATAATCATAATCATAATAGATTTCCACATCACGTAAAAATAATTAAAAAAAATAAATAAATGAAATCAAATAGAAAGTGAAGACACTGATTCGACTGAATGATCAGTACATAAATTTTAAAACGCATCCAAAAGCACTCGGCACTGTATTTTTTCTTTTTACTTCATGATTATTGATTAGTAAAACATTAACAACGAACGAATGGTTACAATTGCATTAAAAATAAAAATAACATAACCCAGACTAAGCCTAGGAGTGCGAGCGTGACGGTAATGTAAGAATAATTAGTTTCTGTTTTATTTCATTCTCTCTCGTCCCCTGGGGATTTAAATTATAAAAAAAAAAAAAAAAAACACGTAAAAACCTTGTTTGTAATATGTTACATAATAATATTAATAGTATGCAGATTCTAAGATTTAGATATTAGTAACTTATATGATTAAAAATTAAGGAAAATATTCCAATTTCAGTCGCGCTGTTTACATCTGAATTTCATTCATTTGTATTTATACTTTCCTAGTCAGAACAGTTTGAAAGCAGTTATATATTTTTAATTTTTATCCAAAGAGATAGAGAGTGTGTGTGAGTGAGAGTTCCAACAAAAATGGAAAATCAATTAGTTATACTCATGGTATTGAAGGATATAGTCTTTAACAAGTTTAAGACAAGTGCCAAAGAACTGTAGACAAATGATGCAGACGAAACTGCTTTTTGTTTGTTCAAAAATGACAAAAATTTACATATTTAATTTGGATATGTTATTGGGAAATATAATATGTATGCTGTTGCTTTTTACTATATCTTCTTTGCAAGTTATAAAATTATTATTTTTGGCTCACTTAATTACTTCTAAATAGCAATAACAATGAAACTAAATGATAATATAAATTAAAAATATATGCAGTACCTATAAATATAATAATAGTGTTAATTCACAATAGTAATTGTGTGACATAGGAATTTAGCTATATCACTATAGCATATAAGAATAGTAGTAGACTATATTTATAATTATAAATGATTTGTTTTTGTTGTTTTTCAGTGAAAATTCATCTGAAACCACCTGGAAATATAACAGTTTTTTCTATCACCAACACAAGTATTTTTATAACATGGCAAGCACCAACTGTGTATCCTATTCATGACATGAATGCCACTGACATGGATTTTTATGATAATGATACATCTACAACTCTGTCTCCAGACAACAAAAATGTTACCATAATAACAACATCACCTGCAAATACAAACACAGATCAGAAGCTGAATGCAACAGAAAAGGCAGACAACTCCTCTAATACAACATTGATTAGACAACGTCCATTGTGCATGCCACAAGGATTTTTTATGAGTGTCAGACATGATGCCACAAACAACACCAACAGTTCAGAAGAAATACATGTCAGTTTTGTAGGCAACTCTTCACAGCCTGTGAATGAAACAAATGATAATTTAACAGTGCCATTTGATCAAGCCTGTGTAGAAAGGTACATAGTTCATTACATCAACAATAAAACTGGTAAGTGTCATTTATAATGTCTTTCTTTGTATGTATGTATTTATTTATTGAAGTAACCATTATATATATTTGTAAATTTATCTTACAATTATTTTTCTTTGTAAATTTATCTTTTTATTAATTTTTTTTTCTTGCACTGTATAAATAATTTTATGTAGACTGCAATAACACTGCATGCATAAATAAACATGGGTGTGTGATGTTATCCTTCTTAAATGATTATTATTATTATTTATTTATTTATTGTTTCAAATATATTGCAGTAAGATGAAATTGGTTTTGGTATATAAAAACACGTACACAACACATTCAACACACACACACACACACACACACACACACACACACACAAACAAACACCACTAGACAGACTTAGATATGAAAATGAAATGCTGCTAACATTTATTTCACTCTGAAAAGCCAACATTTTTGCTTACTCTTTATTTTGCTTACTAAATAAATATTTTTAAAAAGAAGTAATTAACAAAATGTGAGAAAGAAATAAATTAAGTGTTATTTTTGTCAGTTATGAAGCAGATCATGAGACATTTTTATGATAAACTGTAAATTAATAAATGTGTAACAATAATGACACCCAACCCAAATCCAAAATCAACCTAAACCTATCTTAACCAAAATTACAACATATGCACATGTTGCTGTGATTAATTAAATATTGAGGATGGTGATTGGCCTTTTAAAAATTTATTGCCAAGATTTACATTAAACTGACACACAGGGATTGAATTAGTGTCCACTATTTAGTTGAAGATGTTTAGTAAAATGTACAAATCAGAGAACTGTGGAAAAAATGGAATGTATTGAAAATGATGTGTTTTACCATATACTTTTTAAATCTGTCACAAATATACTTGCAAAAAAGTATAGATAAATTTAAATCTACTTTCAGGGGAAAATTTTACCATGTTTGTGGAACCTTTTCTAGATGATGAAGATATCACCGAGGCTAACATCACAGGTCTGGAGGTTAATACTGCATACATCCTGTATGTTTCTGCCCAGTATGTTTCAGGCCATATTCTCAGTTCAGAAAGATTGATTGTAAAAACTAAATCAGAAGGTAAGAAAAAAAAAGAAGAAATTTATCACAATATATCACATTCTTATACATCACAATTCTGACAGGTCCAAAAATTACAGTTTTGAGATCACTGGCATAGTGTATGCTGCAGGGTAAATGCCATAATTCTTACAAAGTTGTGATTGAAGAGGGTTCTTTGATCAGTAGTCTGTCCAGTAATAACCACCACTGACAAAGAAGTTGATTTTATAGATCACTTCAATAATGGATTATTAAACTTATGATCTGTGCATTCAGTTTATGTATTTATAATTTTAATGGTCTGTCTAATATTTGTCTTCAATTCAGATGTTATTATTGCTCTTAACTGCTGTAAGTGTAATGGTGGGTTTATTGGTTTAAAAACATTTTTGTATAATAGGCTGTGACCTCTAAAGAAGAAATTAGTTTATTTTATTAGAAATATTTAATGCTGGTTTAAAATAATGGATTTTCTTCATTCTGTTTAGAATGTCACTGCAATTTAATTGGAACTGTTCGAGAAAAAGGAGTAAAAGGTCCAATTTTATGTGAGAAGACAAATAAGCATCAATGGTGTCCTTGTAAACCAGGATATGCAGGTGTCTTCTGTGAGCTGTGTGCTCCAGGCAGCTACCGCACAGGTCCTCAGTTTGAGTGCCATCGATGTCCATGTAATCCTGAAAGCACCAAGGCTTGTTATTATAGTGAGTTTTGACTAATGTTTTATAAAGAGAAATCTGTACTGATTAATACTGATTAGTTTTAAAATGCATGGATTGGGTCGTTCGGGGCTTTTTAAAAAAAAAAAATGTATTATTTATTACTCTGAAAACAATAGAAAACCAAAACACATGCCTGATTCCAGCATTATTATTTATAGGATAACATGTTTTACAACAATATCTTCTTTTAATAACTGTACTGAATTTCATTCTATTTACAGAACAGGGCTATCTCTTTTGTGATTGCAAAGAACGATACAATGGCACTATGTGCCAGAGTTGTGCTAATGGCTTCTATCGATATCAAAGACAGTGCATTCCTTGTGAGTGCCATGGGAACACTGATCCAAGATCACCTCAGATTTGTAATAGTATAATAGGTATTTCTCACTTACAGTGTTTTTTCTGTTTTTTTAAATAATTCAGTGAATACTGCATTAATTTTAAGATGAAGTGAACATCCAGATGATTTTACCTTAACATGTATTGTCAAATACTGATATTCAGACTAAATTTATTTTGGTATTATCCTGTTAGGAAAGATCATCAGCTGTTAACTGCTATATTTTGTATGTTTATTAATGCTTTATTTTATTATTATTTTTCCAAGGATATTGTAACAATTGTATCCACAATACAACAGGATTTCATTGCGAACGCTGTTTAGAAGGTTATGTTGGTGATCCCGTCCACAAAAAGAACTGTATTCTTAAGAGTATGTTATTTATAATAGTTATTGACATACTTTTTTTTTCAGTTACCTTTTCTATTTTTATTGCAAAAGTAAAGTACCTAATACATATCATTAATTTTGAAAAAATTTCTCCAGAAACTACTGATTCATTCACAATTAAAATATAAAGAATAATGAAAAAGGAAACCTTCTTAATGTTAATACTTTCCACAGAGATAAAAACATACACCATATCCTGTTAATAATTTAAATTTTTTTTAATGTAATTTACTTATTTGTTCTTTTTTTGTTTCATAGGTGAAGCTGAAACAGGTGGTCTGCCTAAAGGTGTTATTGCTGGAATCTGCATTTCAGTCATTCTGACTCTCTCTGGAATTGTTGGATTTATTGTCTATCGTCGATGGCGAATCTTTCCCACCCAAAAAGCCATTTTGGACTGTGGAACTGAAGGAAGACCATGACAGTGTGAACTTCAGCGCTGTACCTGAACATGATTATCAAAACATTGACAGTGCAGGGGTAGATGATTTACATTTCTATGAAAATCATGGAGGGAAAGGATCTGGTAAAAATGTGTCACGGTATTCACCTTTAACTGAGGATATCTAGTGACAAAAATAATGATTTTGTAACTTCTTTTATTTTTAGGTTTTGACATGTTTGTAGTTGTTTGCTAATTACTGACCTTTTATGTTATTTGGATTGTTTTAAAACTTTATTTCAGTATTTCTATAATGATTTGATCTCTTTGGTTGTAATGTCATATATTACTAATTAGATGCTAATAATTCTGTTCATTGCATGAAGCAAAGGCTTAGCTTGACAAAATGGAAGAATATTAATAACATTTATTTAAACATTTATATTTCATATTTTTTTAATGAGTTAACAAGCTTTTCTTTTTAAGAAAAAATAATAGTACATTTTCCATGTCATTTTTTAGCTTTTCTAAGTTTTTCATTATATAACTATATTTCTGATGTAAAAGGCAGTTATAAAATCACTATATTTTATAAATAAATAGCCATACTTGCCGAACACACAACAGAAATAAACATGCATGCACTGCACACCCACTTTTTATACACTTGTGCCTCACTCTACTGAATTACTATATTATTCATTGGCTATATCTGGTTGCTTATTGAAAATTAACTGTTTGTTGCCTATGGATTTCATATAAAAAAAAAAAAAAATAAATGGGCCTACCAAACAATTTTTTTTTTTTTTACAGATACTTTGTAAATAATTGTTCTTATTCACGTTTGTTTTAATAAATGTTTTGTTATGTGAGTATTTACTAGTAACTTTGCTAAAACAAGTTTTAAAATCACAATTTATTTGCTGTCTAAGTAACATCATCTAAGTAAATAATAAAAGTCTGTGCATATAAAATGGAAACTATTTTATAACTGAGACAATTCAATAGATTTGCATGCATCTAGTTTTGGCTCCAGTGTTCAAAGGTTTATTGAATATACTGAGTGACAGCAGCACACTAGTTTTAGGTCTTTTAACAACAGGCAGTTCGTTTTTATAATTTAAAGTACTATTTGTTATAATTATTATTGTTTTTATAAAGTTTGCTAGATAGTAGCATTATTCTAGCTGATGTTCAGACCAGTGATTTTGAAGATGTATAATTAATTTAATATTTTCGTAGATTGATGCTCATGCTGTAAAATACATTCTTTTAGCTCATTCTGAACTGGATGTAGCTAAACAGAAAAATTGTGATAGCCAGTTTCTTTGACATGTTATTTTCTCTACTTCCATATTTACTTACAAATGTGTTTTCAGAAGTAGGAAAGCATTTGAAAACACAATGATTTTAATTTCTTGTGAAAGTTTTTATTTTATTATATATGTATATTAATTAATTTATTTTTTCAATTTATAATTAGTATATGTCTGTTCAATCAGTGGGAGTATTTGGCAGAATATGCAGATTGTACATATCTGCAATTATTTAACATCAGTTTCACATAACATTTACTACCTAAGTTATAAACAGAAGTTTTTTCATTCCAAGCATGTGTTTCAGTACTGGTTGGATTACTGACAGATGTTTTATAGTTGGGAGTAAATTAGTCAGTCAGTTACATTCAGATTTTGGGGAGTATCTCTTTAATTTAGGACAGTAATTAAGTTAAAGCAAAGTGTTTTATAAACATAAGCATCTAAGGTGCAGTTTTGAATAATTATTTCCAAAATTTGGCCTGGAAAATTGTTTACTTTATACATAGTATACCTACATATCAAGCATTTCTATAGATTTAGTGTCTTAAGCATTTACTCACTTTTGTGTCCCCATTTAATATTTTCTCACTTTGTGTAATTTTTAAGATTTCTTTTTCAGAATACCTATAATTTTATTAGTAGACTTAAAGTGTACCTGTTTCAGTATGAAGAAATAGTCTAAGGTTAAAGACTATTCATACTTCCATGCTGTTATTTTATTTTATTTTTTTATTTATTTATTTTTTTGTGTGCATAGCAATATATGATAGTAAACTAATATTGGTAAAAAAGATACTGCCATTAAACATTTTTACTAGTGGTTTCATGATATCATTGCTTTAATAACTATGTTTTGTCTGACTTTAGAAGAAGTGAAAATTTTCATTGGTTGCTATATATGAGATGACGTCATGACTAAAAAGATAAGGAGTCACCCAGATGTTTGAAAATAATTGATTTTTCTTTCTAATTAAATTTGGATAGAAAGAAGAAATAAAAAGAAATTAATAATAGTGGCAATAAAACTAAACACAACAACAAATCAAATTTGACACAGAATATATTTAATCAATTCATCATATCACCAAAGGTACACTTTAAAAAGAAAAGTAGATTTATAAATATGTATGATAAACCACATTATTCTTGATATTAAGTTTTATAGCACATTCCAGTATAGTCTTGTCTGTTCCTTAAAAAATCTTTGATAAACCACTTAGTTAACACTACATCAGATGTTTAAAAATATTTATCCAGCTATTAAATTCCCTGTAAGTTGTGATCTTGTATACCATGTGGTGTTCAGTAGAGCTGATAATTTTTCTTGAGTGTCTATTGAGACCTACCTACATGGACATTATGTTGTGCTGTTTGAAAAACTGTATATAAATACTGGCTTTTTGTGGATTTCTTGTTTTACACTGGTAACAAGTGCCTAATATTCTATGTGCAATATATATTTTTATCAAAATTAAGAAGCTGCATTATAAGATTATTTAGATGCTTAAACAAATACTAATAAAACTTTTTTTTATATATATATATATATTCAATTTCATTTGAAATTAGCATTTGTTAATTTAAGAATACTAGATTTCCTTTTAGACTATATTTCTTTTTTTTTCTCTAAATATGAGGGAACAAATGTTTATGAACACATGATGTATTTTCAAAAACCTGCAAAATGCAGAACATCGAATATGTGTATTGTATAGTCATTATTACCAGTTTGCAGTTGATAACACAAATATGAAATTTCAGTGATTTTGTCAAAGACAATTTGTAACTTCTAGACTATAGTTAACCCTAGATGATCATTGCTAAACACAATTACATATGATTAAAAATATTATCCAGTAAATGATTATATAATTCAAAATTTATTACATCTTTTTAAAACATTATTGTTAAACTTCATGGAACTGTCACTGTATTAAGTTTACTTCCGGTGTTTGAAAATCATTTATTTTCTGGGATTTTATTTACAAATAAAAAATAAAACTACCTATATTGAACTAAAATAATAAATTTAAATATTTGCATTTTAAAACTTAACTGTACTTGGGTTGGGTAATGTTAATTTTTTTAATGTTTTGTTTTATTAATAAACTATTTGTAAAGTTTTTATGGACATATATTGTGACATGCATAGTTTCCTATTTAATGATTGATTATAATCTTGTTTGACTTGCAGCTGCATATCATCAATTCCTTATTCAGTTTTGGCTTTTATTTGGAAATTGTGACTATAGTTGAAAATATAAAATGTACAGCTAGAGAAAATGGAAATAGAATCTGGTTTAGACAGATGCTACATGGAACAGTTCATTGTATCTGATGACTGTTCACATTTCTTTTAAAGAAATATAACAGTGATGTACATAAACATTAATAACTTGCAATAAATTGATCAATCATTATTTTGTTCATAAATTGTCTAAGATTGTTTTGGAGAAGTTTTTATTTATATATTTGTGCTTACACTGAAAAAGATTTTGTTGTAAATTAAAATATATGAATCTCTTATTTGGATCATAAGTTTATATTGTTTTACATAATTTAAATAAGAGGCATAATTTTGCACATTCATCAGAATAATTTTGAAGATATTTATCATGTTTAGTAACATTTTCTTGAATACAAATTTTTTTTTTTTGTGGTATTGTTAGTTTCATAATTAGCATTTTTATATATCTAAATGTCAGATAGTAAACATAAAATTTGTGCACATCTTTCTTTTATCATACAATGGTGATAAAGACATTTATGCTCTATTATTTATATGTATATTAACGGATTATGAAAAACTATTTTTTCATGTTGTTTTGTAAGTGTTCAGTTTAATCTAATGTTTTCTTTATTTCATGCATCTAATGCTAGCTTGTGATATTTTAAGGTTGTTCTTTATTCTTTTTTATTATTAAATTTTTTTCTGCCTGCAGCTTTGTATACTTATATAAAAGCTTTTATGCTTTTTGCTGTTTTGTTTGTGTTCAAAAGTACATTGAAAAATTTGTTGTGATTTAAGTTTTTTGCTTGGTTTTGTGAAATCATCAGAGTATTATCTATATCAGTCTCCTTTCATATATCATGTTTTTATTGCATTGGAAGCAATAAAGATCATTCTGGTTAATTTTAGGAAAGCTGATTTCATTAATGAGTAAAGAGATTAAAAAAACAAAAACAAAATAGCATTGAAAAAGCTTTAAACTTGTTGGGATTCTTTTTCACATTAATTTTTATTATTACTTTTTTAATTTTATAATTTAAAAAAAAATTATTTATTAATTTTCATGTTGCAGTACAATGCTATTTAAACTGAATATAATCAAAGAAAAGATTAGTAATCAAATCTAAACGTGTATAGCTTTTGTTTAACTATTATCTTACTCTATAAATTTAAATATAATTTTACACAAGATATACATTTTGTAGTTGCATTGGGTAATATTACATTTTTTCAATAAAATAATTATAATTTTTTGTAGATACATATCATGACATGCATGGTTTCCTCATTTTTACTTAATTTTAATTATTTTATGTTCAGTAAATATGAATAATGTATTTCTGTTTGTGAGCTGTTTTTATTCATTTAGTATCCATGAGTGTTTTGTTATTCATTTGTTATCAAATTTACTTCTGAAATGACAAAATAAACATTAAAAGTAAATTTATTATTATTTTACATTCATTTTCAGTTAAAAAAATAAAAAAGTATGCAATTTAATTTAATAAATACTTTTGGATTTGAAATTATTTATAATCAAAGGTAATGTCTGAAGAGTTGTCTTTGAAATTATTTTTTAACTTTATTTTTTTATGTAGTATTAAAACAGAAAGAAAAAAGTATTGATACAAAAAGTATTTAAACATCAGTTTTGTTTGATCGATCAGTTCCAGTTTTTGCTGAAAACTATTTAGAGTTAGCTGTTAATTAGGACTGTACATTATTATTATTATTATTATTATTATTATTATTATTAATTTATTAATTAATTAATTAAAAGGTATTTTATCCCAATTTTAAACAATTCCAGTGATATGCTAAAAATAATAGACATTCCAAAATCAGTGAAAATTGTGTGATTGAAATCATTAATTAAAAAATAGTATTCAAATATGCTAGAAGTCTTTCTTTTGCAAATCATTTTGGATTGCTTAGCAGATTTTCTTCTAAACTGTCATTCTTTCATTAATTTTGTCTACATATATACTATATATTAAATAAATGTAGTTAAAGATTGTTTTGACATCATTGCTGTTTATTTTTACATATTTTAAGCAATAAACTGCTATCAGTCATTGTTGTGTTTGTAATTTGTTTCTATTTGTGGTAAATATTACACATAATTCACCAGATCCAGTACAAATATCCTGATACAAATTCAAGACGTTGAAATATTTCCCTACTTATTTAACAAAATATTTAATGAATATTATGAATGAAACACTAATGAATAATCTAAATTTGATTTAATATATCTTCATTCTGACCATCTTGATTTATTTGTGAAAAACTAATTGGTTTCAGTAAACCTAACAATAAAAAAATATTGGAGCCACCATCCGAAGAAATCTGAGGAATTAATTATGTTAACAAAATAGACCGATCGTAAAGCGGTGTTAAATTTGTTTAGTGGTGTAAGGGAAACAACTCTTGGTAATTTTGTCATTGTTACTATTGGTTTTACTCACAATTGTGCTATCATTTTCGCTTTACTACTGATACCGATACAAAACTGAAGCGTTTTCTTTTGGTTTTTGTTGTTGTTTTTCAAGGTTTATTATTATTATTATTATTATTATTATTATTATTATTATTATTATGCACGTTGTGGAAAAGGGAATATATTTATTCATTTAGATGTAAACAGCAATCATACGGGCACTTCATTAATGGATATCTCAAGCAAATTTCAAGTGTTCCACTATTAAAGCATTTTTTTTTTTTTTTTTTTTTTTTTTTTTTTTTTTTTAAATACCACGGTTTTCTGATTAGCGCTGGAGGTGTTGTAGGCCTTAAGGCATTTTATCGGTTTTCTTCAGTTACATTAGGATGAATATTTCAAAACCAACCAAACAAAAGAAACACAAATTAATAATTTTAAAATAAACTGGTGAATATGTACCGTCATGCTACAAAAAGCTATTGCGATGCCAGTTTAAAAATAATAATAATAATAAAAAAAAATAAAAATGTTTTAGTCATACATTCATTCATTCATGCAACACTATAAATGTAATCGTCTATATCGGTCCGGGCAAAATAGTCTGACTGAGGTATTATGTGAATCATTAACTGATCCAATGTGTACATAATATGCATTATACTATGGAAAAGATCAGATAAGATGCATTGCTGCCAATAAATGCTAGTACATGTAGACTATGAATGAATTACGTCAATCTATATCAATTTTTTCCTGGTATACTGATCTAGACCATTTCACATGACCCAAGAAGTATAGCCTAAAAACCTAAAAATCGAACTGGTATTTTATTATTATTATTATTATTTATTTATTTATTTTTATTTTTTTTTATTTCGTCTGTTCTGACGTCTGAGGAAATTCTGTTAAACTGTGCTGGGTATTAGGATATGGGCGCGATTTCAGTCCTTGCATTACGATTAGGCGATATTTACCATTTTCCGTAGATATGCCCCTGCCATCAATAATAATGCTTTAATTGCATTTTATCTGAACATGTGTTAATGAAATACACTAAGGAAGTGCGGAATAAGAAGACCTTTTGAAACGCTTACATCACATTAATGAAACGATTCACAAAACCCCAAAAATATTTTAAGCGTTCTTAACTATGTTGACTGTTTCCGGATTTATGTGTTACATTCTCAAATAATAAAGGACCAGTCTACTGTGCATGTTGTTCAAGGGACATAATTGACACTGATCGTGCCAACAACACCATCGCCGATGGTATCAATTATAATTTTATCTATATTACATTGTCAATCACGTTTCAGTTGTTTTCATAATAGACTGGGTCCTAATCATTTTGGACATATTTTGACTTTATCCTGCATAATTTTAATTGAAATGTTGATCTAAAATATGGGCTCTGAAAACAGTGTGTTGTCTGATTGTGAATGGGGAGAAGAAATAACAATATCGTCAGACATGGATTGGAAAATGACTAAGGCCGAACTGAAAGATGAAACGAAAGTTACAGTTTTTCAGCAGAAGAAGAATAATAAGAAAGCTCTGGATTTGCTTGAAAGGGGCACGAAAGTATGACATTATTATTGAATAGCATAACAAAGTATAGCAATTTTGCAGCCTACAATCATTTTCTTTTAATCGTACAATGAGAAAATAAATTATATTTGTACTGGCAGTTACGTTTTTTGACTAAAATATTATTTTCAGGTTATGCTGTGCTGACTGTAAAATATATCACAGGAAATGTCTTCACATATGTTTATATTTATAAGGAAGTTGTTGAATTTTCATGTGATAGTTTTTATTTATATATTTTTTATTTTAAATGCTATTTATACTTTTTTGTTCTTGTATTTTGATTTTTGATTTCACAGTTTTGTATTTCAATTTGTTTTTAAATTTTTTTTTTTTTTTTTTTTTTTTTTCTAATTACAGATTTTGTAATATGTTAACAAGTTAAATTAAAGAAATGGATCTTATTGTTAAATGATCATCAGTGTTGGAGATAAAATTTTTAAAAATTCAATATTTTCATTGTTGCATGTTTATAATAATTTTCATAGATTATTTACCTGGTGAATATGTTGCACAAATAACAAAGATAATAAAAATACAAATTTGTTTATCTCTCATTATTTTTAATACACAAATAAAATTTGAATAAAAGATTTTTTTTTAAAAGGTATAAAAATTAAAATGAAACTAATAGGGAAATTGAAAAAGATTTTTTTTTTTTTTTTTTTTTTATTATTATTATTATTATTATTTTTTTTTTTTTTTTTTTTGTTTTTTTTTTTAACTGTGGTATTTGTAATATTTATTATTTTTTTCTTTGTTTTTAGAATTTGAAAGCACTGCGTCACCCTGATATCTTGAAGTATATCTCAACAGGGGAAAATGTTGATGGATCATTCTATCTAGTAACTGAACAAGTTGAACCTTTGGAGCCATTATTTCCAACACTGTCACCCATTGAGATCTGTGCTGGTCTTCACAGTGTCCTGAAAGCACTAGTTTTTCTTCATGATACTGTGAGATTACACATCATTGTTAAATTATTATTATTTTAAATTAAGTATTTCAGCATAAATATGTATATTTTTAATGAGACTAAATTCACTAATATACATATTTTATTTTGTATTCTAAATTTTTTTTTTTGAAATTTTAATTTTGCACTTCATAAGAGTAAATACACAGCTAAAAATTTTAATCCCTATATAATTATATTATATTATATATGTAGAGAATTATTAAATTAAGCATTTCAGTACTTAGCTGTAAGTGGACATATTAATTTAAAATTATTATCATTATTTTATATTCAGCATTTCAATACCTATATATATATTTACAATACACTCTATAGTGTTACTGACTAAAGAATTTTTTTTTTTTTTTTTTTTTTTTTATTAATTAATATTTTTATTGTTAAAATACCAGTCTGTAATTTGCTAGGTTGGTATATGTCACAACAATGTGTGTGTGTGTCTCTCTGTTCGTGACAACTGATGGAAGTTGGAGACTTGGAGGATTAGAACATGCCTGCAAGTTTGAAGAAGCAACTTCAGAATTCCTGGAAAAAAGCTTGGCTTTTAGAAATAGTGAAATAATAGCACCAGAGGAAGAGGTCAGCAATTTATCAATTCCGCTATAACTAAGTAAATAAAGAGGATTTTTCACCAATTGACGCTATGTCTCAAAATGCCAGTACAATTTATAAAATACTTTTAAATTCAGTAAATTGTAACAACTATTAATTACATGTTGATTATTTACCTTATGCAAGGTTCTGATTGCAGTTACACAAAATATTATAACTGTGTCTGTCTCTAAAAACTAACAAGTTGACAAATGTCCTGTTTTGAAGGACATTTTTTGTCCTGAAATGCCTGTAAAATACATTATTTTTCACACAACCAAACAGCCTACATTTGTGATGGACAAAATGATCAGACAACATGGCTGACAACTCTCAGTTATTGCCCTGAGAAAATTTATGTGGCTGGAAAACTCAAATTTGCACAGTAATGTCACTGATATGAAATTGCTAATTGGTTCCCTATTCAATTAAAGGTAATCCCTTGAACATTAACAAATAACAAATCTATAGACTAAATGAGGGCACTGTATCAAGGGCTTTGGTACATTCTGTGTTGAACCTTTAACAGACATAATCATTATTAAAACTAAGTATTCTTACATTTCATCATTTGTTGTTCAGAAAATATAATTTTCTTCATTATTATTGTATTAAATTTAATTTTAAATTTATTATTTATTATTATTATGATTGTTATTATTTTATTTGTATGTACTGCTGATATACAGGTGGATTGTGTTACATATCCAGCTTCTGAATACCAATTTCCTTCCTGGTATTTAATTTTAGATATATATTCATTTATTAATATTATTATTATTATTATTATTACATAAATATATTTTAGGAGGGGAATATAGAGCGGAATATTGAGTTTGGCCATGTCAGAGATGTTTACGCATTTGGAGTCTTAGCAGATTCAGTTTTGGAAAAATTAAATGATTTAGGTATACTGTTTATTAATTTTTGTTTCTTGCATAAATTTTACTGATATTAGAAATTTTATGATACAAATTAAAATACATATTATTTATGTAAAACATAACAACATAATAAGGTTAGATTCCTATTAATTTGGATTTAATAAATTTAGATTCATGAAATTAAAATTTAGGACCACAGCATTTTATTTTAAGAAACAGGATTTTTGGAAATTACCAAAGTTGTTTTGTCCAATGTATTAGGTGACTCAACAAAGACATTTGAACCAAGAATTCTTGATGAATGTTTGAATGATGACCCAAAACAAAGACCAAAGCTGATAGAATTGTTAAATGACAGATTGTTCAGGTAATAATTTTTTTTATTGTTTTCCTTGTTTTTTTGCTGAAATTGATTTTTAATGTGGAAAAAAAACACATAAAGATAAATTCATTTTTATTTTTTTACTGGCAAAAAAAGAAAAAAAAAGAAAAAAATAGTAATTAGAATGGTAAACTTTAAAAAAAAAAGTATTTTAATTTTTTTTGTTTTTGTTTTCTGTATTAGAATTTATTATGGTGATATAAATAGACTAATTCTCTTTGCAGACGTCTTTGTTTTATTTGTATATAAGCTTTAGTAATAAAGTTTAACAATACACTTCAAATGGCATTTCCTATTTAATATTATAAGCTAAAGTTTTTCATATGAACAATATTTATTACTATTATTTTTTGTTTTCCTCAGGCATGATTTTTTGGACATTTTGAATTTTTTGAAGATGGTGCCTGCTAAAACTTCTGAAGAAAAGAAGGCATTTTTCAGGTTTTTCTATGTTATATACAAAAATGAATATTTTACTTGTTATTTGTGATTCAAGGTTGTCCTCAGTTGAACAAATCCAAACATTATACCTAAATAATATTTATTTTAACTTACAGCAATGCAATTAAAATGCAATTATTACATTGCATGCTTTCCATTTTCTGTATGTTTCTTTGTAACCCATATTTGATGTTTTGTTTATATATATATATTTTTTTTTTTTTGTATGTTTGTCCATGCACGCAAGTATATATTTTCTTTTGTATAACATTTTGATAAAACCTAACCTTAGGATAAATATGAGCTAGTTATGTTATTTTCATAATGTTACATTTTACTGTTTGCATTTTATACAGTTCTCTGACACAGAAACTAGTAGGCCTTCCAGAAGAGCTTGTGGCAAAAAGATTGGTTGTACCTTTACTGTCTAGATTTGTTGTGCTGGATGAGTCTGCAAAAAAATACATGATCCCCAATCTCCTTACTCCATACAGAGGTATATCCAGTCAGATGTTTTTGTTTTTTCTCTGTATATTATGGGTCAAGATTATGTTTCAATTTATCATGTCTTTCAGAAGTTCTTTTGTTTTTAGGAGTGTCTGACAGATTTCAGCTTAAAAAATTTTTTAATTTTTAAGAAAAATTATACTTCTCTTTTCATTTTGAAATATTTAAGACAAATAAAATCCCCATCATTCATGCTAAGTAGAGCAGCTGCCTTGTATGGTCATTGTATGTATTAAAGCATATTTAATGCATCTTAATTGAATTTGAGGTATTTATCATGTATTTATTGTCACTATTTAATGTAGGTAGTCAACTAATCAAGTTTTTCCAAAGTTTTATTGAAATTGTGTTCAATAAATCTTCAATAACAAAGAAATAATAAAATTTACTACAATTTTCTTGGCACATTGATAGAATATCAATATTTTAAAACTCTAAACAGTGCAGTTTAGTTAAATAGCTGCATTTAATCTGATGTTTGTTTCATCAATGCATAAAAGTAACAAGCTAGAAAACCCCCAAAAAGCAACACATTTTAGATTTATATTTGATTATTTGTTTCTCAAAGGAAAGTAGTAAATAAATTAAAATATTTTATTTATATTTAATATCTGTAGGTGATAACATTTTATCAGAGGAAATGCAATTGTGAGAACAAATATTTTTCCACTAATAATAATAATTGATATTTCAGGTAACAGGAGACCTAGTTGTAGCAAAGGACAGAAACAACCAATTCTTTGTGCATCGTTGTTCAAATCATATGTAATACCTGAACTTTACAGAATTTTTCACATTCGTGAAGTTCATATTCGACTTGTTCTTCTGTCACAGTTTTCATCGTATGTAGATCTGTTTGAAAGAGAAATCTTAGAGGATACCATTGTAATTCAGGTACTTCTTCATTTAACAAATTTTCTCTGTATTTTAAAATTACAATATTCCTAACCATATATATAATGTGTTTGTCTTTTATGTAGTACATTGTTGTGTTGCAGTGGGAAATAACATTTTATGTTACCAAAGATTGCAGTGTTTGAAGTAAAGCTGGACTGATTTTACTAATTTAAATATTTTAACTATAAATAATGATTTATTCTACCTAGACTATTCACAGGTAGCGTGTGTGTATTTATTTTTATTTATTTATTTATATATTTATTTATATTTCTCTACATTGCTTTAAAAAAATGCATATAAATACAGAAAAAAAAAAAAACTTTGGTTTTCTTCCAAGTACATATGATAGGTAGGTTAATGCATTTGTGCCAAGTTTTCAGTTATGATTTGAGAATATTATGAATATTACTCTTGTTGTTGATTGTAGTTGTTACTAGGGTTGAGAGATACCAATGACAGACTAGTAGCAGCCAGCTTACATGCCCTGGCAGAACTTGTTCCATTGCTTGGTGCTGATGTTATCATGGGTGGGAAAAGAAAGAAGTTTTTCACTGAAGGCCTGCCAAAGGTAGCTTTGGTTTCATTAGAAAAACATTAAACAACAATCAGTCTAAATTTTTAAAACCACCAGAACAATTAAAACATTTATAGACGAAATATTTTTAAACATGTTTTATACAGAGAAGAAAAACTAATAATATATATGTTAAAGTTTCATGTATACTCTTTTTGAAACCTCTTATTAAAAGAAGTGAAATTGTCAACACTACTTTTCATTTTATTCAGAACAGAAAGTCATTTCTTTTTTGATGAATTAAGTACGAATATGCACGATATAATAACTGTATAGTTCAATATAAATACATTTAATAAATCTTTTAATTTATTTGAATTAACATATTTGAGTTATATGATTTAATGTGTGTAATATTTCTGACATACACTACTTTACTTTTACTGATTTAATTTATATTAGTTTGGGAGTGCTGGTGATGGCTTCGATAAATCCATTTCTGGTGTTATTGGTAAGAAGACACTTTTGAAAGATTTAGCTGCATTGAGGTAATCTTTTAAATTTCAGTAATTATCTTTGTCAGTATGTTAAATAAAAGGAAAATAATTTATAAAATGTAACAAGTAAATCAGTTCATTATTTGTTTAGTGTTGTTGTAAATAGGTTAATATTATGTAACATGTAATTATAATATGGATGGAAAGTATGTGAATGCATGTTTTTCACTTTAATAATATAAGATATTTATTTCTAACCTGTTAAAGCAGCTGAACAAAGTAGCCATATAATATGTTTGCAATGAAATGATATGAAGAATTGAGCTGATCTGACTTCTAACATATAACAGGTTTATACAAGTTCATTAAACATCAAGCAGACACATATTATGGGAGATTATTTCAAAGGGAGATTACTCACATTAATTGAGTGATGAATTATTTTCAAAGGGCACTGGTTGGAACGGGCAGTGAACCTGGATGTGTACTTTTTGTATTTCCTTTTGTTGTTTTTTTACATTCTATTTGTTTATATATTTGTTGTTTTTCTATTCTATTTATTTATTTTACTTTATTTTATTTTATTTTATTTTATCATTAATTTTCAGCAATGGAGAAATTACTGCTGGTGATGGAAATCAAAATAAAAGGAAAGAAAAAGAAATGAGAAGAGATGAGGCTAGAAGAAAGAGAGAAGAACGAAAGATACAGCATAGAGAGAGACTTATAAAAAGTTAGTTGCAAAAGCTTCGTAATCAAAAAATCTAACAGTGAATATTTGTCATATCTTCATGATTGTGTTCTTGTCAGGGATGACTTGTTGAGTTTTTTTTTATCAGTATATAATAAATTATTCATGTTTTTACTGTTTTGAAGATTTTTTGAAACTAACTATTATTAATGTTAATTTTGTGTTTATGATTCTTTTGATAAAGAATAATACAAAAAAAAAAAAAATTATGTTTTTTTTTTAAATCAAGGAAGATATATTTAATTATTATTCACTGATTCTTTTTATTTACTTACATTTTTATTTTCTTGTAGGTTCAGAAAAATCCAAAATTACTGAAAAGGTTTCATGTAATTTACTGGACCAGATTTCTGAAACAGAAGAAATTGTTGTTTTAAAAGAACATTCCAGTGTGATTGAGGAAGATAATGAGTCTGAATGGGATACTTGGGAAGGAGAAAAGGGAATTAATGAGTTGTCCTGTGATGATGATATTCATTTTAGTGATGAAATAGAGAAAGAACTGCAAAACATGCCATGTACAATAACATCCAAAGATTCATCCAAAGTCTGTCCCGAATTTCACACTTCTGACAGAAAACAGACACATTCAGGATCTAAACTAAAGAGTGCACTGAAGCTGGGTGGGAAACCAAAACAGCAGAGGGTCCATTTTGTCGATCACAACCCACCTGAAGTTGACAGATCAGCAGAATGGAGTCATTCATGGAACAATGAATCTCAAACCTTCGACAATAACACTCAGTTCAAGTCATCTTCTCATAGTGCTGTAGAAACTGTCAAATCTGTCCCAGGGATTCACCCAGCAACAAATCCAAATGTCTCCCTTGGTTCTGAATTTGATGTAAAGAGCATAGAAATCAAAGCAAAAACAACACGCGAGCTGGATTTCTTCTCTGATATGGCACCAGAAATAAAAGTGACAGCTGTTGACCCACTCACATTAATTGTCAGAGAAACTTGCAAGTTAAAAGAAAGTGAAAATGCTGCAGACAAATCTTGTCGTAAACAGGGTATTTCATTTGAAGTGCTCAGTGTTCCAGAATCTGCAGTAAGTATTATTGCAGTGTGTTTAATAGCAGATGACATTTTGCTAGTCCACAGCTTAACATGGATGAATAAAAATAAATTTTTATCATCTTTTTTAATAATAGAAATTCAAGTTATCTTTTGTTTCCTTTTTATTTTGAGTTGAATGTGAATAGGGTGGAGTTAAACTTTGTATGTGTTTGAGTGTGTTGTATATGTGTCTGATTTTTCTCTTTTTTTAAAATATATTTGAGTCATCTTTTAATTTTTTAATTTTAATTTTTTTAATTTTTTAATTTTTTTTTTTTTTTTCCAGGATGATACATCTGGTTGGGGAGATGATCTTGACTGGGGAACTGAAGATTTCTGAAATAAAAAAAAAGAAGATGAAAAATCTTTTAATCCAATTTAATGTTATAAAATATATGGGCCTGGGTGTTATTAATATAGCTATTGCTGAAACAGTATTAGATAATAAAATAAAAATTTTTAATGTGAGTCATAAGAGTGGAAAAAAGCCTATAAAAACATTTGAATATATGTCATACGATTTATTAGCAATTGTGATATAAATTGCAGATTTAATTTCTAACTTTACCCCTTCACGAAAAGTGCTTATTTTAACTCTTTTTTTTTCTTAAAGATTTGATGTAGTTCCATTTGCTTAAAGATAATAACTATTACACTTTACCTCTGAATGAGCAAATGAAAGGAAACATGCATATACACCCCAAAAAAGAACCTATTTTGGTGATGGCTTCCTCTCCTTTTTCTAATATTTTCAAGAAATCTTAAAGAAAAGAAAACTCACCATTACTTGAAACCAATTTTATACCTGTATAAAGGATTTCAAATGAAATCAATTTATAATGTGCAATGTGTAGTGATACATTGAAATTAGAAAGAAATGTATATTACCAGATGTATATTAATTTATTTGTGTTCATTGTTTTCTTGTATTGTGTAACTAAACAATCAATCAGTTATTGAATACAACTGCCAAACATGTTTTTTGTTTTGTTTTGTTGTTTGTTGCTATGGTTATTTATTGTTACATGAGTTTAAATTTGTTTTAATGAAATCTCACCTATTAAACCTGTGTTAAAGTCTAACAAATTTTCAATGATATACATAAATTCTGTTATGTGTCACTGACAGTATAATGACAAGTATATTAAAATAAAATAAAAGTGTGCCTGTGAAAGAAGAAATAATGTTTTTTTTTCATATGATTTGTCCCAAAAATTAAAATTTCGAAGCACAAATTTCTGTTATCAAGATAAATAAATAATCAACTGGACTGTTCTGTTGTGAACTTTGTTTTACGAAAAAGCGTGCTTTGTTATTGTATTATTCACTTTATTTTTTAATTAATTTTTTTTTACTGTCAGATTTAAAGAAAATGAGCTCTATTAATTAAAAATAATTAATAAATTTCAATAAATAAAATCAAAATAAACAACAACCAATCCCCTACAAAAACCCCCAATAAATATGAATAGATGTGTATGCTACTGTTATGAATGTAATTACTTCAGTTACAGCTACTTTCATTATCTCTACAAGAAGAATATATTCTGCTATTAATGCTGTCCTATTGCTATCACCATTATTTATTTATTTATCCATAAATATTTTTATTTAATTTTTTATTTTAAATATCTGGTATTTTTTTTTTTTTTTTTTTTTTTTTTTTTTTTCCATTATTATTATTCAATTTTTAATAATTACTCTCAATACTACGTAGTTTTTATTCCACTAAAAATAATATGTCGTTATAGAATATATTTGCACAAAAGATTCAGATGTCGGGTTTAATCAAGGTATACAAACGAAGGATCATATCAGTTGAATGGATCTGAAATATTTAAAAAATTATTTTACATGAAATTTCTGACCGATGACAGTATAGTTATTGTGTCTGCTTGTGTGAGAGTATATATATATATATATATATTATAAGCTTTAGTTAGTATCTGCAACTTCACAGTTATGTCTAATAAAATGATAAAATTGAATGACTCCATAGATTAATGCCAAATAACACCAAATTATTTGACACGAAGAAAGCAGATTGATATATTGTTAGCTATGAAATGTGTTTATAAACAAATGTTATAATGCATTTCGATTCTATTCTTTATAACATAAATAACATCTAAAGAATCGTAATGATTACAAACACCTCATTACAAATCTTTAATTTTGTTGTTGTTATTATTATTATTATTATTATTTTCTTCCGTCTTTTTTTTTTAAAAAAAAAGAAGAAAAAAAAAGCCATTTCGGCTGTAATGAAAACCATTTTTAACTGAATCAATACTAGGCGCAGTATTTCATGCCAGTGCACACATATTAAATGTAATGTAAGCACAATTCGTAATCAATATGATTATGCAAAATGAACAACAGAATCTATGACAGCTTCACCTGTTATTAGTTTCAGTTTATGAATGAATGCTTTTACGTACTGGAAACTGCATTGAAAAGTTGATTTTATTAGGAAGCACTTGCTTGTCCAGTTTAGTTTGTGCTGTATTTCTACACAATGAAATAATATATCTCAGATCGGGAAGCAGTCACGAATACTCAAATTCAGGTATTGTTAAGACTTCATTATTGTGTTTAGAAATATTCAGAGGCTTTCTCACCAGTACTAGTGTTTTATCGAAATACTGGTACAGTTATCACCAAAATTCCTTTTGAAACCGAATGCACCTTTCTCTTGCACGCATATCAGTAATTTTAATCTTTAAAATGGTGAACACTGAATACAGCCTGACAGGTAGTTGCGTTTACAAATCTCTCTCTCTCTCTCTCTCTCTCTCTCTCTCTCTCTCTCTCTCTCTCTCTCTCTCTCTCTCTCTCTCTCTCTCTCTCTCTGTAGACATACACTCATACACACACACATATATATTTTTTAATTATATATGTGTCTATATATATGTTTATAATACACATGATTAATTAAATTATATAAATAGAAAATTAAACAAAATAAGGAAGGACATGTCATCTGAATTGTCTCACTCATCTCGCACACACACACACACACACACACACACACACACACACACACAATAAATGATAATAATAAACAAAACAAAGAAGTTATCAAACGTCCCCTCCCCAAAACAAATAAAATAAAAAAATACTTTTCTTTTCCCTCAAGATTTTTTTGTACTGAATGTTAATATTAACAACAATTATCAAAAATTATGAAAGCCGCAATAATATCATATTTAATAGATATACTAACATTATACTCCCGTAAACATCATCTGATTATTTCTAGAACTAACAACCTTTTTCATGGTTTATACCAGGCAGGTCAAACATGCGGCCCTTTTACATATGAAACTGCGGCCCACGGGCCGTACAAAAATTTCCTCACCGCGAGCACGTTTTAGCTTCGAAAAATAAATATTTTTAAAAATCGTTTCAATTTTTTTGTACGACTTTTGTCAACTACGTTTTTTTTTAACTTCTGACGAATCACGCGCAGCTCATTAACATTTGTAAACAGAAAACTTTTTCTTTTAAAATTTTAAAAGTGTTTGCTTTAAAAATGGCAAATGCTCCTCCTTCTGCTAAGGAAGGAAAAGAAAAGAAAATTGAACGAAGAAGGGTGAGTATTCAACAAAAAAAAAGAGAGAATTACAGTATTTTTACTGCACAGACATTTCAACCAGACATACCAAAAACTGTCAACAAGAAGAGGTATCTAGTCTCACTACAAAACAACAAAATGATTGAATAGTAGCAAATAAATGTTAAGTTTTGAACTGTTGTAAGTTTTGTACAATGTATTTGTTGCTGTTGCAAACTGCAAGTATATGTTGCCGTTTAAAATCATCTTTTTTTTTTTGTCAAACTACTTCATTACTTTGTATTCGTGAATGCTGCTAAATTGCTAAAGCATTTGTATGCACATCTATATTATAGATTAAGCATAGTGCAGATGCAATAAATATAAAACGATTATAACACGCTTTTTGTTTTTTCGTTCTCAAATTTCCTTATGCTGCCCTAGGCAAGGCTTGGGTTTGACACCCTTGATTTATACAATTTTACAAAATAATGCTGCAGTTCGCTGTTTTAAAGCGATAATATAAAAATGCTAGACACTTTACAATACGTTTCTTTCAAAGCTATATCTCATTAAGTGGTATGAACTAATGGTTTGAATATATACTTCACGAATTAAACAGATGTTCTAAAATTATTATAGTGATGTGCATGTGCTTGTGCGTGTGTGTATGTGTCATGAATATAATAATCCTAACATGTCACTTCCAGTTCACTATAATAATGATCTAATTTTCAGTATTGTTTATTGTATAATTCGCAGTTTCTATCTTTATTTATTTGTTTGTGTGTGTCTGAGTGTGGGTTGCTTTTGTTGCTGTTGTTGGTATTTTATCTTGTTGTGGCAGAAATAACATCCTGATGTATGACTCTTTGATATAAATAGCACAATCTATATTATTAGTGAGTACTATTGAAAATATATTTAAAACAAATAATAAAGAATGTATGCACACCTAGATATATACTTCTCATGTTTCATCTTTGGGAACAAAGAGAAATTGTACTGAAAAAACTACAACTTTTTTTTAAATAAGAATACAGATGCTACCTTAGGCGGAATATTTCTGATTTTTTTAGCCTCTGTATCAAGGGTAAGGATTTCTTTCATTTTGTACGTATTATTACATGCATGTGTGAGTGTTTGTGTATTGTTATGTTTTTTTTATTTAACGAAACACACGCACAAAACACACACACACACACACACAAACATTCACATATACAGAGCTAATCAAAGACCTAAGCTTATTTGCCTGGAAACATTAGCTGGTGAGGTGTTACAGTCATTGTATTGTTAACAGTTTATTCACCGTGAATATGTAAATAATTTTCATTAACAGCTGTAGTTAATATAACTAACAAATCTATACTGTTGCACACCAAACCCATACAGTTGTGGAATTATCTCTGCAGTTTACAGTTGGTAAATAAAATGTATCTGTTCTAAAGTATTAATTAATACATTTAATCAAACAGATATATCTAGCAGAACCTTGATAATCTGCAGTCTTATTTCAGAATCAGTTAGTCTCTTGGCGAATCCATCGATATGCTGTATTAAAGGCTTGTGAAAATGTAAGAAAAACAAACAATAAAAAATATATATATATATATATATATATATATAATAATAAAAAATGTATTCAAATCAAAAATATTCAGTATGATTATAGATGTTCATTTTGTTTTAAATCAAGCACATATATATTATACAAAACACTGATTATCTGCTCTACCACATTTCAGAATCAACTGGTGTCGTGGCGAATCGATTAAAATGCTGTATTAAGAACTTGTACAAATTAAAAAAAAAAAAAAAAATGTTTAAAAAGAAGATTTGCTTAAATCAAGTATGTTCAGAAAGAATTATAGGAGACTGTTTATAAAATTTACCTATCAGATACGCTATGCACTACTATTTATTTGGAATGCCTATAAAACGTGTGTGTATAGGCAATCAAAGGAAATAGTGCATGTACATTCAAACTCACCCATATATGCTCAGGTACGCAAACTCCGTACACACATAAAGATATAGACATATATGTATGTATATATCTGCGTACGTATAGTTGTATATATTTGTGTCTATGTATATATATATATGTATGTATGTATGTATGTATGTATGTATGTATGTATGTATGTATGTATGTATGTGTACGAGTATAAGTTATTATATATGTGTGTGTGTGTGTGTGTGTGTGTGTGTGTGTGTGTGTGTGTGTGTGTGTGTGTGTGTGTTGTGGATACGCAACCAAAACGTACGCACAAGTACAGGTGAATGAGTCATATTAAAGCCATCGTGATATACTAGTTTGTTCTTTCTCGCTGCCTCTCATTAGTTTACTGTCGTATTAATTATTTGCAGCAGCTGGTTTAGTGATAGCAGTCTCGTAAAACATGCCACTGTGTTCAGTGCATAATGTCTTTGCTAGTTTAAACTGAACACTTTACAGTTATACAGAAATATAAACTTGTGATTGTATGAAAAAATATTTTTGTTCATAGATTCGGCAGCATGGATGATGTTTCAAACGACAAAGGGCAAAAAGACAGTGCCAGTATCCAAGACAAAAACGAGAAAGAAAAAGACCCAGGTTCAAATGAAGTTGGCGAAACGACAGCTGAAAATGTAAGTTGTTATTATGCTTTAGTTTGTGTCTACGCGTTGGGCATCAAATGAGATGATTCCCAAATAAATCCGCCAAAGTCATTCCGTTGGGTTAGATGCCGCTCCTCAAACTCCATTTATTGTTTCCAGTCCCACATTGTGGCTGTAACATTTATTTTTATTGTTTTGTTTGATATCAGTAGCATGCAGAGTGCTGCCAGCGCGCTTTCTTTGTCATTTATTCATAAAAAAGAGATAAACATCCTAACAAATACATGAAAGTAATAATAAATAGTAATAATAATAATAATAATAATAATAATAATAATAATAATAATAATAATAATAATAAAAACAACAGTTCCATATGGTAACAAGAAGAAATTAGTGTTCCCTTACTTAAATAAGTGTAGATACTTTCAGATCACAGTCTTTAACAAAAATTGTGAAACGATTTCTGAAAACTCCGTGAACTGATAGTCAAGGTCTCTCTCTCTCTCTCTCTCTCTCTCTCTCTCTCTCTCTCTCTCTCTCTCTCTCTCTCTCTCTCTCTCTCTCTCTCTCTCTCTCTCTCTCTCACAGACTGTGTTTTTTTCTTCTATATTTGCCACAGCAAACCATTTAAAGCTCTCCAAGATATTTTAGACTTAACGAAGCTGACTAGACTAGAAACACATTAATCTTGAGTAACTATACCAGCTGCCACTGAAATTGCACAATCATGTTCTTTTTTTTTCTCTCAGTATTTTATGATTGAAATGATAATTCACATACATACTATTGGGAACGGATTAATTTACCATAAAAGCAGAAAAATAAAGTACTTCTACAACAATGCATTGTATCGGTAAATCACAAAGCATTACAGTCTGGACACTGGCAGCACCGTTTTTAGAAAATTAACATGAATCATACGACTCTGAATACAAATTTTGATTGGTTACATGTCTGCCTATATAAAAGTATATATATATAAAATCATTGATATTTTTTACCTTGGTTATCGACAAACCGTAATTACGGTACCAGTTCTGACATCATAATAACGCGAATGAGCAGTTCGTGACAGTCTTCTCGTTACATTAATTACAAAACTAGGACCACTCGGGATGGGTGCAGAATGTTACGAAACCAAGATAAGATCGTTATATACACTGCATACTTTTACGAAACAGCATATTACCTACGATTCAAATGAGATGGACACAATTAACGCTAACACCTTAAGACCTGCTTCACAAATAAGAACTGCACGGTAGACGTCCCTACATTGGCCCTTTCTCGCTTAATGTGGCAGAAATGCAGATCTAAATTTGTCTAATCGTCATTGATACTGAAACTAATAAAAGAGGGAAGGTGTCTTGTTTTCGAACAAATCTTAGAAAGACTGTATGATTGTTGTTTGGAATGTTCGTGCGGGACAGCTTCAAGATGAATAAATGGACTGGATGAATTTGGTTACATTCAAACTGCGTCTATGACACACCTGCATTATTACATCGATAATGTACTGAGAAGAGATGGGATCTTTCATTAGAATAACGCAAGAGTGTGTCCATGCAGAATTTGGCAAATTCAGATATGCCTATCCTCGGACAGACTGCGCCATCCATGGAACATTCTCAAAGTCACGCACACAACGTTTGAAATCCCTGTAGAAGTTTCTCTAAACTCGCATCCAGAGGATGATCCTGTCTTTGCCCCGATGCTGCTCAGCGCGCGTGAATGCTTATTCTGAAAAACGTATCTTACTGATTTTTAGTTTTGCATCGTCTCTATTGTTTTCGTAACTAAATAAAACTGTTCGAAGTTTGGTATCCTTGTTTGTTGTAATCCCAAAAGTAGATTTGCGGCCTAAATTCAAAGTAAAACATATTTTAAGTAGTTATTAAATACTCATTTTATAACAGCTTCCTCATGAATTTAATTGTTTCTCTAGGTTGAATAGTTCTGATAAACGATAAATACTATAGAACAAAAGTAAACTGTATTATTATTATTATTATTATTATTATTATTATTATTATTATTATTATTATTTTATCGCATGACATTACATTTTTCAGTTTTTTTTTCAGCGAGACCTATTTTGGATTGCAAAATAATCAACTTTATGTGTGAATTTCGGCAGTCACGGTCGACTTCGTTTTACTTTATATTTCAATGAACATTGAATCATCAACCATCTGTCGTTCAGAAAACAAATAAACACTATTCACAGGGATGCTGTGTTATAGCAGTAATCACATATGTCGTTATAACATTAACATTCTAAAACAAGTTTAATGCCACTTGAACACAGATAAACTGAGGCTTCCTGCCGCAGACAAAACAAAACAAAACAAAAAAATAAATATATATATATATATATATATATATATATTTTTAAATATAATTCTTACATACGTATGCACAATAATACATACATACCTTTATACAAATCTACATACATTCCTATATACATTAAGATAGACATACCAGAAATACCTACAAATGTATATACAGACATATATACACACATATACACACACTCACACACACAAATATATATTACATATAAATATATATGCAAACATGCATGCATAGAGAAAACATTTTGCAAAAACTAAAGATATATGTACTTCATTTAAGATTAAATTGTTTCAGCTGCAAAATAATGCTTTTTAGTTTTAAAAACTGAAATATTCGATGCACAGATAATATAAACAAAACAGATACAGATACATACAGATACACAGAGATACTACACCGCCATGTTAGTGCTGTGTGGCATTAAACATTTGTTGACATGAAGCCTTGTTTTTGAGAGCACTACTATTTCTATTCACTCCTAGTTTATGTTTTATATGTTATTTTTTGTTCGTGTTATTAATATCGTCTTCATCGTCACCATCATCATCAATATCACTGCCATCATCTTATTATTATTATTACTATAATCATCATCATCATCATCATAATCATCGTTGTCGTTGCCGTTGTTGTTATAATGATCATTACCATTATTCTTTTTATATTTATGTTACTGATTATTATTATCATTGTTACCGTTGATATTATTATTATTATTATTATTATTATTATTATTATTATTATTTATTTATTTATTTATTTATTTATTTATTTTATTTTATATTAAGATGGATGAAAAATCTTCCGAGTCGCAAAATATCGTCGAGGTTGTTGATAAAATTATCAAACCCAACACTGAAACACGTCAGTATCGAGGACTTGTCCTGTCCAACAGTTTAAAAGTTCTCCTCATCAGCGACCCCGACGCCAGCACAGCGGCAGCGGCACTGGACGTCCACGTTGGTGAGTAGAGGCATCAGTGATGACTTTAGCATAGAAAAATAACTAAAATAGTCATACAAATACTCACAACAACAACAACAAACAATATAACAACATTAACGTGGATTATATGTAATTCTCTGAATTTGAAGTAAACTATTTTGCACTTGTTGTTGTTGTTGTTGTTATTGTTGTTGTTGTCTTTGTCGTTGTCGTTGTTAATGTTTATTACTGTGGCTGTTGTGATTACACAGAGTTTCGATTTATGATAATAATAATACTAATTGTTAAAATCAAATAATATTTGTATATCATTATTCTATAATTTCTACAGATCAAATATATTGTTTAATTAAATATGAAATAGTTTTTAAATTCGTTTAACAAGACATAATCTGTACTACGTATGATCTCATAAATTAGTATATTAAATTAAGACTGTCGTTAGATAAAATATTTCTTCCTTTATCTGTGTTACTCTTACAGGAGAGCTAAAAGATCCAAAAGACATTGCTGGTCTCACACATTTCTGTGGACGCATCTTGCTTGCGGGTAGCGAGAAGTACCCAGCATATGGCGAGTTCCTGAAGGTAGGATTACAGTTCAAGAAATAGCGCCATTGCTTAACATTCAGACGTACATACGCAATATCCACTAAGAAAAAGAGCAAACATTAACACTTTATATATCTCTGTGTGAGTGAGTAAATGTATGTATTTACGTATCTATTCTTTTTTTCTTTTTGTTTTGTGCTTCTGTGTATATGTAAGTTCGTGTATGATGTCTGCATCTACGTGTATGTTTGTACGTTTGTAGTTTATATGTCTGCACGGATGTGAGTGTTTCAGTGTGCTGTGCATAATGATGTGGGTTAATGTTGGTGCATATTTGTTTACAGCTGTGTTATGTACACGCTCTGTATTAGTTTGTGTGCACACATTCGTTAGTTTTACATGTGTAACATGATTAAATTGTACGCTAAATATTTCCAATTTCCTACAGTATCTTCAGAATCATGGAGGATCTGGAAATGCTCGAACAACACTGGACCATTCTACATTTTTCTTTTCTGTGACAAACGATTATTTTAAAGAGGCTTTTGACAGGTATACCGAAAATTTATGGGTGAATGAATAACTTTAAACTGTAGTTTCTTTATTGCCTTTACTCTGAGGACATTTAAAGGGCAACATTGCAGTTACATAACTTCGGTTGTTAATCAGCTAAAATTTATTAATAATCAACATTCACAATTCCGCCTCTTTCTCTGTCTGTCTATCTGTAATATATTATGAACATGCAAATATACCAGTTCTGTATATCTATTAACAATAAATATTAAAATGCACTTAAATGCTTTTAACCAGTATTAATGAATTATTCAAAATGTTAAAGGTTTGCACAGTTCTTTCGTAAACCCCTGTTTACGAAGTCGGCTTGTGAAAAAGAAATAACTGCCATCGTCTCAGAAAACGAGAAGAACTTGATGTCAGACGCTCAACGCATGTTAGCTGTAAGACGCAAACTGTCAAAGGAGAATCACGACTACTCCAAGAGTGGCTTTGGTTGGTAACATTTCTACACTTAGTCCAGTGGTTAGAGGCCGCAGCATCAGTTCTTTTCGTTCGTCCGTTGGATTATTGTTCCACTTTCTGCTGTTTGCTCACTATTAACATATAAACTGTTTTGACATACTATTTTATTTATTTTAAAACTATTATGATGATAACGATGTTTGTGTAATATTGTTTAACAGAACTTTATATTTCCTTAAAATAAGATATGAAAATGAACATCCACTGCCTACTATAGTTCAATGATAAAGATAGTGTTCCAAAAAAAAAAAAAAAAAAAAAAGAATAAAATAAATAGATAGATAAATAAATAAATAAATAAATATGTATTTAAAAAATATAATAATTATGAAAAGAAAAAAAATAGAATAAATATAAATAAAAAATTAATGCAAACCAAAAGAAAAAAACTTATCATTTTTACTTACTTGTAGAAATAATATTAAAGATTGACATAATTAAACATAGAAAAAATAATTTGTCTTCTCTTTGAAAATAAGAATAAATGAATAATAGGAAAACGTTATTTAATAAAATGTTTTGATGAATTACGTTCCCAGTTTCAGGAAACTCGCTGGAGATGTTGTCGAAAGAAGCTGGACTAGACTTGCACAGTGAGGTGCTCAAGTTCTACCAAGACAATTTCTCATCAAACATCATGACACTGGTTGCTATAGGCAGAGGTACTACTACTACCACTACGTTTACCATAATCACCGCCACCACCACCACCACAGCAACTCTATTATTGATTCTGTTACTTTATTACTGCTACTACTACTACCGTTAAGACTACTACCAGGCTTCAACCATTGTTAATATTATTCTCCGCTATTGTTGCTACTGGTAACACCTCCTGTTTTTTTGTTATAGCTACTGCTATTGTTCTGCTACTGCTGTTAGTGTTACTATTACTATTACACCTAGTCTGCTATTACTATTACTGCTGGTGCTATTATTACTGTCATCTCTACAACCATCACCACCAATACCACCACTAATTTTATTATAAAGGTAGTTACTATTTTCACTGATTCTAATACTGATGCTACTATCACCACTACCAACAACAACACCGCTCTGTTCATCTGAAAACGCATTCTTTAAAGCACTTCTTGCTACCATGAAATCTGTAAAATGACAACAATGGACTTCCCTTTCACAGGATAATCTGCGTTCAGATCTCATACAATTTGTTTCCTAATAGCCAAGAATAAAAATTTAAAAAATGTTTTGAGAAATCGTTAAAGAATACGTTTACTGTTTGTTTCAGAGAGTCTGGATAATCTGTCAAGAATCGTAGTACCGCTGATGGCCGACATAGAAAACAAGAACGTCAAACTAACTCAGTGGACTGATCATCCACACGGACCTGAGCAAGTCAAAGTAAAACATATTTAATTTAATTTTTATATATATATATTTTTTAAAATATAAATATAATTTTATTGAAAATAATAATAATAAAAAAAAAATAATGAAAATTAATAAAGGAAAGGTTACTGTAAAAATATCGAAATGTAATGATTTTTGAGAAAGTTTGTTTTTATATGAATCTGTTTCGAATTAAGTTTAAAACAGATTTTATTTTTTTTTTTTTTTTTATTTTAGAATTGGGTTTACGTGGTTCCAGAGCAAAGTGGTCATTCTATTTATTTGATTTGGCCAATCGCAGATCTGCGAAATCATTACAAAACAAAGGTATTTTATTATTTCTACTCTCTCTCTCTCTCTCTCTCTCTCTCTCTCTCTCTCTCTCTCTCTCTCTCTCTCTCTCTCTCTCTCTCTCTCTCTCTCATATATATATATATACATTCACCATTATTATTATTTATTATTATTATTATTATTATTATTCAGCCTGACGTATTTATTTCTCATCTGCTGGAACATAAAGGTGTTGGTGGTCTTGTGGTGGAACTTAAATCCAAAGGTAAATAATATATAATTTAAATGCATAAAATCGCACATTCTTACAAACAGCAGCAAACACACGTATAAACCCATAAAACAGATAGAAAAACATCTTCTTAGCGTGTAATTGTAACTATCCGTAATACAAAGAAACCAATATCCCTTAGTGGTGTACATGAAACAATGGCTTGTTCTAAGAAAAGAAATGGAAATATCCTATATAACATTTAGCGCCTGACCTCTTTACATTCACCAACATATCTATCTATCTATCTCTCTCTCTTTCTCTCTATCTATCTATCTATCTATCTATCTATCTATCTATCTATCTATCTATCTATCTATCTATCCATCCATCCATCCATCCATCCATCCATCCATCCATCTGTCTGTCTGTCTGTCTGTCTTTCTCTCTATCTGTATGTCTGTCTATTTATCTATATATGTATCATCATCATCATCTTCATCTTTCTGAAGCTCTAGTGTTCCGTTGTTGTGTGGTCTTCTTCATTGCATTCCTCTAGATCGTTGCCCCTCGTATGGTTTCCAAGTGGTGCTAGCAATAATATGGGTTATCTTTTATTAAACTTAAATGCTTTGCCCATACGTACTTAATAAGTCTTCTAACCTGATCAGTTATATCAGCGATATTTTAAATTACTCTCAGATGTTTGTTTTTCAGTCTCAGTATGTGATGTTTAACGTACCTTTTTTTCTCTTTTTGCTTAGTTAATCCTATGTTTTAGAGCTGTTTGACATTGCTGGAAATACACAGGAGATGTAAAATTGTCTCTTCGTGCAGGTTCTAAACTGTCACAGTCGAGTCTGTTACGATTCTTCTTTGTATCTCCTTGTCTTGGTTTTTATTAGTCGAGCTGCATCCTTGTCCCAGACAGTCATCTTTTTCTCTATCAAAATGATACTAACATAGATGCGATGTCATTTCCTGACATCATCTTTGCCTTTAAACTGTTCATTTTCAATTTTCCTTTTGCAATCTCATCGCCTAACACCTGCGTTTCTTTCTTTTTTAATTTTTTCTGTTTTAGAGATGGGGTTAGTATCCAGGAGTTTGATACTTTTTTTTTTTCTGAATTGACTAGGTAATTTATTAATAGTTATTTAACAAAAATGTCAGTTACTCATAACTGTTTTAGTGATACAAGTTTTATCTGATGTTTTAGGATGGGTTACCGAACTCCATGCTACTGCTGAATATGAAGCAAAATCTTTTGGATTTTATCGATTAGAAATGGTACTTACTGATGCTGGAGCAGGTAATAGCCTTTTTAATTAATTAATTAAGTAAAATTGTCTATTATTGCTGTTGTTGTTGTTATTATTATTATGTTATTGTGATTGTTGTTATTGTTGTTGACCTTGTTTTATAAATAAACTTATTAATGTTAAAATTAATTAATTAATTTTCTCTCTCATTACTTTGACTAATAATATTAAAATCAAATAGTTTAAATACATTTCTTGAATCTTTTCTTTTTTTCAGAGAATGTTGAGCAAATTGTTACATTTGTGTATCAATATCTGAAGATGCTTAAAAAATCTGCAGTCACTGAACGAACTTACAAAGAGATACAAGTATGTATTTTATACCATTCATAGCACTTTCATGTATTTATATTGTTAATATCTAAAATGAACCTTGGTGCAAAGAGCAGAAGAAACATTGTACTAGTTGCGTTAAAAGAAATAGTTATAGTAGTAGCAGAATCAGGAAAGGTAGGAGTAGTAAGAAAAAAAAACAACAGCAGCAGTAGTAGTAATAGTAGTAGTAGTAGTAGTAGTAAGTAAATAAATAAATAAAGTTTGACCGAAAACATTAAAAATGAAAGAATCCCTGCGGATATCTATTAATGTAGTAATTTATGTCAAAATTATTGAATATCTCATGACAGAAAAATTTCAAAAGACTGAGTATACGTGAACTCATGGCTTTAACGCTTCTTGTTGCTATTTGGAAGTAATGTTTCCTTATGATTGTTAAAGCTACTTTTGGATTTATATTAGGACTTTGTTAAAGAATTTATGTAGTTCAGTGTAATGCTTGTCTTGTGAAGTATGTTATCTACATGTGTTTTTTTTTTATGTGCTTTTATTATACTTTGTAATAATTATGACAGACAATAAAGAGTTCAAAATATTCGTTCATCAGTAAGATGTTTAATAGTTAGTCAGTTCGTGTGTTTTCTCATTCTTTAATTTTTTCTAATTTGCTGATTGTAGGTCCTGAAATCCCTGGAATTTCAGTTCGAGAAAAAAGAAGAAAATTCTGCATATGTTTCAACGCTAGCTAGATCTCTACAGGTAAGTAAAACTACACACACACACACACATGTACACACGCACACACACACACACACACACACACACACACATGCCTAATATGAATATTTAAATAAACGTATTCATACGCTTATAAACACATACATCCTAATATTTAAATATATTACACAGATAACCACAGTTCTTCTTCTTCTTCTTCTTATTGTTATTGTTATTATTATTATTATTATTATTATTATTATTATTATTATTATTATTATTATTATTATTATTATTCGGAAGCTAACATAAACAGTGTCAATATTTCAGGATTACCCAATGAACAACGTCGTTTCAGCACAGTACAGTTTACAAGAGTTCAACTCCAAGTTAATAAATGACTTTCTGGACAAACTGATACCAGAAAACATGAGGTGATAAGCTCTCTCTCTCTCTCTCTCTCTCTCTCTCTCTCTCTCTCTCTCTCTCTCTCTCTCTCTCTCTCTCTCTCTCTCTCTCTCTCTCTCTCTCTCTCTCTGTGTCTGTGTGTTTGTGTGTGTGTGTGTGTGTTTGTGTGTGTGTGTTTGTGTGTTTGGGTTTGTATCCAAATATCTGCATATCTTCTTACATAGATATAGACCGGTTATGTATAATAACTGTATCATAATTATGTTATGTGACAAAATATCGCTAGTGAATTATTTATGATATTAATTATACAACTATACAATTATCTTCTTCTTAGTGTCTACATTCTGGATAAGACATATGAAGGGAAAACTGACCAAACCGAGCCCAGCTCTGGCACAGAATACAAAACTGAGAAAATAAATGATAAACTTTTAAGGTAACAATTTAAAAAAGTTTTACTTTCTGCATGGTGATATATACTGTTCAGTTACATTAAGGGAATAGGAATATTGTGTGAAGAACGCCATTAGAGATTAATTAATTCATTAATTTTATTTAAAAAAAATATATATATGAAAAGTATTAGAATGCAAGTAGTTTAAAGACACATTCTTCTGAAATATTTTCTAACAGCCACTTTTCAGCAGTATTACAGTATTGTGATTATACTAAGTAAAATCGCTGTAGATATAAACAAAATTTATTTCTACTATCAGTACGATGACAACAACAACACCGTTAATATTACTTCACGTCCCGCAAAGCTGCTAGTTCTACAACATATCAACAAGCAGCAATTACTATTTCTACCTACTACTAAGTATTCCAAAGAATCTGTGTCAGTGGTCCGCCATATTGTTTTTGCCTATTTGTACTGAGTTTTGAATGCTTGATTTATTCTCTGTATCAGGTCCTATCTCAATAAAAATTACATGACTAGAAAACTGGAAGTCTTATCTTTCTGATTATTGAACGAATGTTTCCTCATATTGTTAAAAAAAAAAAAAAAAGTGTTTAATCTCAAGCAGAAGTTACAATGAATAGCCGATGCCTCATTTTGGATCTACGACCGTGTATTGCGAATATCGTTTATAGTAAATGCTTTTGACTATTTACGAAGCAGTAAAGCCCTTTGAAAAATATATCATTGGAAATGCAACTGTTCCTCTCTTAAACGACAGTGACAGTGACGCTTGTATCGAATATGGAAGCAAGCGCGAGAGATGTCACCAGAGCTTGTTTTCTGCCGCATCACGTGGCAAGTCGAGGCAGCCGAAACCGGTTTATCTGCACGCCAGAACTCGTCACATCATGTCAGCCAGAACCTGGTGAATTCAGTTTGTAACTTCTTGTTGACGAACAAAAATCATCATTCTTTTCTTAATTCATCGATTTGTCTGCATATATTACGATTTATAGTGATTAATCTGGTTCCGAATTTTATCGGATTCGTATACATTGTCTGACAGGGCCTCCGCCTTTGTTAATAAATCATCAATGTTATTTAGACATTTCACGTCTCAGCAAAATTTTAGTTACAGATTATGTTCAGGAGACTTTCTGCACAAAACCTGTGAATGTTCTGAGCAGTTCATTTTGTTTCCGATGTCTGAAGAAACGAAAATTGTACTGTCGGTTGAATAATATTGCTGACATGTTGTGATCCTAAAAATAGCCTTCTCATTTATGATAATTTATTCAGTGGTATTTACCTCTTTTTTTCTGAGTTTTAAGTGGTTTTTGGCAATGCCTTGTAAATGACTAGTAGAACTGATAATAAAATAAGTGTGGTTAGTTGAACATTAAGATTGCTATGTTTGAATCTTGGTTCAAAACATGCTACATGTATAATAATACATCACTCAGTACCACTTTTTTTATTCAGTCTCCTCTTTGGTTTGACATTTATTTCATAAAGTTTACTCCCACTTACAAACAGGTTCACAAAAACATTTTTTTACAAAGTCCTTCTTGAATCGTATCCAAATGAAATTCAGCTTCTGCTTCATTTACATTTCCATCCCCATACATTGTATATAACGTTTGTAAGTATTATTAGAAAATAATTCATTATCCACGTGTTCTTTACTAAAACTAAGATTCTCCTTCGATGCCTGAAGAAAACTGCAACATGTGAACAGAAAAAGACTGAATCTCCGAAAATTAACGTATCCGATTTTCTAAGTTATCCTTCAAAATGCATTTCATCGCCTTGATTTTTACACTCTGATTAATTTGGTATAAAACTATATTTATAACGGGAGGGAGTTTTGAATTTTTCACCAAGTGAATAGTTTTACTATCTTTGGCTTCACATATGAATGCAAAAAATTATTTGGAACACGTCGTGTGACTTTTAAACCTTTGGCAGAGACAGTTTCGTTCCAAAGTGGGCCCTTAAAAAGCAACATTTGTTGAAAATGGTAATGGTACACAAATAAACATCATAAATTTCTAACTATTTAACTGATAACTTTGATTTTTTTTGTAACTTAAATCAGGATAAGATCTACAATTATAGTCAACCCTCCCAAACAGAAAATCACTTTGAAGTACCTGCTACTACTATCACCACTTCCAGCATCGATTAGCTATCACACACACCATTACCCATTACTACTGCTAGTATCTTTGCGACAACTAGTAGTCCTGTCATAATTTTTATTATATTTTTTGGGCATTAACCGATAAACGATAAATACTATAGAACAAAAGTAAACTATATTATTATTATTGTTGTTGTTTTGTTATTGTTATTGTTAGTGTTATCGTTATTTATATTGTTGTTGTTATTGTTGTTTCAGAAATGGAAGAAGTGTTCTAACTATGACAAATTCTTCATTCCAAAACCCAACACTCTGATTCCTGAAAATGTCGAGCTCGTCGAAAGAGATGGAACGGTATAAATTTTATCTTATCTTAGCTTTATCTTATATATATATTATATATATATATATTTCAGAAGTCTATATCGGTTCAAATAAACATCTCTTCAGAAGAGCATTTATTTGAAAATAACACGAGAGACAAAATAACGTTACCAAAACGGAATAGACAAAGACGAAAACAAATGTTCCATTTATTAAGTGTGTAACTTGTTATTGTTTGAAATGTAATGAATACAGCTGCTTAAACACCGTGAAAAACGATTTCGCTTATACATTTATTTAATATGCTAAAGTACTTTGCAGCCCAAAGTCAACAGAAGTACTGGATGGTGTATTTGCTTAGTAATTTGTGTGATGTTACTGTCAGATTTAATTACTATCGGGGCTATATTCTTATCTTGTTTTGACACATCTCTCACGTTACTGTCGGTGATTATTAATTTTAAATAAATAATCTGTTTTCTCCGATTCACATATAAATAAATATCACTTTCAATGTTGTGACCAGTAATTTGATAAACTGCTCTACTCTGTTTAGTATCAGCAAGACAAATAAGTATCCATACATCTATTATTATCTGTATGTATGTGTGAATGTTTGTATGAATGTATGTATGTATGTATGTATGTATGTATGTATGTATGTATGTATGTATGTATGTATGTATGTATGTGTGTGTGTGTGTAAGTATGTATGTGTGTGTATGTAAATGTGTGTACTACTACTACTACTATACTAATAATAATAATAGCAGTTTCAAAACAAGAGTCAAAAAGATAATTAATTATTTAATAATAATAATAGCAACAGTTTCAAAAGAACTGTCTAGAAAATAACTAACTCTTTATATTATCTTGATCTAGGTTATCCCTTTTGGCCAGTTTCGGCTGATATATAGTGGGCACCTTAACCTTCAAACCATTTATTTTGCTTTAATTACAATTTATTTATTAATTTCCCTTTGTGCGCTTCATAATATCTCTATTACATTTCGACAGCTTTTTAATATAAAATCATTTAATTAATATTAGAGATAGCAAGTTTTCTAAATTTTGTAAAATAACAAACGGAATTAATTTCGGTAATGCATCATCACAATCAAAATTGATTGCAATATTTAACTTAAAATGCTAGTAGCAGGCATGTTTGAAAATAACTTTCCCACGCTGCTATGTGAAATGATAAAAATTAAGTAATAAAAGCTAGAAATATTGTTACGTAACAGCAATTCAGTGAAATATTCTTAAAGTAAATACCTATAGTAGCATAGACAAAGATTAAAGGCGAGAATGTGTGAGATAGCTGGATAGAACGACAAAGAGAGAGACAGACAGAGAGGTAGGTAAGTAATGATATATATATATATATATATAGATAGATAGATAGATAGATAGATAGATAGATAGATAGATAGATAGATAAATAGATAGATAAACAGATAGAATGACTCTAACTGATATGTATATATTTATCATTAATAGCTCTCATTCTCTTTCTTTTTCATCGTCTCTGTTTATATATCTCTATCTCTCTATCTATCTATCTGAGAGCTACTACTGATAAATAGAAAGACAGACTGAAATAAAGTTCTAATTGTGACAACTAACACAGTGAATTGTATATACTTTCATTTCTTGCAGCCTAAGGACACACCATATACAATCAGAGTAAGTCTGTTTTAGTTGTTTCTATTATAATGAGCTGTCATCCTTTTTTTGTTTCAAATAATAATAATAATAATAACTATAATAGGTTTGTATGTAATGACCCTGCTTATGAATAAACATATCTGCATTTATGTATGTAAAAAAAAGAAGAAAAAAAGAAGTGAATTAATGAAATAATTGTTATGTAATAAGCTCATTTTTTTTTTTAAATTTAACAGGACACTAAAATGACAAGATTGTGGTTCGTTCAGGACAAAACCTTTCTGATTCCTAAAGCACATGTTTCCTTGGAGATTAGAAGGTATATGTTTGTTTAGAAACACATCTCTCTCTCTCTCTCTCTCTCTCTCTCTCTCTCTCTCTCTCTCTCTCTCTCTCTCTCTCTCTCTCTCTCTCTCTCTCTCTCTCTCTCTCTCTCTCTCTCTCTCTCTCTCTCTATATATATATATATATATATATACACACACACACACACACACACACACACATATATATACACACAAACACATACACATACACAAGCAGAGAGGTTTAACTAGTATTTACTACTGATAAAAGAGATGTTTTGAGTAGAAATATTTTGAATCTAAGGATTAAATATTTCGTCATTTCTGATGTTTATCATAAAACATCGATTCGTTTGTCAACAAACGTTATTTATGTGGGCTTGTGTACGAGTAAAGAAACAGACTGAGAAAGACAAATAAAGAGAGAGAGAGAGAGAGAGAGAGAGAGAGAGAGAGAGAGAGAGAGAGAGAGAGAGAGAGAGAGAGAGAGAGAGAGAGAGAGAGAGAGAGGGATTAACTATATACTATTTCCAAGAGAACTCTTGAAACTGAAATCATAAAACTTAACACTAGCTAATTGAAAACACGATTCTAGATTGCGAGTATAATATGTGGAATTAAAAGACATTTTTCTTTTAAATTTTAGTCCGTTTGCTTACAATGATCCCCTGATGGCCAATCTCACAGCTCTGTTCGTTATGATGGTGAACGATTCCCTTTCAGAATATAAATACGAAGCCGAGGTTGCTGGCATGAGTTACAACATTTGGTCCTGTAACAGTGGATTACAGGTACTTCACGTCAAAACTTCTCACGTTTTAACTATCATTTGCACATTGTCATTATTTAGATTTTTTTAAAAATTATTAACTACCGTTATAATCGTGTTTTTTTTGTGTTTTTTTAAGTACTGTTTGGTTTTTATGTACCGCAGTTATTACTTGCAAATCGACACATAAAAGTTAATACATTTATTTTCCATCATCCATCTGCGACAGTTATACTTTATATAGTTCGCTTGTTACCCAGTAACATCTTACAGTCTCGATCAGTTGTACAGGAGGATAAGAATAAGACAGATACAAATGTCTTTTTTTTTAGCTGGAAACAAGAATATTTCTTTTTTGATTAGGACCGGTCTAACTGTCCAGTGTACCTAAAATAGCAGGTGTTTATTTTTATAGTAATGGCATCACGAAAAATAGTCCAAATAGCAGGAATTTATTTTAATAGTCCTGGTATAAGAAAATTAGTCTGAACTAAGTAGGGGAGGCACAGCTGTCCTTTCTCTGCAGAGATGGTTATTCTAATAAGATACTCAAAATAGATGAATCGTTAGTAAACGTTTGCTACTGAGTACTCTCCTTATGTCTAATATAGGGCAGGTTCCTTTATTCTTTGTTTAAGTTCTCCAACATAATCGTAGTGCCCGTCGATTTATTACACTTCAGTCTGTATGGACGTTCAGCTTTATATTTCTCTGTATGATTCCATGTTCCATCCTTACGCACAAACGTACAGATATGAAAACAGAAATATATGCTGCAAATACATAAACATACACATTATACATTCACGCTCAGTATATATATATATATATATATATATATATAAAAAAAAACACACACACACACACACACACACACACATACGAACACACACATACATACACGTATATGAGTTAAATTACAAAACTATGCTCTAAATCGATAAGCCTAAAATTTAGTGTCATTCAGTATGTTTTCGTAGGTAAACTTGCATATATCAAAACTTTAATTAAGTAAAACATCTTTCCTTTAAACACTGAAATGAGCTTTTCAAAGGTCTGGTTGTAAATTAAGATATCAAAATACTCACAGTTTGTCTCCAGGTTTCATGCACATTATTATAACCTCGCTGATTAACGTGTGTGTAATAAATATTATTTCTGGATCTGATATCATGAATCTGCTTGTAATAATGTCTGAGTTAAGAAAACACGATAACAAAATTGTAATTTTTTGTTGTACCTCACAAAACTATGATTTTTCTTATTTTTAACGGCATTTCATTTAGAGTAAATTAATCAAATTATATATTGATATATTATAAAATAATTGATTTTGGACGAGAAGGTACATCCTAAATATTATTTTCGATTCCTCATATTTATTATTATTGTTGTTGTTGTTGTTGTTGTTGAGTTATGGTGTTGTTATTCATTCATTCATTCTTTTCCTTGTATCTATCGTTCTTCCTTTGAAAATGTTCGTCGAATAAAAATATTCCAAAATTGATTAATTTTTATTCTTTTATTAAAACTGAAGAAATAATAATCTAAATAAACAGTGAAAATGCTGTTTGTATCGAAATAAATTTGATATACAACTTTCCTTTATTATGCACAAAGGAAAATTATTTGATAAAAGTCGTATTATTATCAACAGTATTATTTTATATAATTACACGAGTACCAACATCTCTTTAAGTCATATTAGTAAAGCAATTGTAAAGATGTTTAAAAAATAATTAAATAAAAAAGTAAAATAAAATAAATAAATAAATAAAAAATAATTAAATAAAAAAGTAAAATAAAAAAAATAAATAAATAAATAAATAAATCTTTCCATACCTTATGAAACAGCTGATGCCATTTTACTGAATAATAAAAAGAAGCTTTAATGCTGAGATAGTTTTATTTGTTTATTTATGTATTTAATATTTCTTTTCATTTATTACTATTATTATTATTATTATTATTATTATTATTATTATTATTATTATTATTATTATTTAGTTCTGCTTTTCTTGGCTTTTCCATTTAAACGGCCTTGTTGGATTCACTGTTTACGTTTGACGTGAATTACCGTATTTAGTATTGCTTACTTCTCCATTAAATTACTCCCAATAAATAATCCACTTAATGTATCTGTTATTCAGATTATGATCAGCGGCTACAGTGACAAGCAGTTTGTCTTGCTGAAGATTCTCACAGACAAGATTACTTCTTTTAAACCCGACCAGAAGAATTTTGGCGTCTATAAAGAAAAGGTAAATATCTCCCACGTTCCCGCTCGTATTAGCGAACAGATCCGGTAATACATTTCCGCCCATTTCTGTTTATCTGTCGAAATGAAACCAGAGTTTGGATCTTTATTCTTAGTGAAAAGTGTTTATCGTGTATCGCATTTAATGGATTTCGGTTTAATTTTGAACACACTGTGTTCTCGGTTTTGTCATATTGGTGTTTGTTTTAATTTGAAATGATCCAAGTTAGGATAACAGTGACTGACAATTTACGTCAGTAAAGATTTTAGGTATTTCTATTTCTTACTCTTTCTTTGGTGTTTATCATATTTTTTTTTATTAATACTAGTATATTTTATTACTGTTGCTGTTATTATTATTTTTTTTGGATCTATTTTCAAATATTTTAGAAGAAATAGACTAATAAAAACAAACTAAATAAAGAAAATAAATTTGATGATATTGTGCTATTGCTATTGATAAATAAATATTTTGTACTATTAACAGGTACTTAAAAAGGAAGAAAACAATAGTTGATGTCGATAGATATTATAATAAAAAATATATTAAAAAATATTTTAAATACGTGTGTGTTATGTTTGAGAGAGAGAGAGAGAGAGAGAGAGAGAGAGAGAGAGAGAGAGAGAGAGAGAGAGAGAGAGAGAGAGAGAGAGAGTATGTATTACTACTACAGCTTCTGTTATTATTACTACTATTATTGCAAATAACTATTCCTATGTTTCACTTTTCAAATATACATTTACTGTATATAACAGTACGAAAAACACCTGAAGAATTTCTCTGCTCGCAAACCGTCTGAGCAGTGTCTGTTCTACACACAAAATCTGTTGACTGACGTAAGCTGGAACTCAGAAGATTTGTTGATGACAGTTGGTGGTGAGTTTCTGCACATGAAAACCTGGCTAGCGCTCCATGACTATCGTCGTCTGTGCATTTCTTTCCAAGAGAATTTTAATATAAAAAAGTAGTGTCACTGCTGGTTTCTTTTTATATAATATCTTTACATTACATTTATATCTTTGACATAATTATAGCAAACGTTAAATATGTTCTGGGTTAATGTTATTGATTCATTATTGACAGCACTGATTAGAAGATAAAACAACAATTTTTGTTTCGTTTTGTTTTAATTTCAGTTATTATTTTGAAAATTATTTTCTTAAAAAAGAGATTGATCTCTTTTGTTACTGTGCAGCTCTTATTATCATACATACACATGTATGTATGATAATAAGAGCTGAACAATAACATACATATGTATGTATTAGCTTTATCCAGCGAAGGTGAGAATGCGCATGCAGCAAGACTCTGCGTACTGATTTTCTTTTCTACCATAGTTACTACATATCAAAACAAAATAGGTCTTATATAATGACAAATTTCTTTTTTACAACATATGTGTAAATATAAAGTAATTTATCGAAGTAAATAAAATTTTTATTTTTTATCAGTACCCAAAATTACAGAAATTTGTATAGTCATCATATCTTGCCATTAATTACCATAACTGCAGAATAAATAAATAAATACGCAAAATAGCACAAATATATAAGCAAATACTTCAAAGCGTCTGTGTTTTGACCTTATCTTACTGACTTTTCAACCGCTTAATTTATTCTCTGTTTGATGTCCTGCCTCAATAAAAACTGCTTCAAAGGTAGACGCCATCTGGTTATGGATCTACACACGTGTATCGCGAACATTGTTCATAAGACTAATTTTTTCGTTCACTAGATTAGCTCAACGATCTTTTTTCATATAATGTCTCTACGAAACAAAAGACCAATATCTTAGCTTCTTTTGTATATCAAACATAAAAACGTTTTGCCAATGAAAGCTCTAGAAAATCTTGAAGAAAAAATAGGGTAAAGTCTTTTGACTGTTTTCGAGCAACAAACCCCTTTCAAAAGATATCAAATGAAAGAGAAATATTTTATCCCCAAAATGAAAGTAGAACTGAAGCTTAAAGCAGCCACACCCATCACCCACTCCAGGTGAGAGAGACTTGAGCAGAGCGTGTTTTCTGCTTTCCACGTGTTCAGTTGTGGTCATTGAACCAGGTTCAGCCACGAGCCAGAAAACAGCCGATTCTCCGCAACAAAAAACCTCCTGAAATCTGCTTAAAGAAATGATCGTTATTTTCATTATATGTCAGTTTAACAACATAAAATTACGAATTGACGGCTACGTATAATTTGTCTTACTGTGGTTAATAAATCATCAGAGTTATTTAGGCCTGTTACTTCTCTGCGTAATGTTACTTACAAACTTCAGCACAAAATCTTAAATAAGTTGTTATTGATGACTTCATTTTTTTTTTTTTTTTTTTTTTTTTTTTTTTTTTACTGATACCTAAAAACCGCGAAAGAAAATCTATGATCATGTGACTTTAGTGTTATCTAAAAATAGTTTTCTTATTTATGATTGTTTATTCAGGAGTATTTACCTTTCATTTAAGCTTGTTATATTTGAAATTAATTTGTTTCAAAACTTACTATATTAATAAATAATAACATAATAGATCACTCAGAACAAATTTCCTTGGTTTAACACCTACTTTATAAAGTCCACCCTTACATTCCGTCTTTGTAAGTTCTCAAGTTATTTTTATTATTATATTGCCTTAACTAGCACCTGATTTAAACTTCGATGCTGAAGAAAACTACATTCTGTTTCAGACTTTCTAATTTATCGCCTTTAAATGTATATCATTAATCGAGGTCGTTTCATTCTGATTGATTTGGTATAAAAACAGTGTCTGTGGTACCAGTAGATTGGGAGGTAAAAATTGTCCATGTGAAACGTCTACCAACTTTTCTCTTCACAAATCAGTGTCAATATATTTTGTAGAGGTTTGAGAATGAGCCATTAAAAATCAATATTTTTGTTACAAATGCAAACAGTGCACAAACAATATCAATTTTTTTTTAAATATTAATAACAGTTTTAACTTTGGAACTGTTTGTTTTCACTGAAATCTGGATAAAAAAAGATGTACGGTTATAGTCAGGAGTCAATCTTCGTATTTCCCAAACAGAAAAATCACTTTGGAGTACCTAATAACATTATTACCTTAAAGTAGCTTTCGTTATATTATTTTTCACACGCGCCTACAACTGATAAAATAACGTCTCGATGCTGTTTGACACCCACTCACTGACCAGTAAAAGAAATTCATTTCTTCTGTCTGTAACACCGCTCTGCACTCAAGATAATGTTTTACGAAAATACTGAAAGCAAATACTCGGTCTAGAAAAACGAGTAATAATATGCTTTATCAGTTTTGAAATGGTTAATTTCCAGTGTTGTTTCATTGTATTCTCTTTTAGAAAATGTTTTAATTTAGTCTCTGTCTGTCTCTCTCTCTCTCTCTCTCTCTCTCTCTCTCTCTCTCTCTCTCTCTCTCTCTCTCTCTCTCTCTCTCTCTCTCTTTGTGTATGTGTACGTCTTTCTCACTGTTTCTCTTTCCATCTCTGTCTTTCTCTCTCATTCTGGCCTACAGAAAAGTGACAGAATAAATACTTTTATATTTTGAATTAACGACTTGAGATAAAAATACTGCAAAACGTTCTCTAACAATATATGCGGAGATATTTCATATATGGTAACACTAACTAAATGTATACAGTTAGCAACAGTCATAATCAGGAGGTTATCTTTATATTTCCTACACTGATTTAGATCGAATAATTTGTTTTAAATATAATCATCAAGTTAATTGGTGAACATGATTTTAAATTTATTACTGTAAACCTTATGATTTAAAAATAATAATAATAAACTGAAATAAAAATAATTCCGACTCTTTCACAGACGCACTACTAGATCTCTTATAAAACAGCCATTGTAGTGTTTTAAAAACTTGATTTATTTGCAGATATTAACATCTCGATGCTGGAAGCATTTGTCAAACAGTTCTTCGGACGAGTGTCTGTTGAATGTTTTGTGTATGGTAATGTTACCGAACAGGTACGTATTGAATCAGTTTCGAGGTAGCAGTTATATATTCTTACGTGTCTGTGTGTGTGTATGTGTGTGTGTGTGTGTGTGTGTGTATGTGTATATATATATACAGTTATGTTCACTTTATATACAACTCTTCATTTATCCTTTGTTATTAAATAACTAACCAGTAGATTTATGTTATATTGATAGATCAGTTTATCATCATGGTCTTGTTTTTGTTTTGAGGGACATTAGAATTGTCTGAGGACCTATTTATTAAGCTATCTACTTCTATATGAAAAACCTCATTTAACGATTTTTTTTTTCATTTTTTATTAATCACTTTTTTCTTTGGTGCTAGCATCCGCCGCTTGTGTACATCAAATGAATTACGATAATAATTCAGTTCGGAAACAAGACAGATTAGGCTATATTTCATTACACGATTTAAAGTCGATAATTACAGACATTGTTTGATCAGAATTCTTTATTTATAGTATATTTGATTAGGGAATAAATAATATGAATATATAAAGAAATAATGATAATAATAATAAAATAAACATAAGTCAAATAAATAAATGCAGTGCAGTTTTTTCGATGCACCTCAACAAAAAGAAATACAGACCATACAGAGATAAAAATAAACATCATACACGAGATATTTTAGATCTGCTGATTAATTTAGTACTTACTGGAACCGTTTTCAACATTTTATTTCTTTAAACTGTTGTGATCATAATGATCGTCATCGTCGTCATATTATTATTATTATTACTTCTGCTACTGCTGCTTCTACCACTACTACAGTGATGTTCGTCTTATAGGTACACCTGCGTGGCCGAGTAAAAATGTCCCTACATCGCAGGAATCTGAGGGACAAAAATCACAGACAGTTTATTTTTAACATGTTTACAATTTTCATTCACATCGCGGACTCTTCTAATTTTATCAAAACAACTCAACTTTCCCAGCATGCACCACGCAGAGCAGGAAATGGGCGACGCCATTTTTAAAAATAGCTGCCGCGCAACAATAAAATTATTTATTTTGGAGAAAACAAATTAAAATCTGTATGACTGTCAGCTTTATCTGTGGGATAATAATTATACAATGCTGCCCGCCTCCGTATTCTGCTTGTGTCCGCTGAGCGAAGTAACATATCCATTGAAAAAAAAACAATCGGGAGTCGAAAAAGTGTCCATAAATCGTAGCCGTTTATCTCAGGGGGGGGCTAAAGATAGTTACCACTCTTTTATTGAATGCTTTTCCTTAATTTCGTTTATTAATTTTGCTGTAATAAATTTTGCTTTAATTAATTTTAACACCATAATCACAGAAATAGTAATTGTTTTCGTACATTAAAATAATAGAAATAAAAAAAGGAGAGAAAAAAAAAAAGAACCTGAAACTCATCATTATTTCATGCAGTAATTAAATAAAATATGTTAACAATGCGTAAAGCAAACGCCAGACAGCCCAGTAACCGATTGAAAAGAGAGAAAATAGAAGTACTTTTGAAAGAAACAGAAAATGATATAACGAGATGTTTTAATGAGCGGCGAAACAATGACATCTGTGAGTGTCAGTTTTCAAATCATTTCGGTCATTTACCCTTGTAAATATGATTTACAAAACTGATTGTTAAGTAAATGTTATATGCACTTCAGGAACCGTTATAAAACTTCTCTCCTGCAGATATTGAATGCATTTATTCTATGTTGATTTTATGTGCTTTGTATGTTAGTTTTGTGGAGGAGAGAGAGTGTGATTGTATTCTGTTTGTCCAGAGAACTCGATGGCATGGTAAATAAGCCAGAGGACGAATAGTTAATAGTTTTGAAATTAAATTCGATGCAATTAAAAAAAAATAACCTCTGTCGTTGACATTAAAAAAGGATATTTATCTGCCTTTTGACTTTTATCAGTTGTGATGACCTCTGCAATGACATTAATACGTCAACATCTTTTTGTTTATAAGAAACTGACCATCATTAAAATAACTTTTTAATATTAATCATTATTAATTATAAAAGATATACTGATTTTTGTTAATGTTTTCTTTCTTTCTTTCGTTCTTTCTTTAATTCTTTCTTTCTTTTTTTCTTTCTTCTTCCTCTTCTTATTCTTATTCTAATTCTTCTTATTATTATTATCGTTATGTAATGAAACTTAAAGAAACTTTTTAAAAGTAAGCTGTTACTCTGTTACACGGGTTGTGAGAATATCATCTATAGATATTTACGTTTGAATCCTTCAGAAGTAGAACCATCTGGTGGACTTTTTTTGGATAGCCTTTATAATGTCGTTTGCAACAAGTTTGCTTCTTTTCTTCAGTATTTTTCTGAGAAAACAAACCAAATACTTATCACTAACTATGAATCTAGATGGATTCGCAATAATCTACAATTTTAACATAGATTTCCAAATCGTTCTAGACGACAAACCTGAAATATGCGAAGTCTTCGAATTGTGTAGTTTGTGTCATGAAATTTGTAACGTAGCTGTCTTTTTCAGTTCAGGCTTGTATTTAATTAAATGAGTTTATAATGATCTAAAATTAATTTATATGTACATTAAACATACATTTTTCTCCGTCAACTTATATCTGAATATGTTACAGGTTGCAGTGGAAATGTTGGATTATGTCGAAACGGCACTTCGAAACAAGTGCGGCTCAAAGGCAATGTTACCTTGTCAGCTCAAACACTTTCGCCAGATTAATCTTCCAAACGGTAAGTAAAATGTGCCCGTAATAGTGTATGTTTGATTAATATGAATAAAATGATAACACATGTAGGCGAACATTTCTTTTGCACACTTATCTTTTCATTCTGCTAGCTCTTTCGCTCTCCATCTTCTTATCGTTCTCTCTTTCACTCACTCTCAGTATCTCTAGTTTTTTTCTCTTCTGCACTTACTATATCACTTCAATCTCTCTTCTCTTACTCTGCCCTTTTCTCTTATTCTTTCTGCTTTTCTGATTTTGTCAGTTTTCAGTGCCATGTACCATGACACAAACAGGACTGTAAATTCTTGGTTAAGGTTCTTCCTACCTGTATAAGGAGAAGTACATGCTACTTGTTTTATCTCTCTCTCTCTCTCTCTCTCTCTCTCTCTCTCTCTCTCTCTCTCTCTCTCTCTCTCTCTCTCTCTCTCTCTCTCTCTCTCTCTCTCTCTCTCTCTCATTCTTTTTGGCCTTTCTAATTTTTATCAGTTTTCAGTGCCATCTATCTTGACATTGACATGAATACATCTTGTTGTTTAAGGTTCTTCCCACCTGTATGAGAAACAGTCTGACGTACATGATACTTGTCTGGACATTGTGTTCCAGACTGGAATATCAGATCCTCGTGGAAACGTTCTGGTGAAACTTCTCGAGCTGGCTATCAGCGACCCACTAAACTCAACATTCAAAACAAATGACCTCGGTATATTTCAAAACATTTCTACGTATAATTAATTATTCAATGGACTGTTTTACTGCTTAAATTAGTCAGGAAGGGTTAATTAAAAGTTTATATGTAAATTAACCAATGAGGCTTAAATCTTATAAAAAAGAAATGCAGATTGATCCCTATTAATGAAAAGGTTTTCCTTTATGTTTACCTTTACGACTTGTATCGACGTTTGTCTTAAATTCAGACTGGCAACTGACTCTTGAATAATCTCGTAAAATTAATGCACATTATTAATACGTAAATCTACATTTTGTTAAGTAACCTATTAAATGGAGAAATAGTTACAGAAATCCGAATCTGCTCCACTGTCAGTATATTCACATTTAACCTTCCCTTCATGACTAGACTTTTACCCTTTTGGTGAATACACAGACTAGGCTGACCAGACACAAAATATCAAAACAAGAAGTATTACTGTAGACTGACGAAAGTCTTGGATCTGCACGTTTTCACAGATTTGGTTATAAATACGTTTATTTAAATTTCACAAACTATAAAAACAGTAGTTACTTTTACTGATATATCGTTCATTGTTCAGACTAAGATGTAATCATAAAATTGACTCACAGTTTTTTTTGGGGGGGTGGGTATCTTTCTTTCTCTCTTTATTAATTCAGATTAAATTACATTTTCATTGTCAACATCCTTAATACCGTATTGTTGTTGTTGTTATTGTTATTATTATTATTATTAGGATATGTGTGTGAATCCGGGATTTGGTCTTCATGTGGTGTCAAGGGACTGAGAATTTTTGTCCAGTCAAGTCAACCACGTCGTCAAGTGACTGATCGCATAGATACATTTCTCAACAACATGGACGTACGTCTTTCAAATGATTTTAAATCTACTATTACTGCTTCTTCTGAATATACAAATTCAGACATACTATTACTATTATTACTACAGCTACAGCTACTACTACTACTACTACTACTACTACTACTACTAATAATAATAATAATAATAATAATAATAAAAAGTAGAAAATTACAGAAAGTTTAAAGGAAGAGGAAGATAAGATTTTCTGAAATCACGAAATCTATTCCCGTCTATGTTTTATCTAACGCACAACCCACACAAAAATTTAAACAATTTTTCGTTCCCGAAGGCAGAAATCATTACTTCTTTACAAGTTTGTTATTTCACGAAACTGTCAGTATTAAAATATAAGTATGGAATATTTCTGTTATTTTTGATAAAGTACTTATAACAGTTTCTAAAATACTTTGATACACAGAAAAGTACAGAAGAAATGCAGACAAAAAAGTACGTAAATAAACAAATAAATACCAAGAAAACGTCCATGTTTCAAATACAGAAAAGAAAATTACTAAGTTTTATTTAGCCTTCAGAAAAATATAATCGATTATTCTTTAATATTTTTGAATGTCATTTTAATTAAAATTTTTAAAGGTCGCTTAATAAGTGTAACAAGTGTTGTGAAATACTGTTTGTATAGATGCTGGAAAAGAAATACTAACAGCTTAAGATTATCACCCCCACACAAAAACACACCTACATATACCCGTAATAAGGTCAAGGTAAGAAAATGTGACTAGACGCTTAGAAAGCGTAATATGTTTGTTTTCAAAATACCAATACCGTTTTAACCAGTATTTAGAAGTATTCTTAACTGTAAATAAGCTATGAGAATGTACGTATGTATCTATGTATGTATTTATGTATGTATATACGTGTGTACATTTGTTTATTTACGTATGCATGTTTATAATTATGTATATATACACGAACGTATATGTGTGTTTTTACGTATGCATATATGAATATAATTACGTATGTATGTATATATCTATGTAGGTAAGTATTTATATAGTAGAGGCACTTACTGACGATTATTAATCATTAGTGTACATTCGTATGCATTTATTTGTTTAATATGTGAACACTTCAAATGTGTTTCTTGCAGAAAACCATACGTAATATGAGTGACAAAACGTTCAAAGAACTTGTCGAATCACTGTCGAACAAACTGAAAGAAAAACCTAAAGACATCGGATCACAGCACAACAAATACTGGACGGAAATCATTGAGAGAGAATATGTGTTTGACAGAGGTAAATAGAATAAGTCGTTCATTTATTTTAATTTAAGGTTTGAAGTATTTTAAAGTTTACAGACTCTGGTAATGGAAAAATAACTCAACAGATTCAATTTTTTTTTTACTGGACAAGAATCTAATATTGTATTACGGTAATACGGCTAGATATTTCCTAATTCTCATGATGTTATTTGATGTATAGAAAGGTAAAATAAACTAACCGACACACTGTAACTGCAGATAATTAAATCTTACTCAGTCTGTCAGGGATAGTTGTTGTTGTTGTTTATGTTTCTGAATCGGAAAAGAAATAGCGGAAAAATGGAAAATATCAATGACGGTGCCTTCTAGGAAGCTTGTTATTTAATAGTCTTACTTAATTGTTAGAAAATAATTGTTGAAATTATTAAGAAAACAAAAACAAAGCAACAATAACCTGGAAGTACAAATGAACTAATTATACAATTTGTGCACATCACTAAGATATATAATTTTTTATTCCTAAGGATATGATTAACTGAAAAACAATTTTATTTTTACCAGACGTAGGTGGTACGACTAGGGCATGCTTTTTTATTTGTAAATGTCTAGGAAACTTTTACTTTCAAAAAAAAAAAAATTATGCATTTGTGCTTGCAGCTATCTCAAAGTCTGTTTTATTAGCTATAAAACAATACAGAGCTAAAGATAATAGAATATAAGAATAAATTACTGACTAAACCAAATCTTAACTGACGTGTCTTCGATTCTGCTATCTAATTTATTTATTTAGTAGCAGAGAGGACACGAGACAAAGTTTGGTCGAGACGGGAATATCAGACAGAAAGCACGAAGTTTGGCATATAAGATTTTAACGTGTACTGAATCTAAATTTAAATGGAAGGAAGTGATTATTGTCCGTGTTATTGGTTCAAAATAACAGTAATTTGTGACAGTCTAGTCAAAAGATGCAAATTGTATCAATTTATATGTATGTTTATATAATTTTACAAAAATCAAAATTCCACTTTTTCAGAACACTGTGAATATCTTTTTCATCTATTCAACCTACATTAACTGTTAATATTCGCTATGATAAATCAAAGTGGCTTGTAAGAAATGCTTATGAATTCACAAAAGTCTGATTGTTACAAGAACGTTTGGAGGTAATCCCTTGTGGCCATTTTCCCATGACAATTTGATCAACGACCGCATTTTGTACTTTCATGTCAGTGTGAATGTCGTTATAAAAAGTTTCTTGCACTTAATCGATAGATTATATCACAAAATGGCCGCACCTAATTTGTAGTTTTTCATAATAAAATTAACACTGCTGAACAGTATTCCATTCTTATTCATTCATTCTGTGTACGTAAAATCTTGAATGCCCGCAAAAACAACAACAAATAATAATAATAATAATAATTAAAATTAAATAAAATTAAATAAATAAATAAATAAATAAATAAATAAATAAATAAATATAATATTAAAAATTAAAAAAAAAAAATTAAAATCTTTGAAAAATAAAAAAAATAAAAAACTGAAAAAAACCGACACAGTAACAAACAATTTTTTTGGTCATGTATTTCGTATAAAAAACATCGAATTGCTGATATCACGTTTGACTTCAATTTTTTTTTTTTTTTTTTTTTTTTTTTTCTAATTAACTTTCCTTACGTAAATCTTGGTTTGTTTTTAACATATTAATATTTTTCTTCATATCTTAATTCCTCTTTTATCGAACTCAGCACATTAAAAGTTTTTTTTTTTTTTTTTTTTTTTTTTTAAAAACCTCTCCCTTCAAGAGCTCTGCTATTCCAGCGCGTTGGATGAACTCAGTAATAAATTACGTTTACCCAGTGACACACTGTGAGAAATCGAGAAGCACGGGGAATTCATTTCACGTAACAAATCAAACGAAATTAAAAGCGATACAGGAGACAAACTAATCAAGAAAAATGATTAAAACTTTGTTTGAAATAGCGATCTCGTTTGTCACTGGTTATTAGATTCTGTAATATGACAAGCTAATTAGGAAGCAGAACATTGAACTTGGAACTGACTGACCTGCTAAACTTTAACATCGAATTTAAAAAAAATAGCGATACAATAATAGACAGTGAACATTTATATATGCATATATATATCTATATCTATATATATATATTAAGGTAACAAAAATAATACTAAAATCAAGTGTTACTATAATATTACTCATATTTGCTTTCTAACAAGTCATCATTGAAAATGCTAATTCTGTGCGACGTTATAATATTTGTAGATTTTATAATCAAGAAAGCTTGACATTCACTTAATTATAAAAAAATACATTACACTTGCTTTTGATTTATACCACCGTAGATACACTTAAAAACGTCGATTCTAAATTACTTACTAAATCGTTTTTGTTGAAATTTCCTAGATATATATATATATATATATATATATATATATATATAGCTTATAATGTAATTAAAAGTAGAAAGAAGAAACTAATAATTAAATATGATGAAAAATTTTAATATAAGCTTTATGATTACAATTTTTTTAAAGAAAACGTTGAGTTGAAGAAACTGAAAACTGTTACGAAGTCGGATCTGCAAAACCTCATGAAGGTAGGTCAAGACTTATTTCTTATTTGTTTTTTATAAAATTTTCTTAGAATACTAGTTGAAAAATTGGTATAATTGAATATCATCTTTATTCTTCACCACCATTTGCGTTTGTTGTCTGTACACACACACACACACACACACACGTAACCTGATATATGCATACATACTAACCTGCCTATCTACCTACGTATATACAGTTAGACTGACAGACAGATACACGCATTCATGCATACAAACACACAGGCATACGCACACAAACATATTTACATACATGCATGCATGCATACATACATACATACATACATACATACATACATTCATGCATACATACATGCATATAAACATATATCGTCTGACAGAATAAGTATTATAAATACATTAGTGTGTCCATACACATCAACATTTTAATTATCAATGTAATTCGAACTAAAATTCAACCTAAGCTAATAACAACATATAACAATTTCTTCTTTGTAAAGTGCGTAACGTTCCATAATTAATTTTATATGGACATTATTTTATATATAGCAAAACAACAAGCATCAGGTCATAGCAAATTTATATCTATTTACTTAATCTGTGATGTTTATGTCGCACTTTAAGAACGTGTTGTTCTTTTTGCTTAAATTAAAGGAGTTCATTGCTGAAGAGGGTCCTAGTAAACGACGATTTTGCACAGTAATCAGACCTGAAGTAAAATCAAATGACAACCAGTCGAGCTCAGAATCTGACAGCACCAGAACAAAGATCGCCGAAGACGAAATTGCTGAATGTGAGGTATCGAAAGATAAAAAAACATCTGACAAAGAAGCTCTTCTCGATGATACTGACAAAAACAAGAAACATCCCGTGGAAGAATTTCTCAGATCAGGAAGATCCCTTGTACGAGCCATGTCTGTATTAATGAAAGTAGCACCCAAGGGTGAAAAGGTAAGTTTTAAAATTTGAATCGTATAAAGCTCATTAGATTCTGTATCTTCATCTCTCTCTCTCTCTCTCTCTCTCTCTCTCTCTCTCTCTCTCTCTCTCTCTCTCTCTCTCTCTCTCTCTCTCTCTCTCTCTCTCTCTCTCTCTCTCTCTCTCTCTCTCTCTCTATTTGTCTTTGTCAGTCTGTTTCTTTACTCGTACACAAGCCCACATAAATAACGTTTGTTGACAAACGAATCGATGTTTTATGATAAACATCAGAAATTTCGAAATATTTAATCCTTAGATCCAAAATATTTCTACTCAAAACATCTCTTTTATCAGTAATAAATAAAATACTATAAAATTTAACAACTTTTGTCTAACTTAAGCCGTTTGGAAAATTAAGATTCAGTAATGATTTTCTATTTGAAATATAAAGTGAAAAAAAAGAAAGAATCAAAGAAAGAACATCATGATAGAGAGGCATTAAAGATGAAATTAAAACACAAACTTATATTTTTTCTTTTAATAAAAATTAATTCTGTGATTATCCAAAACAAAAATAGAAGTAAAATATGAGATTAAAAATAATGATGCATCAGACAATGTTGACGTTTGTGTAAGAATTCTTGTTAGAAGACACGCAAGAGAAATCATTCATTACTTTTATAGGAGAAAGAAATAAGTTATCTGCTAAGTGAACGACGTAAGAAAAGAAAAACGTGCCATTCACTGAAGATTTCTATGGCTTTGACATCTTTCTAAATTAAGATATAACATTTAGAGATAAATCAACTTTTATTAAATCTAATCTGGCAAATTAATGTGAAGAAGTCTGTACATCGTGGAGAATTAATTTTTGCTGATTGTATGTTAATTTGAATGGACAACTCTATTTTCAGTCACCTTAGCTCTTACTATTATTACACTGAAGACGTTTCAGTACTGAATTAAGAACGTCGACTAAAAAAAAAAATAATAATAAGTTTCCTCATATTAGAAAGAAAATGTCAAAGTTTGTTATAGAAAAATCACAAAATTTTGTACGCTTATGTTTTCGCCCATAAATATGTCTCTTTGCTTGTTTAAAATCGGTAATATGGAACGAAAAGCGGCGAGAATATAAATGTATTTTTGTTCTTCATACATTCTGTTACTAATGTAGGATTTTATATATTGCAGGTAATTATCGTGGACGATATAAATACCTTTAAGAGACGACTTGGTTTGTATCCTTGTCCAAAGGCAAACATCAACTGCTCAGAGTCGCTTGAAAACCATGTGCACGAATCTAACAGCATTTAAAATGCATTTACCTTCAGTGTTTAATATGTAGCTTCAGATCTATTTATTTGAACGAAAGGTACCACCTTTTTTTTTTTTTTTTTTTTTTTTTTTTCTTTTTCAACGGTTTGGGTTTAACAGGATAAATTTTGCAACTTTCGATATAGCAACGTAAAAATTACACTTATTTGTTTTGATAACCTTTTGTTTTTATTAATATTATTATTATTATTTTGTTGATACGTGCCTCGGAACTTCCAGTGACAACAAAACTTTTCTGATAATAATGTATGACAGTTTGTTATTAACCCGAAAAGATGTCATTTTCCTTTCCTTCGTGACGTCGTTTCTTAATTTGAAATGAAGACTTTCTAAGACGACAAATTTGTTGCTTTACTAGAAAAACATCATAATAAACATATCTGAATATCTTCTTTATTATTGACAATGTTGGGATGACTTTTCTAATTTAGGTACTTATATCTTTATCGCTATATAATGAATTATATATATATTATACTTATGTAAATAATTTTGAATGCTTATGATGTTATTTATATTATTTGCTTGAATGTTATCTACATTATTTACATGGTTACGAGACATTATTATTACTGTTTACTGTTGTTGCTGTTGTTGTTATTACTACTACTGCTACTACCACTACTACTACTACGCCTTTAATCGGGACACTGTTTTTATGTTTATATATTTTATTACTGTTATTATTATTATTTTTATGTTCTTGTGGATTCAGGTATAATTAAGCTGTAGATTTTCATAATTAGGTGGGGGGTTTTCTGATTTTCAAGTCTATTTTTTACTTGTAATATTGACAGCTTAATTTGTGTGCATGTCTCTATATGTATTTGTGTGTGTCAGGAGATGGCTTTGATGAGTTGATAACAGAGTTAATATAATAACTAGCGGTCAGATTGTGTTTATCTCTGGATAGATGTGTCTATGCTTATATAAAATTGAAATTTACAATTTATATATCAAAACCTACATTATTATTATTATTATATAAAATTAAAAAATATATATATATTGAAAAATAATAAAACAAAAAACAAACAAACAAAAAAAAACACTTCAAATGTTTCGATTTTGGTTAGATTGATTATTATTGGTATTTTTTTATTTGTAAGTAATGTTTTGAATTATTTTCTTATGTTTTTAAATTATTTTCTTCACGTTTTATAATTTAAAATTTTAAACGGAAACTATTTTTTTTTTTTTTTTATTTTTTTAATTAATTAATTAATCTGACTTGTTTTATTAACACAAATTGTTTATTACTCTGTGCTATAAGAAAACAGTTGTAATAAGTAGATAATATATCGTTTAATCTTCAACACTGAAACTGTTCTGAAGAAAAATAGGCTCGTGATGTATGAATATATAATATTAACATATATATATATATATATATAAAATTTAAATAGTTATATTAAGGTTTAATTCATAATAAGTTATAGATTACTTTATTTCTTTTTTTTTTTTTTTTTTTTTTTTTTTTTTTTTTTTTTATTTACAATCTGGTAATAAGTTTGTCTAGTCCACACTGTGAAGTGTTTTTCTCAAAACCAAATAAACTGTTAAATGTTTTTGCACTTTTTGTTTTTATATTTGCTGTTTCGTGCATTTTATCGTAATAATATTGCGGATGGAATGGCTGAATGCCATTAAAACTTTCATTACTGTTTGACAGTAATAACTCTTATTATTATTATTTTTAGAATTTTATTTTTCTAACTGTAATTCTTATTTTGTTTCAAACATTACATTGACATAGCTGACATCTTTGTTGTTAGTACATGCATTATGTCTATAATACTACAATCACAGAAGGCTGCAAAAACACGTAGATATACATTCATAACAACTGATTTAAATGCCCCGGGGTGCACAACGAGGTCAGAGGGAGGTTCCTTACGAATATCATTCACAGATTACTGGCAAAAACAAATGGTAAACATGACTGAAAATGACTGATTATTCCCTCACTGACGGAAATTGGTTTCTTGTTACATGGATCCTGATCCATTAACTGTCAGACGGACGGACAATTGGAAATTGCACGGTTCTTAACAATTGCAGAATTGTTTAGCATGATTGTGTGCTTTAAAGATGACCGGACATAATGTTGTCCCTGTAAAACGCAAATTGCGGACACCATTTTAGTAATAAGCTCTTGAGACACCAATCAAACTATGAGAGATAATGGTGATTGTTTGCATTCGTCGACTTAATTGACTCCAAGGTCGCATGATGGCGGACACATTGAGGAGAAACAGTTTACAGATGGGGATACACAACCGGGGAATTTTATAACAGTGTGAATATGAACAAACCTGTTGAACATCATGAATTTTTTAAAATAAGCAAAGAAAAATATGTTTATTTCCTTATTCACGAATCTTTTTTCAATTTATTCCACCACGAATAGGATATTTGTGGTTTATTTGTTTGTTTGTCTCTCTTAATGGTTATTTCAAGTCTGCTATTGTTTTAAGTATCTTTTCTTTGTCTTCGGAGTGAGGTTTTAATGATTATTACGTTATATCTCTAAAGAAACGAAGTCTTAATATTAAGGTTAATTTCAGGTAATGAGGACTGTACAGAATTGTAATACATTTTTAAACACACACAAACACATATGTATTTGACAAAATAGTGATTCCAAAGCTTACGTAGAATCTTGATACATCGTATATCATAAACTGTAATAATCGATAGACATAAAATAGCTAAAAAAAAAAAAAAACAATACCTAAGCTGAACTGTTATATATGTCTGCTACTACTACTAATGTGCTATATTACTACTATAATAACACTTTTTCTGCTACTGTTACCACTAACAGTAATTCTAATACTCTCTGTACTACTAATGTTTATACCACTACTACTACTATTATTAGTAGTAGGACTTACGTTACTGTCACTACTACGACTACTAATATTGCTTCTAATACTGTATTTTCATATAGTTTTACTTCAGTATCCATGAGGACTATATAATGACGTGTGTATAATAATGTATTCATCACGGAACCTATATTCTGAACCAGGAACCGTGGGGAGTTAGATCTAATTTAGTAGTTAGAGCGATGACCGGCGATAAATTCTCCTTGCGCTGCAACCTTCATAAATAGTTAGCCAGTGATTTCGTCAACGGAAAAAAATGTGATATAAAAACATGCCTTGAAGGTAATAAGTAACATTAGCTCTAGTAGCGGATACGCAAAGCTTTTGCTTTTATTCTTTCATAATAAAAAAGCATTATAGAAATAATAATAATAGCAAAGATGATGAAAGAGAGAGAGAGAGAGAGAGAGAGAGAGAGAGAGAGAGAGAGAGAGAGAGAGAGAGAGAGAGAGAGAGATCATAATAATAATACTAATAATAATATCTATTGCAATCTAAACAATTTAAAAGACTGAAATAATTTATTTCATGTGGTATATATAGCTCAGGTATAATTATATAAATGTTTATTAATGCTCTTTTTTGTTGTTGCTGTTATTTTTTTATTCAAAATAATCATAATAATAATAATAATAATAATAATAATAATAATAATATAAAAAAATCGACAATTAAAGAAAAAACAACAACAACAAGAAAAACTAAAAAAAAAAAAAAAGAAATGTCAGGATGGACAGGAAAGTTTCCTATAAATATTATTACAGGATGTTGGTACTTGAATTACATTACAGAAATAAATAAATAAGATAAAATAATAATAAAATAAAGATAATGACAAACTAAACACAACTGAGACACATTGTTCTTGATCATGTCTTCGAGAGTTATTGCAGCGTACTGGAAAAGGTCATCAGATTCAGATAACAAAACATTTATCCAAAGATTATTTTTTTTTTGGTTTTTCATTCCGGTGTTAAATTATTGTCCACACAACCGTGCATTCGTGGCTGTCGAGATTGTAACATAAAATAAACAAACAACAGAGGGCTCATTCAGTGTTCAACACGGCTGGAAAGATTTCCATTGTTTGGGTATTTCCGTAAACGTATTGGTAGGTGCGGAGGAAAAAGCTGATGAAAGGACGGGGATGTAACTGATACCCCCTCGCCACTCCTCGGCAGTTTGTGCCGTGCCTCAGATAGAGAGATATTTACTTGAACTGTTCTCTGTGTTCCTGATCAAACACACGTTGTGTTACATTCCCAGACAAGGTGTGGTGCAAAGAAAAGAGAATATGTACTAAGCTGAACTGTCATGCATGTTTACTACTGTTATTACTACTACTACTACTAGTACTACTAGTACTACTCTACTACTACTACTACTACTACTACTACTATTACTACTACTAGTACTACTACTAGTACTACTACTATTACTACTTCTACTACTACCAGTATTAATACAATAACAACTACTACAACATTATTATTACTATTACTACTCCAACTAATAAAGCAACTACTTTTGTTATTACAACTGCTGTTACTACCATTACTACTACTACTATTTTATTACTATTACTGCAGCTACTATAACAACGACTAATACTAATTATATTGCTCTACAACTGTTACAGCTATCTCTACTAATGGTTGTGCTGCTACTAAAATTAAGCCACTTTTGTTAGGGTCACAGCATAACTTAACTAATACCACTTTATATGCCTAAGATTAAACAAAAAAAATGTGAACATTTGTAACAGTTTTTCAGGTTTATACCAGGCAGACCTCACAACAATATAAATCCTTTTTGTCTGTTGTTTAACTTTAGACATTATTATTCAAACCGTGGAAAAGGTTTTTCTCTTCTTCTTCTTTTTTTTTTTTTTTTTCAGAAAGCAATCCAATCAGTTTATGTTATTTCTTATTCATATACATTAACACGACATGCAAAGAGCTTCATTACTTTAATGCTGGTCAAGGTATTTATTTTCTTTTTGTTTTCATTTGTTCGTTTTCGTTAACATGATTATAATTTTATCTTCTTTCTTAATATATTTATATTAAATCTCAATAACATGATGTGTTGCTAAATTTCCATTTGACGTTTATTCATTTCTTTCTTTCACTGTCTCCAGATTTAAGGTTATGAAAATGAAAGAAAATAACTTTCTGGTGCATTCCAATTTTAATTTAATAAAGTTTCTCTTTCTGGAAAGGTGTAATAAGAGAGAAGTCTTATTTCTGTCTGTGACTTTGAAATGCATTGGCTTCGCACTATTCCATTACATCTGCTTCAATTTCACTAATGAAGAAAGATAAAAATATATTTAGAAACTTCCTAAATCAGTTTGTGATATTTAACAATACTGTTACTTTATGTGCATACGTGCTTGTCTAGGCGTGTATGTGCATGTGTATTACAGCGTGCGCGTGTCTGTGCATGCATGTGCGAACATCGTTGTATACGTATATACGTTATATTCCATTTATTTAGGACATATCATGAAAAGTTTATTACTTTTTTGGTTTTCAAATTATACTAAATTGTAAGTTTAAATTTATTAAATAAGGCTGATTCCACTACAGAAGTGTCAGAATGTTTCAAATGAATATAAATAAGACAATTTAATATCGTAATATTATTTTACTATTTCTCCATCAGTTTTCGTTACGGTTATGGCTACAGTTGTTTGCTATGTTACAAGTAAATTGTGAAAGCCAACATTTGTAAATTGTTTATAATTATTATCTATATGGATGTTTAACATGTGTAATTCTGTATTACTAATAGCAGTGATCAGAAACGCACCATTTAGCAGTCACTTCTAACAGATTCGCTGGTTACTCCTCTGAATACAAGAGTATTCGTTACTGCTTGAATCGACAATGATTTATTCTATTCGCACAACTTTTAGACACAAAATCATTCTCATCGACCATTTTCACGAGGAATTATTTTTGACCTGTTCAACCAGTGATAACGAAACAAAAAATGACCAGTATTTCAGTGATTTTTATGTTCAGACATTGAATATTTTATCGTGTTTCGGGCATGAACAGGAAATAGCTACCCTCAAGACTTTGACAATCGCTCTGTCATGGCAACTGGAAAACAAAAAACCCAAAGGAGTGGGTGTAAAGGATTATTTTTTTTTACACTTTTACACTTTTTAAAAAATTTTTTTTTTTTTTTTATTTTTTATTATTTACATACAAAATAATATAAGATTGATACCTGTTACATATTAATATTTTGAAAATATGCAATATATTCAGTTGTGTGGTTTAACAAAGATTCACTATTCAAACACTATAAACCCAAACATGCAGTGTTAGACCGCCGTCGTCAACAAATTGAAACAGAGAGTTTGTTAGTGATTTTATCAGTGAACATCGAATCTGTGCGGAAAGTCGGTCAGTGCGTTGCTCCGCTGTAATTCATGATTAAAGCCCGTTTGACATCGTCTAGTGGAAAATTAAACATGCATAACAAGCAACGGCCTGGTCAAGAGGAAATAGTATGTTCTCGTTTCATTGTAACGTGCAGGCAATTACCTGTTACTTCATCGTTCTTGCTAACAAAACCTTCGGGATGTATAAAATGTTAGCAGACAACTTAATTAGGAGTTCTTTTGTTGCTGGTTGGATATTTTGCATGGCGACACACGATTTTAAGTGATGTTTGTCATGTAATTGTAAAGGGTATTTAATAACAGTAGAACCAAGAATCTGTTCAGCAACGAGTGCTACTAGAATTATATCAGCATAAAATTATCTGATCGAAATTATGCAACAAATTAAAAGGTACAGTCTTTGGATGAATAAATATAACAATAAAAAAATAATATTCACTGCATACTGATCACAGCATTAGGCTTTTTAATACTAATAAAACAAATCATTAAAATATAACTCAGAAAATGGGATCCTGCCTAAAATGATCGTCTGCAGTTACTGAATAATTAATAAAAATCTGTTCAAATGATATATATTTTAAAAAAAAAAAAAAATAATAATCGTCAAATATCTCGCCTATGCATTATAATTCAATATTTAATTAATTTATATACCATTGATCACTTAATAAAAAAAAATAAATAAAAAATAAAAAAATCAATTACAGATTGCCTTGTTCAAACAAAATCAGTACATCAGAAATATATTTGTTTACATGTCGCCTCAGGTAGACACCATTAGTCAGTAATAATCTATCACAATGAAGCTGATGTGTACACAAATGAAAAACGATAAATTGTATAACGATTGTGTCCTGAGGATATTAGTCGCTGGAAACAAAATGTGAAATGAATGGATACAGATGTAATAAATAGATAGATCGACAGAGACAGACACGGGGAGAGAAAGAAGGAGAGAAAGAAAGAACAGTGTTTAAATATTGCTCATTTTCATTTTTACTATTTTTATGCTGCCATACACAAACTGTATTTTTTCTCTATTCCAAATTCCATCAATCAAATTGATATTAGATTCATTCCATATTTCTATTAAAAATAATTCTGGCGATCGTAATTTGTTTCCACCTTCACTAAATATATGAATGATTATGAAATAAACTTTGCTCCTTTGGGTTTGCAAAATGCATCGACATTGAAAATCCCGTATTTCTATTAAAAATAATTCTGGCGATCGTAATTTGTTTCGACCTTCATTAAATATATGAATGATTATGAAATAAACTTTGCTCCTTTGGGTTTGCAAAATGCATCGACACTGAAAATCCCGTATTTCTATTAAAAATAATTCTGGCGATCGTAATTTGTTTCGACCTTCACTAAATATATGAATGATTATGAAATAAACTTTGCTCCTTTGGGTTTGCAAAATGCATCGACACTGAAAATCCCGAGCCGTCTAGACAGTTCCGTAATTGTATTATATGATTTATAAGTGACTAAGCGACGCTAAAAAATATAAATATTTATTTCACAATTCTACAGAGATCCACTCTAACATGACAGTGTCTCTGATGTTTTAATTAAAGAAATCTTATTTTGGGCTGTTCTGTTATTTCCTGCACTGGGAAATCTTTCAGAGAAGTCTTAGAATCAGTTTTAATCTGCATACTGAACAATGTGTCTGATTCGGACGAATAAGTTAAAACGTATGTATTGTTTACTGGATGTTGTAAAAACAACAGTGAATCAGACTTTTTCAGTCTACACCTCTACCTTTTTTTTTTCCCCGCCCCTCTACTCAGCACAGAGAATAAACATAAAGATTTAAAAATAATAATAATAATTATTATTATTATTGCTGTGACATTTTTCATTTATAAACTTCTGAATGCCATTTAACACAGTCGTGACATAATTAGCAACTCGGAAATACGATAATTATATGACTTGTATAGTATTTTTTTTTATTATTTCCCATCCGAGGAAATGTACATAGCCCACTCAGATTCATCTTGCTTTGAAAAAACAAAAAAATATTATTACACGTGTTTTCCTTTGTATTTTTTTTTTTATTATTCGCATAAAAATCATTAAATGGCAAAAGAAAAAAAATGGAAAGAAAATATGGTACTTTAAATGCTATTGCTAAATATTTTCACAAAGTTAATGGAGTTTGCTTTCAAGAATAATTGTAGAAAATGTTTTGCTATGATGGATTCGCATAATATCTCAATTAGTTATAACTGCAAAGAATGCTACAAATAGGATCGATGGTATTGTTTGTCTAACAGAAGTTCCGTCTACGTGATCTCACACTGTGAGATCACCCTTAGGTGTGGGAGTTTGCGTGTTGGTGTACTCTGTAATGCCTTAGTTGTTGACAGAATCTATTCCAACGTGGTCATTTCTTTCAAGATGATTTTCTATAGAAGGCTACAGAGCTTTAAGAAATAAAATTAACGAGATTTCTGTAATTTTGTAACAATAATAAAGACAGAGAGGCGTAGAGGGCAAGAGAGGGGAAAAGTGAGAGACAGAGAAGTAAACAACAAAGACAGTGAGAAATACTGCGCATGGGAGAGGATGAGTGAGAGATGGAGACGCAACAAGAAAGGCAGCGGATAATACAGAAAGTGCAAGACACAAAGAATAAGAAATGAAGAAATAGCATGAAATACAAAAAAATCAAATGCAGAGCAATAGCATTAAATGCTGAATATATAAAAATAAAGCAGGAAATGAAAAAAAAGGAGAGGAGAAAGACATACAGACTGATAGTCGGAAAGAGAGATAGAGACAACATTCAAGAGAGAGAGACAAAGGAGGGAGGGAGAGGGAGAGAGAGGGAGAGAGAGAGAGAGAGAGAGAGAGAGAGAGAGAGAGAGAGAGAGAGAGAGAGAGAGAGAGAGAGAGAGAGAGAGAGAGAGAGACAAAAGGAATGATAAGATAATTTTAAACTCACCTTTTCACCTTTTTCTAACAATGGAGGAAATAACGAACTAATTATGTACTGACATTACGCCTCTAGAAACATATCAAAAAGCAAGCTACTGAGGAGCTTTAGATTAGTGTGAAAGCATTGAACTCGAAGTCAGTAGTTTGTAGAACAGATAATTATTATCTGTACAGAAGTATGGTAGTGGATAAATAACTATATTGTTATTCATGTATTGCTAAAAAGTACTGCACGAGTTCCAAATTCACAAATGGATATACACATATACACACATATTCAAAACTGGGAGTAAAATTGTTTATGTAAATCAAAGAGTAGAATATTCATCTCTTAATACTTATTCTGTTTTAAGGTTATTTATTTATTCATTCATTCATTCAATTGTTTTCTTTTTCATAATGCAAATTTAATATTAAAAATGTCCATGAAGTTAAATTCAAGTTATTTTGAGATGATCACTGACAATGAAATGTATATTACGTGTTGATCTCGTTATGTCAAGAATGTATGTTTCAAAGACTTCTAAATCAAGAAATCATTATGAGTTGACGTTTTATTAAAAGGTCGCCTGTATATAAATAATTTTAAGTTGGCATTAACCTTTGCGTCCTTAAAACAAAACTGACAGTAAAAAAGACTTAAGAAAACAAGGAAACGAGAGCAAAAAGAAAAAGGCAAGACAAGAAAATTGATTCAAAGCTTTCTGTGATAATTTAAATACAGCGCATTATAGAAATTTAATGTTATTTTGTTGACATATTTTTCAAGAAGAAAAGAAAAACATGTTAATCTTTTGTACTTTTAGATGCATTTAATCTACTGAAACAAACGGAATGTCAACTTGTTTCACAAACAAAAATATATTTATATTTGAATTTTTAATTAATTTTGTATTAATTTTTCGTACATAGTAAATTTTCGAAAGAGCGTTTTTAATTTCTTCGTTTTTTTAAAAAAAAAAAGAAATTATTTTAAAATTTTTAAAAAGTGATCAGAATTTGGTGCAGGATTTAGAATATGCGGACATTTGAATGATTGTGCGCGCTGTTAACCGGTAGAGACCATGTCATATTGAATAGATGCACTTTTCCTCAAACTGTATGGAAGAATGCATATAGTAGCATTCACATATCCTTAAGCTGAAAACTCGACAGAACAGATAGACTAGAAGAACAGATTAAAAAAAAAAAAAAGAAGGAAAGGATATGTTTTATTTAACGGTGCACTCAACATGTTTCATTTTACATATATATATATATAAACACTATGGGCTACTCTTTACGATTAGCTTCCAGGAATTATTTTATATGCACCACACGGACAGAAGAGTTCATGCAAGTCTTTGTTATCTTCGCAATACAGAGATAAAGTCGTAGACGTAAGGGTGTGTGTATAGTTTACCACCGTCATCTAGATTTATATTTGATGATGTAAATATTTAATTAGTTTGATTAAACTGCATATTGTTATTGGATTAGACTGGAGTTTTAGTATTGACAAAACAGAAATTTATAATAAAAATGTTAGTTAAATTAACAAAATACGTTATTTTAATACGAATATGAAACCTATGAGAATAAATGAAGAGCAGATTACTTGTAATCTTGTCCATTAAATTAATTGAACTAGACATTATGAAAATATTAATAATTACGAATGAAATTAAATCTGAGAGTCTAGAAGATTTAATAACGTAATATGGCTTTATTATCAGATGTTCGTACTGTACTTGCAACCGTAAAAATATGTTTCATTAAAAGCAAAATGCATTAGTTTTCTTTAAAAAATTGTGCATTTATTTCCCTACCAGTTTTCTTTAAAAGGAAAATGCGTTAGAGTTTCAGTCTTCTTAAAGACAAGTGTGTTAAAGTTTCATTTTCAAACTTCATAATACAAACTGCATTAGTTTGGGAGGCTGTCTTCTTAAAAGCAAATCGTGTTTTCTTCTTTTTAGTTTTCTTGTCTTGATTCCTCTTCTGTCGTCCCTATATATTATTGATATTAATTTGAAACTGCATGATAAATCGCAGAATTTTTACATTTCATTACGGTTTATGGGCATTTTTCCAATTTATATTCCTAATCATGGGTGTATCCAATATTTTGTTTTGGTGGGGAAAACGACATTCTAACCCAAATTCTTAAACAATTCCGATTGTGAATGTAACCGGAAACTTAACTCTGTTACGTTCAGTATTGTCAGTGCAATCAAATTTTGAAAGCTAATCGACCTTCATTAGTGACCTTCTTGTCGACTGAGCGACCTTGTCTAAGTACGCCAGTGTTCATAAACGAGACAAGTAGTTCACTAACTGTATTTGCGTACCTGACTGTTTCTCTTTGTTATTTAACGCAATATTTTTTCCAAATACTTCAAATTCAGGCCTTGAGACTTTTGAGACGCCTCTTGAATGCATTGCTTACAGCTAAAATTCCACTTTAATGAGAAAACAAATGTGCATCAGGCATTAGTCAAGTCAGTTATTGAATTATCTGTTTCCCACAATAACCTTACATATACATATATATATATATATATATAAAGTTTCATTTTTTTTTTTTTTTTTTTTTTTTTTTGAAAACATATAAGCTTTCTGAAAGATTATCTGACACAATTGCTACCAGTTGTTACGTGACAAAAAACACAGAGAAAACGGTCACCGGTGCCGATCGAATACTGTGCCATCATTTAAATCATGTAAACGTAATCTCTGAGGATTTGGACATCACAGAATCATTAACTACAAACCACTTGTGGTTAATGTTCCAACTTTGTCAAATCTGGAAACTGGAAGAGGAGGATAAGGAAGACTATAACATGTATGCATTTGTCTTGAAAGTTTGCAAAATTCTGAGAAATTCTGTTCAGAATAATATCATTTTTGACCTAATCTGATGCTAATACATAGCATAATATAATGCTAAATATGAATGAAACAATTATAATGTTCTCTTCTATGTTGAGAAATATTAGATATAGCGACAGTAAGTATACCGAATATCGTATGGTTTATTCTTATTGTTACATATGTATGAATGTGCAACGTATTGCTTTGTTCTTATATGTATGCCTTAAATTAGATGCAAGTTTACTATACATGAAACGTGTATCCATATTTGTATAGGTGGATGCTTTGTTGTTGTATATATATGTACGTAGTTGTAACCAGAGTGATTTCATATGCTATGCCAAGCCATATTACGCTATATTTGGCCTTATCTGCAATGTTGTAGTCAATAACATTCTACATTATAAAATTAATCATGAGACTTATATGATTATATCATTCTGTGATCAGTAACCTTGTATTTTTTTTTACGAATTTTTCCCATTAACTTACAGCGTAAATCACTAAAGGTTTGGGATACAAAACTTAGGAAAAATATAAACAAAATTCTATTACATCTAAATACATTACTGCAAAAATAGACCGTCCAATTCACGGAATCTGTATTTTATTCGCATCCTGCAGAGTTCAGAGAGAATTAACTCGAGGATTTGTCGCAGACAAGACTGAACTTTCGTCATTGTCCCGGGATTAAACCTAAACCAAATGCTAAATCGCTACATTTTCGTCATCTCCGTAAGATCGCACGTCCATCACTGGTAATTTCAGCCTTAACCGACAATTCGAATTTGTATACACGTTCCATTAATATGTAACGAATTTATGGTTTTCAATTAAAAAAAGGTCGAAAAATGGTCACACTTGTGCGTAAGGCAAATCTTGGTCGATAGTGTCTGTGGAATATGAAGATAAACGAGACGTGATTCACACAGGTAACCTAGGCACGCGTGAAGACTGTTATAGTGAATAACATCAACAACGTCTTAAACAATGCACAGTCGTGAGTGCACAGTATGACGGGAATCTCCCAAAAGTCAAACATTTCAAAATAACTCAGTTCAAAGCTGGATGCTCACACCCTCATCACACAATCACTGCCACTTTAAACATATTAACAAATGGTATGGTTCGAGAACCATGCAAAAATTGCATCATTTTATTGAGATTTACCGAAATTTCGTTCATTTTCTCCAAATAACTTACTGAGTTTTTATTCATTAATCACTTAATGTAAGAATTTGAGATGTTATTGCAAATAACTATAGAAAAACAATTAAAATTTATATCTGTCTTGTCTTGCGTGCTTGGTTTTCGTCACTAAATTTCTTCTGAAGTGATTACAGGTTTATACAATACAGAGATCAAAACACGCTCAACTTACTAACACATCTAATCAAATTGGTCTCCTGAAGAGCAGACTAGTTAAACATAGATGCGCTCAGCCCACATTCCACCTGACTGCTTCTCTGTATGATAGCTGGCACGTATGACAATATATATATATATATATATTACAAGTGTGGAAAAATAAACTAAAACGGCTCCAAACGTTACTGAGAATAGAATTTTCAAAAATCAATTGAAAATAGAAAGCTATCTTACTTGAATTTCAAAAGGTGTTCATAATAAATATATGAAACATGCAGATATACTAGTATTTTCATGTAACAAATTGTTTGGTAGAAAAAGTATATTTATGTTAAAGAAGTTATCTCTGTTATTAAGAATTATATGTCCCCCATGTTAAATTTAAACGCAAATGCATTTAATTTTTATTTGTTATCTTTTTTGTAGTACATTCTTCTCTTAACTTGTAATCCTGCAGTTTAGGACAATAAAATTTACTGTCATTGTTACTGGTATCTGTGAGCATACATTTTAAAATTATAATTTGTTACATAATGGAATTCACACTAAATAATTTGATAAATCGAATCATAATTTCTGAATTAAAACACAGACCATTGCTGAAATCAAATAAACTTTTTATTATTAATGTAGAAGATATAGTGTGATGTTTTTGTCTTTGCGAGTAATTGTATAAACCAGAATCATGAACCGTTGTTTAGCTTCTGTTAGCAGCAACGGTTCTTCCATGTGCACCTTCTCATAGACAGAACGACTTGAAAACTGGTGTCTTGAAAGGCTTGATCATGCAAAACATTAACACTCGAACGTGTGTCTGATCAAAATGAAATAAATGCCAATACAATTTTGACTTTAACTGAACATTCCAAACCTTTAAGAAGAAAGTCAACCAGCCATAAAACAAAAGCAAATAAAACCATATCAAAAATTAAAAAGAAAATAAATAATACCAATTATTTACTCTAATATTAAGATAGCAGTATTGTTTTAAGATTGGAAATTAAAATGGCTGCCATATAGTCTGTAAAAAACCAGTAAATATCCATTATCTGGCATACCTATTACTTTTTATTTATTTCTATTGATCAATCTTTTTCTGTTTAAAAAAAAAAGTAAAAATAAAATGAATAAATAAAACATTCAATTCATACAGACCAAATAAACCGTGGCTAAAAATGAACTTCCGGAAGCATTAAAAGATATTTCTAGATAGGAAAATAGTTTCCAAAAATGTCATTTAATCAATAATTTGTCGTATTTTATAATTTATTTCATTATCAATTACAACAATGAAACAAAATACAATCCAGAGTGACACACAGAGTCTTTTTGTTGTTTCATCAATTGTTAAAGAATCCATTAAAGACGTCTTTTTATATGTATGTGTGTGCTATTATTGTACGCATTATCACGATAATTTGTACTAAAAATACATTTCAACTGAAGATATATAAAAAAAAAAAAAACACAACAAAAAAACTTTTAAACACATTTCATTCATTTTCTCGGAAAAAGGCAATAACGTGTTGTATTTTTGAGTCACCGTCCATACTGACAAAAGATAATTATCCAATTTCAATCTTCTTTGGTTGTAAACAAAAAGCTTTTTCAGCAGTATTCCTTTTTCCTGTCACTGCAGCTCATGGCGATGTAACACGTAAATAAAGATCAATAATTTACAACTGTCGAGATAACGTCTTCAATGAAATAACGGATATTTTTGATCGAAAATGATTTACTAGTTTTTACTAATATTTATTTTTCGATTAGTTCTCTTATTTTGTGACTTTGACTACATATATACATGCATACATACGTACAAACATAAATACATACATACATACATACGTACATGCTAAATACATAATACATATATACGAAATACGAAATACATAATACATATATACATACGTACGTACGTACATACATACATACATACATACTTGCATACATACATTATTTATACCTGTTTTGTTGTTGGTTGTTGTTGTTGTTGTTGTTGTTAATCTAGTTATTTGTACTATTGTTGTATTTGTTATTATTTAAATGTATATGTATATTTATATCTTACAGAATTTTGTCCGTCAATATCTGAACAAAAACAAAACCAATATACCGGATGCAGTTATTAGTTATATATATAGTCAGTGTTAACAATATAGTGATAATTTATTAATACAAGTTCAAGGTCAAGAGTGTTTGTACCCACAACAATTCCCACTGCTTTATATTGATAACGAAGCACATTTCAGTTTGAAAATTGGATCTCCTACACTGCAAGCGTTCCACATTGTGTTGCGAAACCTGACTAGAGTTGTATCTTTAATCTGAGCTGTAAATTTGCTGAATAGATTTTTTTTTTTTAATTTCAGGCCAATCTTTGAAATACGACATTGCTGTCCGCGTGGAGGTACGTCAATAGCTTGACCTAATCAGCATCATATTAAAACAGCTGATCGTGGATTTCGGCTGTTGCGCTGCATTATATAAGAAATCATCATGGGAAATCAAATAATACAAAAATCGATAATAGCCATAGAAAAGGAGTGTCGCAATCTAATCATTTGTTATTATTCATGTGGGTGAATTCGATATCGTTCGTTACATTGGAATATTGATGGTACCGTTAGTCGTGTATTACAGGAAAATTTGCAAATCCGACTGCGCAACAGTTTGACGATTTTGGTCACATGCGGAAACTGGGCCGGCTGCTGAAAGACACCGATAATAATAAAAAAAAATAAAAACTCTGGCGTTAATTGCATTATATCATCAAGCAAGATGTCCGCGAGCTTTCTTCCCGTCGGCCAGTAAAATGACAAAAACAACGAAAAGAAAACGAAAGAAACCAAAAAATACAATTTCTTTTCTAATTAATACCAACACGTTTTAGCTAATAAGTCATAAGACAAAACGGAAACCTCTGTAGTACATCGTAGTGTTAAATGTTATAAGAGGTTACAGCTAATAAAACAATTTTTTTTTAATTAAAAACTGATCGTTAATAGATAAAACTGTTACGTAATTTATTAATAGGGTTATTAATTTTTTATAAAAAAAAAAAAAAAAAAAAAAAAAAAACAACAAAAAAAAGTGAAACATTTATTATAAACCAGTATGGTGTGCTGTTATTTTTGTTTTATTTTATAGCTCTGTTATTATTTTTGACTGCTCATGGTGCTGGAAGTGGTTCAGCTTTTAGAGCACTCAGCTGAGACGATAGTTTGCAGGATCAATACTCGTCGATGTTCGGCATTTCATGCTCGACGAGTCTTTACACAGGAACACATACACACACACACACACACACACACACACACACTACATGCAATAAACATGCTTATTCACGTGTGTGTTTTTTTCTAAAACAGAAATCCTTTTTTCTTCTTCGACTTCTTTTTCTTTCCTTACGTATTAAAATCGTCCTAGTTTCTAGTGCTTCCTGTGCATGACATAAGAGAGTCACAAACATCACTCATTTAGCACGTGCAGATAGCGGAGTCTTCCGAGAATAAACGACCCATTAATGTCCAGAGTCAAGTTAACGACATGATTCCAAATTTGACACAAAGACAAATGGCAGCGGTGAACAATTATAGAATCTTAACAGGTTAACGTCTCGATCCAGACGTGGTCAGAACGACAAAACAAAATCATTTTAAAAGAATGCAAGCTGGCATATTTCCTGTTGGCTAATTTCATCTCCAAAACGCATATTCCGCCTCCGCAGCAAATCTGCAGGGAAGAAAAAAAATATCAAAGAGAAAAGATGAAAGAATTTATTTAAATATAAAAATTTCACTTAATAGAAAGATTACATTTGCTTTTGGAGGATCGGTTGTTTGTTTTTTATTTTTTTTTTTTTTAATTTTTTTTTTTTTTTTTTTTTTTTTTACAGTGTCTGCGACTGTAAAAGAATAATGTTATAAAACAGTAAGAAAAAGGAAAAGAAATTTGATGACACTGAGTTTTTCTTTCTTTATTTATTTTTCCATTTAGTGTGAACAGGTTAAAATGTCTGATATAAAACAGAATTTCTTTTCTTTTTGCTTTAGTAAATTTCTCTAAATTATCATTATTATTATTATTATTATTATTATTATTATTTTTAAAAAAATCCGTGATGATACCTGACACTTCATCAAAACCTATTGATGACATTTTAAACTAAAAACATTTTTTTAATTTTTTTAATTTTATTTACTTATAACTTAACGCTGAACTGTAACTTTTCATAAAATACATAACAATGTACCAGTACATTTTAACATACGTTTTTGTGATTTTTATTTTTTTATTCTTTTTTATTTTTTTTTTTTTTTCAGTTTTTTACATAACACAAGGGATGAATCATGGAGCCTAGATTTAACGTAATAGTTATGCCTCTTAGCAGCAAGTGTCCTTTACATGCCGTTGATAATCATGTATGGCGGAAAACCAGAACATCTCTATGGATTGATCGACTTACGCGTTCTGGACTCTAACCATCAAGTTGTATAGCATTATCATATATATTGTCAAAAAATATGGTAAAAAATATCATAAGCACAAGTCTGGTTCAAAATGAAAGTAACTTTAAATAGTAGTAATAGTTGTAGTAGTAGTAGTAGTAGTAGTAGTAGTAGTAGTAGTAGTAGTAGTATAATGATAACAACGACAATGTCAAAAACAATTTTAATAAGTTAAATTAAAACAGAAGCTATACTAATTACACTTCTATGATCAGTCATGTTTTGTGTTTAGAGTAAGTTAAAAAAATAAGTAAGTGAGTAAGTAAGTAGACATTATGACACAAGACTAAATTCAAAGCAATTATCAAACACTAATAAATATGTTATCATTATTGATCAACAGTTATAAAACCAAATAATTGTAAAACTGATTTAATTTATAAGAAAACATTTATAATTTACCCCTTAACATGTTTATAAAATTATTTTGTTTTCACGTATTGATTACTTCTGATAACTAATACGCTTTATGAAAGGATATCGTTCAAGGTTAATTAAATTGTTCATTTAGAAGAAAAAAATCAAGAAGCAAAAAGAAGAAGAAATTTATCTTTTAAGATGTTGATTTTATTGGTGTTGCAATAATGATGAAGAAACCTTTTATGTTTTTTTTTTTTTTTTTTTTTTTTTTGCTAAATTTTATAACTGTTTATATGTATATTTGATTACTAGATGACAGTTGAATTATTAATACTGCCAAGCTTCTGAATGTTAATTTTGTACAATGTGTAGCCAGTGGCGTAGGTAAAATGGAAACACCAGGCGGTCACTTCTGCACATTCTACAACAGCCTCATTAGAGTTTTCTAAAATGTTCGTGTGTTTGTGTTAATCATGCCTTAAATCGTTGAATAGTTGTATTTTTTAAATTATTATTATTATTATTATTATTATTATTAGTAGTAGTAGTAGTAGTAGTAGTAGTAGTAGTAGTAGTAGTAGTAGTAGTAATAGTAATGGTAAGAGTAGTAGTAGCTATTGTTATTAGAGATGTAGTAATAATAGTAGCTGTAGACTTAGCAGTAGTAGTACTAGCAGTACTAGTAGTAATAGAGTAGTAGTTGTTGTTGTAGATGTTGCAATAATAGTAGTAGTAGTAGCAGTAACATTAGCAGCAGCAGTAGTAGTACTAGCAGTACTAGTAGTAATAGAGTAGTAGTTGTTGTTGTAGATGTAGCAATAAATAGTAGTAGTAGCAGTAACAGTACCAGCAGTAGTAGTAGTAGTAGTAGTAGCAGTAGTAGTAGTAGCAATAGCAACAGTAGCAGTAACAGTAATCATTTATTTATTTAAGAAAAACATTAATCTTATATTATTGTTTTCGAGATATTTTGAACTGAATGCTTTGCTTTACATCTGTTTATTTTGCACTTTATCTAGGTCAGTGAAACAGACTATAACAGTTATTTCATTTCTGTCGCGTCTTAAAATAATTAAAAACTAAACTGTTTTATGTTTTGAACTTAAATACCGGTTTACGAGTCTGCTCGAGGCGTATTCTCTCTCTCGAGGCGTATTTCTCTCTCTCTCTTCTCTCTCTCTCTGTGTGTGTGTGTGTGTTAAATAGAAGTTACAAAAGTGTAAGTATCTTTATTTTATTTCATTACCAAATAAAGTGTGTAATAAATTTAAAAATGAGTTTATTTGATATGTGCATTGAAACATTTTATTAATGTGCTTTGTCCCCATCCCCTCTGTAACTTTAGAACATGTGTGCACCCTTGAACGTATTTTCAAACTGTACTCTAGATATGGCAGTTAGGGGGGAAAACAAAAAACAGAAAAAGGAGAAAAAAAATTCCAAATAGTCACGAATTAATAAAAATGTCATGGTTACTGGAAACACGTGTCACCTCTATGACGTCATACGTGATAATGTTATCTGAAGTGACAATGGATTCTCTTGTTACAGCTTTTTCGTTTCAAAGAAAGGTTAGAAGACTTACGTACGATTTCCACGAAATCTGGGAACAAAGTCGCCTTTACGTGCGTCATTCATCCATTAAAACTTCCTGTAACGTGTATAGGACCCTGTGCATGATGCAATAGATAACAGAGTGTGGAATTATTTATTTGCATTCCATTCCTTGTTATTATTGTTATTGTTGCTGTTGTTATTATTAATATTATTGTTGTTTTTGTTGTTGTTGATTTTGTTGTTGTTTTGTTCATACTGTTGTTGTTGATGTTGTTGTTTTTAGTTCGTACTATTGTTGTGGCTATAATTATTGTTGTTGTTGGTGGTGGTGGTGGTGGTGGTGGTGGTGGTGGTGGTGGTGGTGGTGACGGTGACGGTGTAATTAATGATGTTAATGATGATTATGTTTATGAGTTAAATAATTATTTTCAATCAAATTAACAGATACGAAAAACCAGTAATTATATTAATACATTGTCCCTTAATGTTAGAAAAACACCTCTGTATTCTAGTAGTTTTAGTAAGATTAATTTCTGCTTTAAATAAATTATTCAGACTAAATGCGTTATATATCGTTATCACCGGCGCCAGAATGTGGAGAGCGAAGTGGGTACGAGTGACTAAACAGAAATATTTCAGACACACGTATCTCGGGAATAATTCTTTTTATTACTGATAAGCAACCCATAAAAAAAAAAAATAATAATAATAATTATAAAAATAAAATAAATAATAAATAATAATAATAATAATAATAATAATAATAATAATAATAATAATAATAATAATAATAATAATAAAAAATAATAATAATAATAAAAAAAAAAAAAGGAGAAAAAGTTAACGGATAGACTTTTTCAATGCGAACAGAATTTGTAGTACATTCTAGAAGTTTCCCCTGAATTCATTAACTCCAGCTCAAACCAAGAGAAGAATGGGGTTTAGAGGCTCATAAACAGGACCATTCATCGTTTTACATTTATGCAAATTTATCATTCAGATCACCTTGCTGCTTAAGAAAGGTCTTGATTCAGAAGATTATTATTACAAACAAAATAACTGAAAAAAAAAGAGAAGGATTCTATAATATAAAAAAGCATATAGATATAATATGCAACGACACGGGTACTGTTATTAAACTCCTAACTTAAATGCATGTAACATATCACTGTTTTCTTTACATGGTTTTATGGGTTGCGTAAACATTTTAATTACTGTGAGATGAGTGTGGTCAGTAATAATAATTATGACTTTATTATTAAAATCATCGAGGCAGGGCGACATGTCCTCTATTTTCTCTGTTGCAATATACGTATATATTACACATAGAGAGATAAACAAATACTCTCAACCACACACACAGACACACACACACACACACACACACAGACACAAACACACAGACAGAGAGAGACACACAGAAACAAATACTCTCAAACACACACACACACACACACACACACACACACACACACACACATACTCGTAAACATACACATACTAAATTGCATACTAAGTGATTTAAAAATATATATATTTAGCACATAATAACAGCCACCCCTTTTTTAAAAAAATCCCAGGACGTCCCTTGCTCTCAAACAGCGCTAGAAATCCGAAGCTTCTGGATTGTTTGTTAAAGCGATAACAGCAGATTAAAGATTTGATAATACCATTATCAATGAATTGGGTTACTCTGGTTCTCTAGCAACAAAAACAAGCAGAATTTTTTTTTTTTTTTTTAGCTGAACATTAAATAGTAGCGTCTAGTTACCATTAAACAAATATTACACGTTACAATTGTAGTATATTTCTTGTGACATTTCTAGTTAAATTATGACATTTTTTTGTTGTCTGATGCATGTTAAGTTAATTTGAAAACCTGAGTTTATTTTTCTACTGTTACATGATAACTCTGTTGTAAAATAACACTTTGCTGAATCATTGGACTAATTTTCAAGTCAGTGTTTACAGTTGATTTCTTGATGTAATTAGTAATACATACGACACACTGTGGTTTAACGAAGTGATCAAAGTCCATTGTCGAGGATAGGCTGTTTTTTTCATTAATGTCTATTTTATTATTATTATTATTATTATTTTAGATGATAATAATAACAATACAAATTCTATTCATACTTAAACATATTTGAGAATCCGTTTATTTCTCTTTTTTTTTTTAATTCTTTTTATTCTTTTGTTCTCTTTAGTTTGATGTGCTGTTTGTTTATTTGGTGGATTTTGTTTCGTTTCTTTTTCTTCTTCTTCTTCTTATTAAAATTTATTTATTATATTATTTTATTTTTTAATTTATTTTTCTTTTCTTTATTTTCTTTTATTTGTTTCTTTATTTTAATTTTATTTTATTATTACAATTACTATTATCTTTTTTTATATATATATATTTTTTTTTTTCTATAATTTATCATTATCAGTACATTTTTTTTTTTTTATCCAGTTTACATTACTATTTTAATATAAATTAATAATATATTGCGCGTGTTGCAGTAAAGTACAGAATACTTTGGAAAGTCCCAGGTAAGGTCATATCTGGTGTGACTCGGTACGTCTGTATTAACGACTTTGCCCCAGGCGGACCGGAACAGAAGGGTGAGGTTAGCATTTTAATGGGCACAGAACATTCCCGACGTTCACAGCTGGATAATATTAGAAGTTGATGTAATTTTGACATGCATGGTGTAATAATGATGCTTATAATTTATTCTGAATTTTGGATTTTATTTTTATATCTGAGGGGGCGTTACGTTTTGAGTGTGTCCGTGTGTGTGTGTGCGTGTGTGTGTGTGTGTGTGACTACATATGTGTGTTTGTCTTTGTATGCTGAATTTTAACATTTTTTTATCTGAACTATTTATTTATTTAGGTATTTATTCATTTATTTACTCATTTACCACTTTTAGAAATGGTACTAAAACTGACGTCTAAATAGCTAAATTATATTTCTTAATTCAGAGTTTAAAACCTTAAATCTCATTTGTCATAAAAAAAAAAAAGTAACTATTCCGGCCGTTACACTAAGACAATTGATTAACAGACATGATATATGCTTTTCGATATATGAGAGGGTACATATAACATATCGTTTGCAGCTAATCGATAAGAGCAACCCCTATACACACAAACACACTCTCTCTCTCTCTCTCTCTCTCTCTCTCTCTCTCTCTCTCTCTCTCTCTCTCTCTCTCTCTCTCTCTCTCTCTCTCTCTCTCTCCCTCCCCTCCCTCCGTCCCTCCCCCTCTCTCTCCCCTCCCTCCGTCCCTCCCTCCCCCTCTCTCTCTCTCTCTCTCTCTCTCTCTCTCTCTCTCTCTCTCTCTCTCTCTCTCTCTCTCTCTCTCTCTCTCTCTCTCTCTCCTCCCTCCCTCCCTCCCTCTCTCTCTTTATTATGTCTTTTTCTCAGGGTCTGTGTCTCTGTTTTACTGTCCAAATTATTTATGTATATCGTCTTAGTATCTCTATACGATTTCACTGCATTTATAAAATAAAATAAATTCTTTCTTTCTTATTTTTTTTTTATCTTGTTATTGTTGTTATTATTGTGTAGATGATGTACTTTAAAAGAACAGAGGCAATCGTATGAAAATTAACTGATCTGTGACATACACAGGCGGCTCTTCTTGACACAAAACGGTGACTGCCTGGGATGAACAGTGAAACTGATGACGTTGGGGCAAATGTCAGTGTGTTACTGTGCTACAGACAAGATTAAATCAGCGGTAATGAAAAACTGTCTTTGTTAGCAGCAGAAACGTCCATCTTAAATATATCCAGGTATAGCATTGTTCAGGAAACGACACTGTCAGTCTAATGGATGCAAGAACGAGATATCGTCACAAATCCTGAGAAATGAAACGAAAGACGTTTTGATGGTGCATTTCGGATATTGGGCATTATGAATGTGAATTCATCAAGTAAACTGATCACTACAAAAGAAACGAAATTTCCTCTCATCAGATGAGTACAAATTTGAGAACACCCACTAACGAATCTATTTCCATACGTTTACCATAGGAAATAAAGAAACGGTACTCTCAGCTGATCAAGAAGAACTCGTAGAAAATTAACAGTCGATATTAATGAGTGTTTAATAACTGTTTGTGATGACGGTTTGTATCTCTTATTCTACGTGCGTTTAAAGATATTCTATACAATTTCACATAATATTCGTGTTAATTTTCGTTTTTCTTTTAATTCTCAACTGCTTAGGCTTAATGGAGCTAACTACATATTCCAACACTGTTCCACACACAGAACTCATTTTGGCCCTTGTATAACAAGATCTGGAGCATGGCTAGAAAAGGAAATAATGTACCAGTGAGTGATGTCCATTTCCATTCACTAGAATTACAAAATTAATTATAATACTTATTGATAATCAGATATAAAAATTACAAACGTATTTTCGCTGTATGACAAGAATTCTGTTATTACGGCATAAACAACAATAGTTTTAACTGTCTTAAATTATCACTTCTTTTTCTAGTAGTGTTTCTCAGTTACTACAGTGTTTATTATTTCTATTACTATTTTATTACGAATCAACATAATATACGATGGACCATATCCGCCGCGTGCCTATATATATGTATTTTTTTTTTAAACAATTCAAACTTTTTAATACATTATCTTCCTAAGTATTAATAATGTATGTGAAGGCTTCACAAAGTCCCTGGGATCAAGATAACAAAGTTTGGAATAATAAACTTCAACACTAATCTTCTAAAAGCACAGCTTTTAAGAAATGTTCTTTTTGATCTTCAATATCACATGCATAAGACAAAAACAGGTATATCGCATATGACACATGGCCGTCAAATGTATCTTGTTATTTTCATTTTAAAACTAAACCAAACAAAAGTAGGCGTATTAGTGCCAGAATCTATTATTGCAAAACAACAGAAATAAAGTCAAAACTTCCTGGTCTTCGGTAAAAGGAAGGACGCCAGCAGCATTGCTATATAATGATGCATCATCGTCTATACGGATTTTAATAAAACGGTAACAACGACAAAATGAATATGAAAGTTTCAGGATGATACAAAACACGTAATCTAATGAAATCGAGACAGGATTATACTAATATTTGCGAATATCATCAGGTCAAAAACCTAATGTTAAAAGTATAATTTGGACACATGCATAGATAGGTAACAGAGAGATAAATAGATTTTTTTAATTTATTAATAAATGGGTAAGTGACTAATTTTTCGATCAATCAGTTAGTCTGTGAGTATGTGAGTCAGTCAGCCGAACTCACTCAGCATAAGCGAGAAAACTGGACGATCAACACAGAGACGAACAAACAGACAATTAGAAACACAGAAACATAGGCCAGAGGTGACTGCCTTCCAAATTCATACAAAATACTAAGCAAATCAAGAAGACAGTTTATTTTTAAGTTGCATTTGAGTGATTTATGCTGTGCGTTATCGATTGATAAAAGTTTCATTTTACATTAGATTTTGGTACCTGTGTTAAAATGTCGGGCAAATCAGCCCCTCTGCCCCATTTAACTAAATGCTCCCCAGATTTCCTTGGTACACAGATTAACTGCTTTGTCTTATTTTTGCTGGACTAGAGTGTTCCGGTAACTGGAAATAATCATGTAGCCGTATAACAAAAGGGGAGACAACTTCTAAGATTACTGACCTACATTATACAATGATGCTGCACATTTCGTACAAAATTTTATTTTCATTTAACTCAGAGAAGAAGAAAAAAGAAAGAAAGATAGAAGCAACGTTTTTTCCAGTAACCACAGCCTGTGAAACATAACGCTATATAATTATGTTATACATTCACATCTAGTACAGAGGTTGTTAAGCATCTCTATAATAAAAACTGTTATACTATTTATACATATTCTATTATTTTGAATAGGTGGATATATGTATATTTATAAAGTCCCAGCCGAGGTGCTTATATAAGGTAGTTTTACATTTGTGCATGTTAAATATAATGAAAACTGCATTTGCAAATAAATATTTTAATTTTTATTCATGCTTAAATCGAAAACAAAAGTATTATACATACTGAACGTGTAACTTCATTAAATTAATTTTGTGCCAGTTTTCAAGTCAGTTCTTATGATAATCGAGGAAATACGATATATTTCAACTTCATTTGATAATAATAATAATAATAATAATAATAATAATGATGATGATGATGATGATGATGATGATGATGATGATGATGATGATGATGATAATTAGTCAGACTTGCCGGCTCGTCACTGCTATTTACTCGCGGTGTGTTTTAGTGACCCACTGACTGAACTAAACTGTATTTAGTTAGGTCACAGCAAACTGGAAAATTACGTAGGTACAGTAATTAACACAATTTTCTCTAAACGCTTATTGTACTATTACGGTAATTGAAACAAATTTCATTAAACGGTTATTACACTATCACGTGCATAATTACAGAGACACAGACAGAACATCAGCCAGCGGATTTTAAATATTTCATAATTAAATTTGAAAATGAAAAATGTTTTCTTATCATATAAGGGTTTTGTACTGTTTTTTTTAATTTTTTTATTTTTTTATTTTTTGTTTGTAGTTTAATAGCTTTGATTTAGAAATCAAAAATTCCTTTCCTTCTTTAAAACAGTAACACAAACAAAACACATACATGTGGGGAAACGAAAGAAGAAAAAACAAAGAAAAGTGTAATTGAAATCCAGTAACAGAATTTTAATATTATTTCTAGCACACACACATGCACACACACACATACACGCACGCACACACACACACACACACACACACACACACACACACACACACATGCACATTATGTTAGACTTTGAAACCAAAGTGTCTATAGAAACATTAGAGGACACTTTTATTACAAAGTCTAACATAATGTGTGTGTGTGTGTGTGTGTGTGTGTGTGTGTGTGTGTGTCTCAGTTGAAAAATTATTTTAAAATAATAATTCACAACTATTCTTTGAAATAGTGAACACGATTTAATTAGTATACAAACGTAATTCAATTATGATGAAACATTATTGGTACGAACCCTCAACAGTAATATTTTTTATTAATAAATTCAATAATAATAATAATAATAATAATAATAATATTAAAAACCTAGACTGTTTCCCAGGCATTAACCGACAACAGCAGCAGCAAATAATAATTTTTCATTTTCACATTTACATACAGGGAGTTACGCACAGTGGATGTTCGTCATGCACCAGATCACGGAGTCAACAGACCGTAACAGGTGTCCGCGGGCTGAACGGTTAAGATTTAGTGCATTCAGACTCAGTGGCTCACCCGTAGGCGAGGACACTACACCAAGCATGCATCACATTATTTTTGTATGTGTTAGCGAAACTATGATCCATCTTAGCGAAACAAAAGTACAGATGAAATAACACCCCTTAGTGCGGCGAGTTAACAGCTTAAACTATTTTGCTGATTAGACAAATTGTTAGTGAGTCTTTGAAGTATTTTGAAATTTATAAATATATATATAAAAAAAAAACTTGATTTTGAAAATCAAAAATATAAATAAATATTCTTCTAGTCTTATTCAGGAACCCGTTCAATTAGCAGAAATATCTCTCTCGTACATACTTAGTTATATAAACATTTACGTGCGCGCGCACTCTCTTACACACACACACACACACAAACACGTATGCAACACAGTGTACTAAAAACAGCGATTACGAAATAGCTATTAACGTTTATAGCTATGACTCAACGACGTCCGCTTTAGTCATGATCATTTTTTTATTAATTCATTGGTTATTTTTTATTTACTAATTTTTTTTTTTTTTTTTTTTTTTTTTTTTTTTTTTTTTACATATATGTAATCTTTTTAATTAAATACTGTAAGGATATCATTTATTTTTGTCCATCTACTGATCCATTTTTTTTTTTTTTTTTTTAATCTTCCATTAATTTTTAGTACAGTGTGGTGGTGCATTCCAACAGTTAGTCATATCTGCTTTTTCAGTTCGCAATAATAGAAGGAAAAAAACAAAGGTGATTTAAAAGAGATAAGATGGTTCTTCTTCTTATTATTACTGTTATTTATGATGAAGAAGAAGAAGAAGAAGAAGAAGAAGAAATATGATTTTTTAAAAAACGAGACAGATTTCAGGTCAAAATATTACCACCGACTGACGCACATCGAGAGGACGGGTTCTTTTGTTGTGTAACTCCGCAGCGAACAGAAGGACAATAGTCTTATTCTTTTTACTATTTCTTCTCTATTGACGCCCTTTCGCGGATGATCGTCTCTCTACCTGTCATTGATCATGTACGCCGCGCTAACACAACAAACGCCGGGAAATTTCTAATAGACAGGATTTTTTAGCGAAAATTTGGCGCGATAGCTTGCTCTCTCTCGTTGGATAGTCTTTCGTGACAATCCCCACGCACCGATCACCCTGTGTTTTTGATAGACAGGCCCCTTTCACACGTCTGGGTGCGATTTACTGGCGTAGTAATAATCCCTCTCTCGTGATTGGTAGTTTACTTTTCATTCATACTCTGAAGATCGTGGGCACTCACTTCGTGACGTCACTGCCAAGTATAAATCATGTAGCCAATGTTGGTAAATGAATAGACTGGTTTGAAGTAAGAGGAACTTTGTGTAGCACATGCTCGAGAACTTTTTTTCCGTGTTCCGTAGTTAGCACCCGACCGATTGTTTTACTTTGTGATTTATAAACAGGTATGTGGTTTCGGATTATCGTTTTGTCTTTGTACAAAGTTTTGTGGGGTTTTTTTTTTTTTTTTTATTTATTTATTTTTATTTTTATTTTTTTAATCTTTATAATTTTTATCTTTAGAAAAAAAAAAATAATAATAAAAAATATTCTTTTTAAAATAATTTTCTTTTGAGAACATGCATAAATTTGTTTTAAATATTCTTTTATTTTAAATTTTCATTTTTCATTTCTTTCTTTCTATTCTTTCTTTTTTCTTTCTTTTTTTTTTTCCTTAAATTTTTATTCCATTTTTACCTATTTTTTTTTCTTGTTTTAAAAATATCTTTTAACGACACTTTTTCTTGCTTTTTCTCTCGACTGCTTCATTTCTCTGTTCAAATTTTAAAGTATTGTGATTTTCAGTAAATACTGTAATCTTTTTTAAAGCAGAATTTTTTTTTTTAATATCTACATTAATATTACAATAATAATAGTTAGAAGAGAAAATAGCATAGCTGTAGACTATTACAGTGATGATAATGATTATTAATAGTAGTAGTAAATAGTAGCAGTAATAGTAGCAGCAGCAGCAGCAGCAATAGTAGTAGTAGTAGTAATAGTAGTCGTAGTAGATGTAGTTGTGGTAGTAGTAGTAAGATTTTCTTTTGAATATACGATTTTTAAAACAAAGTATTTTTTTCCATAATAATCAAGATATTTTTTCTTTTGCATGCTTAAAGTTTCCATTTCTGTAGATTTTCCTTTCATTTGTACATGTATTTGTTCCGTTTTAACTGAGCTATTTATATTTTTTCATTTTATCTGGATATTTCCAATACTGATTTGTTTAGATTTACCATTCATTTTTATAAATAGTATTATGATTATAGGTATTTTCAAATCATGTGAAGATATATTGTATTATTTTTATATTTGATTGCGGACTAAGTGTAATGCGATTCACACACACACACACACACACACACGCACGCACGCACGCACGCACACACACATGCATGTATTCCTTTTGATATATGTTTTGCTTTATTACATATATATTGGTGTAAAATGTTTTTATTATTATTGTTATTATTACTGTTGTTACTTATTTATTTATTTATTTATTTATTTATTTATTTATTTATTTATTTCAGTATTAATTTGTCTCCAGAATGGTCTCTATGTTTGAACGATCTTTTATGCTTGTTGTTATGCTTGTGTCCTGTTCGTGTATTTCGGCTGGATTTTTAAAGGTAAGTGACACTTTCATTTTAACTCAACTGATATATAATAATATTTTCAAAACTAATGTCGGAGATTATTCTGTAACTTCTTCAGTTTTTTGGCGATAACAGCTAGTGTTTCAGTTAAATAACGATCACTACATAAATCTTTCTCTGTGATTTTTCTCTCTCATTCTGAACTTTTCGCCCATTGTAAATTTCGTTCTGTCTTATTAACCTCCTCTCTCTCTCTCTCTCTCTCTCTCTCTCTCTCTCTCTCTCTCTCTCTCTCTCTCTCTCTCTCTCTCTCTCTCTCTCTCTCTCTATTACTTTTTTCTCTTTTTCTTCTGATAATTTATTTTATACAACTTGTGTGCCTATTTGCACGTTGTGTTCACATCTGTGCAAAATCACTCTACTCTGATTATAAATATTTCACCGCACGCGATAAATATCGATCGATGATTCTTTTCGGTGGACAATTTAGAAATCGCTCTCCAGTTACGGACATACAACCATTTCTTCTGTACTTGCTACCAAAAAGTAAATATTAAATTCATAATCTGAGATATGGAATACTGGAATGAACGTTGTATTGAATAATTAATTAATGCATCAATGCGTCTTTAAGTTTTAATCTGATGGTTCTACGAGGTTTGGACATTTCTCGTTGTAATTCAAAACGCAGTGATCGTAAAGCATTGTATTGAAGGATATCGATTCATTTCGTAGACTGTACGGGAAATCTTTTAATCTTTAGAAGGATAACTCTGTACAAATCACATTTCTTGAAAGCATAACAAAATTAAAAAAAAAAAAAAAATCAGTTTTAAATAAATAAAAACAAGAAAAAGAAAATATGACCGTTATGTAATAGTGTACAAGCAGGTTTTAAAAAAAAAAAAAAAAAACATTTTAAAATGTTTTTGTTTTTTTTAGCTTCTTTGTGGAAAACATTGAAGAATCTTTTTTTGCGTCTTTAACTTAAATTCGAGATGTATTTTACTCTCTGTATCTGTTACTTATGGTTAATCATTTTGTTTATATAATAATAATAATAATAATAATAAAAATAATAATAATAATAATAATAATAAAAAATAATAATAATAATAATAATAATAATAATAACAACAACAACAAAACAACACAACATCATTTTTGAAAACAATTCTGTGCTTGACTTTAATTACCTATATAACAGGCTGGATGTGGTGATTCGCGTGATAACCAAACCGTTTGAAGTGTTTCGCTCACACGATGAAAGTATTTGACACTCCTTCCTTCGACCCCGAGTTACTTACGCCACACTTAAATTTGAGGCTTTGTAGTTAAACTGCTGCTTGTACCTATAATTACCTCATCCACATACATTTCTTTATACAGTGTATAACAAATGGCTCTGTAGGTCTAACAATAGATACACTAAGATCGTGACCTGAAGATCACGATTCATTAATTTAAAGGAATATATTAATAATAACACACACACACACGATTTTGTGAAGAGAACAGAAAAAAATGCCTCTTTTGTAAGGTTTATAAAAATTAGGAGTATAAGAAATAATTTTCCTTGAAGCAATTTAAGAAAAACTGTAGAATCAGTTAAAAGTTAATACGGGGATTTACGAAATATTTAACTTTCATGGAAATTAGGACTGTCCTAGAAATATTTAATCGGATAATTTTGCTTTCATTACTTTCTTTAACAGACTTTGCTTTTCTATTATTATTTTTTTTTTTTTTTTTTTTTAATATCACATTGTTAATATTTTTTTTTTTTTCACCCAATAGCCATTAGAACACTTCTGTAATGTAGATAAGCCACAAATATTGAATCTTATTTTACAGTTGACTGAGTTGAAAAAAATAAATACGTAAGCAAAATGACCTTAATCTAACCTGTATCTGCTTTTATTCTATGGTCATTGCTGTTTCCAGACACACTGCCCCAGTAGGCACAGTGCCAAATAGTTGGCTGCATATTTAAGTAAGATAGAAAGCCAAACAGAATTTCACGTCAGTTAGCAGTGATTGTCAGATGCAATAATCTCTATTCATTCACGAGTTCTATTTCTTTTCTTTCTTTTTATTTTCTTTCTTTTTTAAAGTAGAAAAAGGTAAGAATTAAATAAAAAATAAAAATGAAATAACAAAATAAATAAATAAATAAATAAATAAATAAATAAATAAATAAATAAAAGGTATTCATTTAATTCTTGTATTCTATTGTGCAGCAGTTTTACAAAATCTGATAAATCAATCTTCTCGAAGCTCAGTTGGATTGGGAAATAGATAAATGACGTAGGTTAATGATGTTACACGTAAATGAATAATGTATTTAGATAGCAACATACCGTTTTATTAATTAAAATGTTATAGAAGTATGTAAAACAATTTTTTTGTTTGTCTTTTTTTTTTTAAATTAAAAAATAAAAAAGGAAAAAGAAGGAAAAACTATTAATAATTCAAACAATTAATTACAATGAAAATAACATAAAACAAATAAATAAAACAAATAAATAAATAAAGCCAAGTTTAAACAGTTATAAAAAGTTCATATAAAACGAAGGCGCATCATCATTCCACATGTAATTCACTATAAAATTCACGCTTCCATTTATACATCATGACCTAGTAGCACGTTATAGGAGAGGTCCCATGAAAAATTTATTAGAGTATTTTAATATTTCATTTGAACTTTGACCTTATAATCTACGTGGGTTACTGACCTTTGCTGAACTCTTCAGTCCACGTTTCGAGATTGATTCCAGTGGCCTCTGGTAATTTAGTAGGAATATGTAGGCTGGAATGTGCTCTGACCACGGGGTCATTGGGTCGACCGTTCGATGACCAGTGGTCATTTTATAAAGGAGTGTTGACCACGTGTGAAAAGAGAACCATTTTAATTTCGTTAGAACTGACTGCACGAAGATTTACTGCTTCAGTTATTGTATCTTTTTTTTTTTTTCTTGAATAATAGTGAAAACAAATAACAAAAAAAAATAAATTATAAAAATAAATAAATAAATAAATAAATAAATAATAATAATAATAATAATAATAATAATAATAATAATAATAATAATAATATTAATAATAATAAGAAGAAGAAGAACAAACAAACAAACCAACTAAAAAAACAAACATCAACGTCACCATGTTATTTTATTACTCTTTTGCTAAGTCTTCAGTGAGAAGTAGTAAAACCATACGTATTAAGAAAATGTTATTAAAGTAACTGAATTACTGAAAATTCCTTTAATTAGGAAATACAGACCAATGACAATGGCGATGTGAAATGCAATATAAACAATAGGAAATAGAAATTGCATTAGGTCAGTAAAAGAAATAACATTGAAATTTCATTAAGTATATTGCTCTCTCTCTCTCTCTCTCTCTCTCTCTCTCTCTCTCTCTCTCTCTCTCTCTCTCTCTCTCTCTCTCTCTCTCTCTCTCTCTCTCTCTCTCTCTCTCTCTCTCTCTCTCTCTCTCTCTCTCTCTCTCTCTCTCTCTCTCTCTCTCTCTCTCTCTCTGTATATGTGTGTGTGAGTGTGCGCGCACTGATGAAGTTCCATTATTTACGGTGTAAGTTATATATAATTAGTACTAACCTGAAAACCAGTTATATTAGCAAAATAATAGTAACAATAACACATTAACGTAATATTTGAAGTTATGAACTTACATTTATATGAGACTGGTAAATGCACCTTCCTGAGTTATTTCCGACAGATGGTTTTCTCTTTTTCTTTATATAAAAAAAAAAAATACTTTTCTGAATCCCGAATCCGCTGATGTATGTTTTCACTGAACTATAAATGAACTACAAAAAACTGTATTATGATGATACTGCAATGCTGGAATGTACCATGACGTATATTGTGTTAACGCGTGTTGCATCACGTATATCGGTTGTACGAGAGTAAAATCACGTCCTAGCTTTGAAGTGTTAATTGATTCAATCTATAATTAAAAAACGAAAAAAATTAAATAAATAGTAACAAAAATAATTAGGAAGAACAATAACGATTCTTTGTTTAACGTCATTTCAGTGCATTTTGATATTAACTAGCGATATGAAAAGACATTTAGTCAGAAAGTAAAACGAAGTAAAATGATTTTGTTTGTATGTTTACATATATGATTTTGATTGTTTTGATTGTGCGTGTCTCTCTCTCTCTCTCTCTCTCTCTCTCTCTCTCTCTCTCTCTCTCTCTCTCTCTCTCTCTCTCTCTCTCTCTCTCATTATAACTGTCTTTATCATATATTTTTCGTATTTAAAATTTCTTTTAACTATGTTTATTTTCTCTTTTTAGAGTTTAAAACACAAAAATATTTTCAACAAAAGACACAATTCAGCAGGTAAAATATTAATTTACATATTTAGAAAACATTTTATTCTTATAATGTATCTTCTCTTTTTAGCTCTTTGTACGCTAGCAATGAATATTAAACGACAGTCAAGATATATATCAGTGTTAACGGTTACTAAGAAGCAGTCTTACAGTTTTTTCATATCAAAATGAGTCGGAGGAAGTCAGATGCCGCCATTTTGTTGGCTGTTCTTATGGTGTGACAAAAGAGGATCATTTATATGCACCTTCTTAAGTACATGCGCAAGCTTTTGATAGCCGATAAGGTTCTGGTTGGAACGTAAATATCCAATCGGAGGCTGCTTGAACTGATTCCAAAGGCTGCTCTGCTATACTTCAGAAACATTTCTTTCCTGCAATAATAGGAATATATAGAGAGAGACTGTTGGATTTTTGTTTGTGTATATAGTATCTGTGTATGTTTGTGTTAAAGATCATATTTAGTTCTTATTCATATTACAAGGATTAATTTGTAATTTATATGCGTACAGCTTCGAGTGTGTCTAAAGTCAGTTATTCTTATATGTTCATTTATTTTCATTTTTTATTTTTTATTTTTTATTTTTTTTTTTTTTTCAATTTTAGCCTTGAAACGATCCTCAAACATTTCAGAAGTTGATTCAGCTATATTTTTCAAAAAGCTAAACGCCATAGAAGAAAACGATGATATTGTTTTGACGTGCGATGTTGGAGGCAGTCCCAACCCAACGATAAACTGGCTCAAGGACGGAAAACCGTTTGCTGAGGTTAGCTAACCGAGTTTTTAAAACAGTCTTATAAAATCAGAAGTCTTGCATGTTATAATTATTTTAACTTCCTTGAGATAAATTTAACATTTTACGTTTTTGTAATTTTTGTCTTTTTATTTTCATTATTATTATTATTATTATTAGTAGTAGTAGTAGTAGTAGTATTAGTAGTAGTAGTAGTAGTAGTAGTAGTAGTACTAGTATTTCTATTTATTATATGGTTTTTTAAATAAACAAATAAAAAGTATATATGCACACATAGACTAATAGATAGATAGATAGAAAGATTAAAGAGTGGCATACGGTTCACATAAAAAAAGATGACTGACCTACTGCTGACGAATATATTCAACCACTCAATAATTAGATATGTTAAATCAAATACAACAGAACTTAACAGTGATATGTTAAAACCTTTCAGTTGTTTAGCCATTCTTTTGAATCAGCGGGTCTTTGTGAATGCAGAAAGGCACGCTAACTTTATTTTCCTTAAGCTAAATTCATACAAACAGTTACCCCAAAATTAGTTCTCATAAAATATTCATAAATATATTACTTTCATTCACGTGGGAATTACGTTATTGACCTGTTCGGCTGACCCAAAGACTTTCATCCTCTTTGGTCTCACTGTCGTAGGACACTTTTATTTGTATCTCATCGGTGCTGTCGTTTTATGAATCAATCATCGTAATGCGCATGACAAAGTGGCAGTGGTTAGTGATTGAGGGCAGATAACAGTTTCGATTATTCTAAGACAATCCATCAAGCTCGTCCGAAGTGCCTAGCAGTTTAATAATTCATTATATGCATATATGTTTAGTGTTTTATGAACACAGAAATTACTGGGTTTTTTTTAATTCATGTGCAGGTTCAAGCTGGCGCTGAGCACGAAGATACGATAGGAAAAGATGGACTGCCACTTCTGCGAATCGCTAACACGAATTCCAGGTTGACTCTTGGTTGTGTGACACCTGCAGACAATGGTCTTTACACATGCGTTGCAGAAACAGTTTACTCAAAAATATCGAAGTCGATAGAAGTGATTTCAGGTGGGTTGGCGTTAGATCTTTTTGATTCATAGAATTAGCAACATGACTGAGGGTTTATTTTATTATATATTTTTGATTCATAGTGTTAGCATCATGACTGAGAGTATATTTTTATTAGATCTTTTTGATTCATAGTATTAGTAGTATGACTTAGAGAATATTTTTAAAGTTACTGTTAATAGTCAGTTTGCACAAGAAATAAACAAATAAATAAATACATTTCACTTTGAACATTTTATTGCAATAATAACAACCTTCACTGAAAATAGTATCTTTTTCTATATTCATACGACCCCCACAACAATAATTGTAAACAGGATATAGCATTATAGAATATTTCTCGATATTAAATAAAGTGACTAGAACAAAACTGAAGAAAAACAGACCGCTATATTATTTGAATAAATGTATAATGTGTTCTGTTTTCAGGTGAAAGATCACTGAGCAGTATAGAAGAGTGCTTCACGAAAAAAGCTCTAACAGGTACTTTATAACTTCATATTTCCACTATAAATAATGACCTTAGCAATACCATTTGATACGTTATTTATTTATTTATTATTGTTGTTGTTGTTGTTATTATTATATTATTATTATTATTATTATTTTATTTTATTTTTTATTTTTTTTTTTTTTATTTTTATTTTTTATTTTTTTTTTTTTTGAAATGTATAAGTTATGTAAGTTTAATAGTTACCGTATAGATTCTGTAAATCGAGTAGTTAAATAAGTGTTCTGCTCATTTAGCAAAGGCAGTTTGGATTCTGTGTACTAAATAGTTGCGGTGTACATTCTGTAATTTGAGAGGGTTTAGTGTGCACAGTTTGTAAGCTGAATATCTGCAGAATGGATTCTGTTAATTGACTAGTTCCATTATGGATTCTGTAGGTTGAGTTATTGCAATATGGATTTTGCATGTTGAGTAGTTCCATTGCGGAACTGTAAGTTGAGTAGTCGCATTATTTTGAGTGTTTGCAATACGCATTCTACATAATGAGTGTTAGCAGTATAAAATTCTGTAATTTGCGTGGTTAGCGTATACACAGTTTGTAAGTTGAATAGTGTGAACTTTGTACATTTATTTTTAGAGATCAACTCTTTGTGGTGTGGTTGATTTTATTACGTTCTCTATGTTGTCTGTTATTTTAGGTGAGCCTGCTAAGATTACAGTGTGGACGGGAATGCGACTTGAATATCAAAATAACAACATACAGCTCTACTGTAGAGCGACTGGAAATCCAAAACCAGTGATCCAATGGTATGACGTGCTTGGTAAACCCATCGAGGACGGAAGTCATTATAGAGTGAGCACACCTAACTTTTTTCTTAATCATTTATTTACTTATTTTGGCGCATTAAACATACCTCACCTACCTTTTTATTTTTATCATTTCATTAACTGATTATTCAGTTTGTTTGTTTACATCTGTTTGAAACTAGAATAGCAATACAAACACGATATACTTTTTAGACTGCCTACATTTTTATCGCAAATATACCCACTAAGACTGTTTACATTATTAAAAATATAATAAAATAATATTATTTTCTCAAGCATAGATAAATGATTCGTATTTTAAAAACAAACTGGATTAGAATAAATGTTATTTACGTGTGTCATATCTCTGTTGTTTGTATTCTCCTTTCTTGTCCTGATTTGTGTTCTAAGTGTACCAGAATCCGAAAAGAATATTCTCATTAAAATTTAAATAGCTCATGAAAACTGACATAATCAGTATCTGTTGTCTAGAACGGTTTTGATTACTACTAGAATAACTGTTTTCTATTCTGGTACAGTTCAGCTTAATTATTTATGGATAAAAGATTAAAAGGCATGTTCAGTATTTTGTAGTGTTTGGTTATTTCTTTTTTTAATCTCACTCTGTGTCACTAATGAATGATTTTTTGTTTGTTTTGTTTCTCAGGTGACTTACAACGGAGATTTGATTATCAAAAATGTTAACTGGTCTGACATGGGACTGTACACGTGTCGTGCTGTTAATGCAGCTGGCTCGGACAGAACCGAAACATTTGTGTATCCAGTAAGTTTAAAACACATTGTAGAAATAAAACGTTTCATTACAGATAGATAGTTTACACAATATCCCATTAAAAAACATAAAATTTGGCAATGGTGATGAAATCTTGAACTTGTGAATCTTAGGGCTATTTTTTTTTTATAAAAGGAAAAAGTAGAGCATTATTATTTTTTTAATACAGAAATATTTGACTTTTGTAATTATTATTATTTTTTATTACAATTATGAAACTGAGAATGACAGTCACTTTAATAAAATTTGAACATATAATGAAACTTCAAGCAATAATATAACTGTAATGATTGCATAGTGACTGTCATCAGCTGCTTGTGGAAATACAATAGTAGATAATTACAAAATTTAAAAAATCGTACCAAACACATTCACCTGCAACATTCAGTGATGAAAACACGATAATGTCTGTTTATTTGTATATTTGTTGTGAAGGTTTTCATTCATTCATAATATGGTACTGTTCTACGAATTTATTTTCTGTAAAGGGTTACGATTATTATTATGTTTGAATAATACCAAGAAGTATACAAATTGCTGAACTGGACTTAACTTTGTTATTTTCAGACATACAGAGAAAAAGATTAGGAAAGCCCGCCTGTCTAACATACTTTTGTGAAAGACATTTTGATCTTGCTCAAGATCAGATCCTTCCGGAAGTGCTATTAAATTATTTATTTATTTATTTATTTATATGACTGTTTTGTTCATTGTATTTTTGTCTATATGGTATTTTTGGACACAAAATTTATTTTGAACGAATGATTGTGAGAAATATGTTAATAAATTTTATGCAAATAATTTAGTGTTCAAATTATGTTCATTTCAAACTATACCTAAATAGATCGGTTTTTACCGAAAGAGACATATCTTTATTTTTTCACTGATAGATGCTGGTCACTGATATGTTACAGAATGTTTAATCTTAGTATATATTCTTGGCTCGAAATAAATTCTCATATCTTCACCATACTAAGACAAAGCCAAAACTTATCAAATTTTATTTCTGCCACCTTTTATCATAATCATGTTCAGAATAGATTTAAGAAGACGGAAATTTATTATTTATGTTACTAAGTCAGTCATAAAGTTGGTGCTTAACAGAGAAATGCGATTACTTCTGTAGTGTCACTGTTACCTTGTAGCTCAACATGGATTCATCTTTATTTCTTTTCTTTTAATACGTAGTTATTTTATGTAAAGTAGTCATTAAACTGGACATTCTGTAATAATACAATTATTATAAGTATTTTACTTTCAAAATCAAATAGAAGAAAAACATTTCTAAATTCTATTAATCCACAATCCACTTTCATTGATGGTACATATTTTACCTTTGATTTAATTTGTTTTCATAAGTATTTATTTATTTATTTATTTAATGATTTGGTTTAATAATATTTGATAACAATGGTTGGTTGTTTCATTGTCTTTTCAAAGAGGGTGTTAAAAATTATAAAATTTATTTCCAACAAAAAAAAATCAAAAAAAGATAAGATTAAAATATGCTTTAACTTGAAGTTTTAATTTGAGGATTTTATACAATTGGTGCTATAAACATATTTACGAATATTTTGTTTTTGAATAATCAAATAAAAAAAAATAAATAAAAAAAAGTCCCCAAATATATAGGTTATAGCTATTACATACATACAACAGCATGAAAATAAACTAAATTATTTCTCACATTCATTATTATCAAATATAAATGAAATGTCGTTTTGAGTCACTTGAGACAAAATGATCGCTAAATTATTTTTATCATTTTTTGGCATTTAAAACAAAATTATTTTTGTTATTGTTGTTTTAAAAACAGATCCGACCATAATCATATGTAAATTACGTTTATATTTTTGTTATAGTTTTTGTCAAAAGTAACAAAAAATCTTACTCTCGCAAAATGGAAAGTGTACTTGTGTGTATATGTATATATATATATATATATAAATATATTTATATATATTCTGCTTAGTGAAAAATATGTTGCATTTAATAACTGTTTAGCAAATAAATATGTTGGACATAAGTTGTATTCTGAATTTATAATGGTGTGTATGATAGATGACTGCAATTTTAATATTTCCTCATTTAAAGTATTTTTGTAGGCCAATAAAATATTTCTATATTAAATAATATACATTTTGTGAACATATACATTTTTGCTTTAAATTAATAATGATTAACCTCAGTATGAATTTGTTAGTCGCCGTCGAAACAGGTAATCCAGGATTGCAGCTTAAATCGTCAGTTTTTTTTCATGTTCAGATTTGGTGAATTAACTTAGATTTGACAACGGTAGTGTTCTGTTAAGCTCTTCTATTATTACGATTGTTGTGACAGATATTTCCTATAGAGGTAAGACAAAATAGTTAATATCTGCTTATATAAGGTAATATGTAAAGAAAAAAAAATAAGTAATTTTTTATTCACAAAGAAAAAATATTATTTACGAATACATCAATGCATTAGATAGATAGACAAAAAGATAAAAAAAACAGCAGGTAGAGAGAGAGAGAGAGAAAGACAGATAAATAAATAACATATAATGACGAAGAAAGCAAAAATAGATAGTAACTAAGGTTTCTGTGAAATTGTCTAACTGGATATATATAATAACCACAGGGGAAAAAAGCGGATAATAGAGCTTTCGATAAAAAAAAGAAAAAAGAAAGTCACGTGACGTTCGTTGGACCAATGGGTCTCTTTGAAGGTGTTGGAATTAAAAGTGAATGATGCGAACCTAGAAGAAAGCAGCACCTACGATTTTCTAAATCATTTTCGTTGTGTAAGAACCTATTAAATTGGTGTCTTAGTCTGGTTTCTTCCAAAAAAATAAATCGCACAAGTGTAATTGCTTGCTAAATAAATCGAGTCTAAGAGAAATATTTTGCAGAGAAACCAAAAGAAATGTTGTTTTTTATTAGTGTCGCCAATATTGCTCTCAGTGTCACAGACAAGTTTAAAATAGCTAAAAATGGCACAAAAAATTCGATCTTATTACCTTACTATTAGGTGAAAGAAAAAAAAGACCAGAAAATATCTCGATTAATTGTTTTCATAAACTGTACGAAAAATATATCGACGTCCATGATATTCTGGCCAAAGCGCGAACCAGAAAAAGAATAATAATACCTTATACCAGAATATTTACATGGCTGGTTGACAAAATATAAAGGAATTAATCCTATTAGTTACGAATTATTTATTAATCATCATAACGCCAGCGAAAGCTTCCAAAACGTTTTCATTTTGTATGTCCGTGTATGTGCTCAGGAAAATTAGGCTGTCATAATAACTGTATTTCACCTTACGTAATTAACTGAAATAATTATACCAGCCATTAATGCATTACATGTACATTCAAATATAGATAAGCAGTTTACAAACGCTCGATTAAATAACAGCAATTGTCATCAAGTTAAAACCTAGTTGTAGGCCAATCAAATATTTCTGTATAAAATAAAAATACATTTTATGAACAAATTCTGTTTTTAAATGAATGATGAATAAGACTGAGTATGAATTTACTATTCGCATTCGAAACAGATAATCCAGGATGTCTGTGAATGCAGCTTAAATAAAATATTTTCTGGTTCAGATTTAAAGAATTAACTTAGATTTCCGGTTTGTTCCGGTAGAGATTTCCTATAATCGTTCGATAAACTAGTTGAAATCTAGTTCATAATAATAATAATCATAAAAATACAAATATAGCTATATATATATATATATAGTTATATTTATATAAAACAACAAAAAACAGACAAACAACAAAACAACCATATATATATATATCGATACAGAAATATTAAATAACTGAAATTTAGCATTATCTATGCAGAAAAATGGGAAAATGATAGATAAAGAATTTTGCCAATAAACTCTTTTCTCTAATGAATAGGTTAAAATAGTTACCTCATATTTACTACAGCGCAAACTGGTAAGTTAGGTTTCCCTATCAGGATCCGTTAAGTAAACGAAAACTGCAACAAATATCCCCACACACACATAAATACACACACACACACACACACACACACACACACATAAAGAAATGAGTTATATTTATGTTTTTGTATTGATATTAAAAAATGATGGACACAAAAATAAAAATAAATAAAAATATAAATATAATTTCAAAAGGCATTAATTTTATATATATTCATAAACACACAAGCAAACACCCTCGCATATGCGCACACACCAAATAACAAAAAAAAATACAAAAAAACAACAACAACAAAACAACCAAATATATATATTATAAATAGAAATGAAACAGGACATTGCCTGTGATTTCTGAAATAAATTTAGATTATAATAAATGTTATCGTTACATTGATTGTATTGGTATTAAGAAATCATGCTGACATAAAAAAAATTTAAAAAAAAAGAAGAAAGAAAACAAGAAATAAAATGGAAAGAAAAGAATTTTTTGTATTTTCTATAATTTTTTATTCAAAAGAATGATAAAAGAAATCGTTCTTTTGTAAGATCTCTGAAAATTAGGAGCACTTTTCCTGGAGACAATGCAGGATTACCTCGCAGAATCGGTTAAAAGTTACTTTAAAACTTCGAAAATATTTCATTTTCATGGAAATTAGGACTGTCCTAGAAGTCTATGTAAACGGATACTATCGCTGTTTTTTTTTTTTTTTTTTTTTTTTAATATCACAGACTTTGTGTTTCCTCTCTTTTATATCTCATTGTCGTTTTTCTTTTTTTTCTTTTTCTTTCCTTTTTCTTGCAATAGTCGTATTACGTTTAATATAAAACTTCTGTTATGATGATAAGCTACAGTTATTGGATCTTATTTTCCAGATGGCTGAATATGAAAAAAATATACTATAATGTAATGACCTTAATAACAGCCTGGATCTGCTTTGGATACTGTGGTCATTACGGTTTCCAAACCTACTGCCCCGATAGGCACAGTGCCAAGTAGTTGGCTGCATATTTAAGTAGGATAGAAAGCAGTAAGGAATATGACGTCGTATAATAAAGACATAATGTTTATTGTCACCCGATAATTTGGCACAAATGATTGTGTGTGTGTAGTTATGTGCATATATTTTTTATTCGTATAAAATGGTTGGTTTTGTTGGAAAAAAAGTTTCGTTATTATAAAATCCTAAATTTATACAAATATGAATGTAAAACATAATAGCCCTATCAAGGTTGTGTCAGCATTGAGGCACCATAAGACAATGTATTATACGCAAGATAAATACACTCAGCTATGTAGAAAACCAGAATGTACAAGTACAGCCTGAGCTGCATGCTGTGTTAAGACAAATGTTGACAATTTCATCCCATTTTCGGCCCATTTAGATGGAAATTTCTTCTGATTTTTGTTTTAGCATGCTGGAAGGCCAAATTTCTTAGCGTCTTATGATCAAGTGGGAAGCCATTAATATATATATATTCAGTCAGGTTTTCGTCCTCTGCCTCTGTGAGAACTTGCCTTGTCTTACAGGTTTCTGTTCCATCTATAACATTCTCTGTAGCACATTTCAAGGTATCTGTTGACACCTTTCTTCGATCGCCATTCTTTTGGTATGTTCTCACAATCTGTTAACATATATATGTATATATTAATGTCTAGAAAAAAAATATTTTAATGGTATCAGAAACTGAATTACTAAAACTGTACAAGAAAAGTAATACATAATAACACATACATTTAATGGTATGCTCTTGGTAATGTTTGTTGTTGTCCCAAAGTATCATTTAATTCCACTTGTTACAGTCTGTACAAAATCTGACAAATCTATCTTCTCGAAGCTCAGTTGGATTGGAAAATAAAATAAATAAGGCAGATGAATAATTTTTTTAGATAGCAACATACCGTTTTATTAATTAAAATGCTCCTGAGATACGTGAAACAGTTATTATTTTATTTTTATTTTTTAAATTAAAAATTAAACAAAGGAAAAAGAATGAAAAAAGAAGAAGAAAAAAAAAAAAAAAAAAAAAAAAAAAAAAAAAAATAAAAATAAATAAATAAATAAATAAAATAAAATAAAATAAAATAAAATAAAGCCAAGTTTAAACAATTATTACAAGTTCATATAAAACAAGGAGTATCATTCTACTTGTAAAAAAACCCAACATTAATGGTTTCATTTATACATCATGGCCTAATATCATTATAGGAGAGGTGCCGTGAAATATTATTTTCATTTATTGGAGTATTTTAATATTTACTTTGAACTTTGACCTTATCAGCTACGTGGATTACTGACCTTTATTGAACTACTCAGTCCAGATGTCGAGACTCATTTCTGTGCCTTATGTAGTTCAGTAGAAATATACAGGCTGGAATATGCTTTGGGTCATTGGGTCAACTGTTCGATGACCAGTGGTCATTTCTGAGCGAGTGTTAGCCACGTGTGAAAACAGAACCTTTTTAATGTCAGAATAACTGATCGCAGACCAGGTTCAGTGCTTTAGTTATTGTAGTTTTTTTTACTTTTCTTTTCTTGAAAACTTGCCAAAACAAACAAATAAAACAAATAAAAAATCCTGCTAACAATCCAAATTATTATGTAGAAACTGTAGATGGTATTTAGTTTTGATAATAAGATATATATATATATATGTTTAAATTTAATGATATATGTATGCATCGTTTCAAATTATATAAAGACTATGAATATTTTTTTTAAAGAAAAGGAAATGCTTCCTAGATATTAAAAATAGTTACCGATTAGTTTTTATTATGTTAAAAACAATCGATACATTCTGGATTCCTTCACTATATATATATATATATATATATATATATTATTATTATTATTATTATTATTGAAGGAAAGAACAATGTCGACATAGCTATTGAAAGGGTAGTTATTTTATTAGCTTTTCTATTTTTCTCATTTTTCTTTAAAGAACAAATTGATGTTATTTTATTGCTCTCTTGCTAATTCTTACGTGAGAAAAAGAGAAACAACAAATATTAAGAAAATATTTTTAAAATAACTGAAATATAGAAGACCAGACTAATGTCAACGGCAATGCTAAATTAGTATATACAACAGGCAATAGAAATCGCTTTAGGTCAGAAAATAAAAAGGAATTACATTAATATGATTGTATCTCTCTCTCTCTCTCTCTCTCTCTCTCTCTCTCTCTCTCTCTCTCTCTCTCTCTCTCTCTCTCTCTCTCTCTCTCTCTCTCTCTCTCTCTCTCTCTGTTTTCATTGTCTACTTCCAGCTGATTACCACTTCTACGAATCGCTAAAACGTATTTAGGATTTGAAGGGTCTATGATGGAGACGGAGCTAAACGTATATACAGTATTCCCTCGCTATTCGCGGGGGTTACGTTCTTTACCCCCCCGCGAATAGCGAAAAACCGCGAATATTTGATGCAGTTTTAAAACGTCTATTATGAGATTATATACGGTACTAAATGCTCCCCAAACACTTTCTAAAGACACTCTTACTCATTAATACAGTAATAATGTAGTAATATTGCATGCAGTTATGTATTTCACTAATGTAGTAATGATAATGTAAACACATTTTAATTTATACTGAAACAATATTTTAATCAGAAAGAAACGTAAGTACAGGAGGACAGTAACACCGCATAGCATAGTTACCCATACAGTATTACTGTACCGTAAAGTCATTTTCTATGCGTACAACATATGTATTAGAATTGACAGAAAGTGGAACAAATTTAAAGGCAAACAAACAGATAAATATAGTACGCACAGTTCAGGTAATAATAATACAATTCAGTAATAATATGCAATTAAAAACATTATTAATACACGGTCACAAAAAATATGCACTGTACATACAGTGTATGCATTTATAAAAAAATACGTACTGTATTGCAATAATAATTGAAAAAATTTGATATTGTTTGTGCGGTTTACCGAGCATTTGTTTTTATGACGTTATGACGCTCGCCTGGTATACCAGCATACGATGCGATAGGGTTAAGAGCCTAACCCGCGAATATGCGGGGCCGCGAATGGGGAACCGCGAACAGGTGAGGGTATACTGTATATCAGAGCAAAAATGAAAGCAACACCTACTGATTTCTAAACAGTTTCATTTTGTATTCCAGGAACTTAATAGACAGGTAATATACTCCTTTTCTTTTACGATGGAGGTTATCTCGGCCTCCAAGCAGTTTTCCGACTGCGGGCAGCTGGGTGACATACCACAGATGGTGACATCCGAAGACTGTGAGGTCATGATTAGACCTTGATCTCCTGTTCCGGTGTGTTCCGGTATGTTTCGGAATGTTCCCGAATATTAGCGCTGAATATTTCGCTAAAAATAAAGATATTTTACACTTAAAACCATATTATATGTCGTCTAACTAACCAAAATAAGGAGCTGAAAACTTAAGACGACATGATATAATTAGAAAACATATTTTTAGTACTTGTCATTGAAATTCACCATTCGCCGAAGACGCTAACTTCATGTTAAAAACTTTGACTGAAGTGGTTCTGGCAAGGACTGTGTTCCTTTGCTTTTGTCAGTGATTATTATTACATTTGACGAAGATGCTTCCATTTAACGGCTTGGTATTTATTTATCTTGTTCTTTATGCAGCTCCATGAACAGTCGTAAACTATCGATAGCCTGGTTTGCACAAATAGTATTCATTAGTGGTCATTCTAATCTTTAAATGCGTTTTATTATTCTCGTCTAAAGCAGTGATTATTTCTTCACGGGGTATTATCAACAACACACCTGTAGAAACCTGATAAGTATTTGTATGTTAAGTTTCGTGGTATTTGTTTTTTTGTCTCTGTCAAAATACTACTTCCTTTGTCATGAAGAGGTCAAACAGAACAGATTAGCGTGTTGTGGATATATTGTCTAGAAAATACTTTATTCTGTTAGCAATCTCAAAACAATGAATAACATCTTTTGTGTGTGATTTTTTTTTTTTTTTTTTTACATACATAGTGAAGCTAAATACTGAACCTGAAGGACAAACATTAAAGGACAATTATTTCTGTCAAAGGATTAACATTTGTAAACAAATCTTAACAGTTTTTTCCACGTGTACTGTCGTCTGAACTTGTGTTCATTGCGTTATCTCTTAATCATAACTGTTTTCTTTTTTCTTTCCTCATTCTTTGTTTTTGTTCATTATTTTGTTTGCTTGTTCGTTTGTCTATTTATTATTTCTAATTTTATTTGTTTGGCTGTTTTTCTTCGTTTGTTGTACAATAACGCTGCTGAATATAATTATTAACAGAAATATTATTTAAAATAATAATAATAATAATAATAATAACAATGACAACATCAATTTCATCATAATAATTATCATGATGATGATGATGATGATGATAAAAATCTTGATTTCAGCAGCAAAGTTCATCGCTAGTGCTGGTTCATTCGGTCGTTCACCTGCATGTTTTTATTTTTTATTTTTTTCCTTTTTCAAAGCAAAACACATTAATGATGTTTTTATTGTACAGTGACGGATCTGAAAAATGAATTTGTTTCTAACTTAACCTCAATACGTGCAAGGTTGAGCAGTCTGCATTCCTAGTTATTTGTGTCTGCAGTATGCCACAGCGTTCACAAATGCAGCATTGCGCAACTGTCAGATGTAGGTTAGATGGTTACGATAAGGTATATATATATATATACATATATATGTGTGTTTGTTTGTTGATAAACAATTCCGGCCTTGACCAGGCTGCGTGAATTTGGGTTAATCGTTTACACAGACAGGTGTAATGTTGCACTCTTTGTAACCTATGTGTCCTCTGCATTAAGACTCCCAGGAAAAAACCATGACCCGATGTCAAAGGGAAAAAAATAGGTCTATGTCTATTCCAAAAACAAAAAAATACAAATAATAATAATAATAATAATAATAATGCTTTTTAAATTATTCTTTTCTCCTTTTTTTATTTTATCCCCCCCCCATGTTATTTTTGATATTTTACTGAAGGCCGGGACTGTAACAATAATCACTGATTAGACGATTTACTGAAAATTAAACTTTTGAAATGTAACTTTCAGTGAATAAATAAACAATAAATAAATTAATAAATAAATAAGTAACAAAAATTTATGATTTTGTTAAACGTTTTGGCACACCACTGGAATGTCTGGCATCCAGATTGAAGATAAATAAAATTAGTATGTAAAATAATAATAATAATAATAATAATAATAATAATGAAACCGTGCACTATGGATACCTTCCAGATTATTTATTTATTTATTTATTTATTTATTTATTTATTTGTTATTATTATTATTATATTTTATTATTATTATTATTATTATTATTATTATTATTATTATTATTATTATTATTATTTTCATATTAATTTTACTTATCTTAAATCTCGAAGCTTGAAAGTATGCCAGACATTCCATTGGTGTGCCAGAACTTTTAACAAAATCATAAAGTTTTAAAAAGTCGAGGTGTATCTACTGCATGCAAAAAACATAGGAACCGACCTTGAATTACTGTCTCGTTATTAAGTATATACTGTTTCTTCATAACAGCTCAACGTTTCCTAAAATAACAGTGACACAGCAGAAATATATTTGATCAAAGGAAGTTCTGGTTTTAACAACAGTAAAAACATTCAGGGGAACTGTTTCAAAACTATTCTTTGATGGTAGGTTCTAAACAATCCACACATTTTCATGGTTATTTGTTTTATTTTATTTTATTTTATTTTGTTCTATTTTTTTAATTATTATTATTATTATTATTATTATTATTATTATTATTATTATTTATGATTATTTTGCAATGAACTTTAAATGAATATTTTAAAATGTATAAATTAAACTAAATATACTTGTACATAAACAATTAAATAAATAAATTAGTATTTATTTTTATTTTATTTTTATTATTATTACTATTTTTATTTTATTTACTATTATTTTTTTTTTTTTTAAATCTATTTCTTGATAGTGGATTTTTAGAATTATTTATAAAAATAAATTAAAAAGTATTTTTAAAAAATATTTCTCTATCAAACCGAAATTAAGATGGAATCTTTCCAAAAACTAAATTAAAATTTCGGCATTAATATTCATTTATTTGATAATTCTCAAGTAATTTGTTCACAATACAGAAAACTCAGCCAGTAACGTGATCAAAATAAGATTGTGCAATAGCTTTCTCTTTCTTTCTTTTATTTCCCAGACATGTTAATAGACCGAATTTATTGCCAAATTATTCATCGAAACTGCACTTTTGAACCGTGGAAAATTTTGGAAAGTTATAGCAGCTCTGTCATTGACGATTCTCTTGCTCATTATCACGTAAAGTCACAAAAAAAAAAAATCCATTTCCCTGGCGTCAAGCGAGTGAATGAGCGGGTGAAACATTAACCTGCTTGTGAGAGGAATCTGCTGCGAAGCACGTCTGTGTTGGCAAGGGCGTCTGAACAAGGCCCGAGGGAGCGGCTGTCACAGAAAAAAAATAAAAAAATAAAAAAAATAATGTTAGGTAGGGAAAAGACGGTGCAGAGCAAATCGGAACATGAAGATTTGACGGCAGGTGTTCTGATGCTTGTTCTGTGTATTGCTGATCGGACCAAACCACCAAATAACTCCCAGATTAGAAATCGTTTCAACAGAGCAATTTTTTCAATTCCGCAAGAAAATAATTCAACATAAAATTATGTATGATTAAATATACAACTTTTTCTGTTGTCTTCTTAGATCCTGCAGTGTAAAAGCATTTATTTATTTATTTATTTATTTATTTATTCCTACAGTTTATAACCGTAATCTATGTTAGCGACAAGCGCGTCACGGGTTGTTTAACAACAAACCGGGACTATTTTCACTGACTATATTTAGAACTGCGCCTCCCACACGTGAGTAGGCGGACTGTGCGAACTGCGACCTCGTTCATTGAGAGGCAGGATGTGGCGGTTGTACGAAGCAAAGCTGATGCAATTTGTAATGTTTGAATAGTGACTGTCCAACTTTTGGCCGACAGAAGAATGTACACACGATTATCCACGAAACTCGGTCACTGTGTTAAACTTTCCTGTCATGTGATTTGTACTCCAAGGAGACTGACAATGTCGGCGTCGGATTTCAGAGGGTGTGGCGGAAACGTGAATATCATCGCGCATTTTGGAAATAATTAAGCAAACCTGTATTGGTTAAAAAACAAACAAACAAAAAAACAACAGCAAGAAAAATCAGTTAAATGAATAAACGCATAAGAATTCATAAATACATAGAAAAACACATACACATGCTTGTACCTGACATCACAAATCGGGTATAAAATCATAATAAAACAACAAACATTACGGAATGATGCAATGTGGTGTGGTATTATGAAATACGAGATTGAGGTGTGAAAAATATAAAACCTGGTTATTCGGTCATTAAATTATGTCTTTGTTATCTTTTATATTTGTTTTATTTTTTTAAATTTTGCTATTAACTCTTCAAATTTGTATATTTGTGTGTGTATTTTATGCATTGGGACTATTACTTTATATGCATTTGGTTTATAACATTTGATTTTCGTTACGATTTTTAAACATGGAAGATATCATTTTAATCACATTGAATTTAAAAGTAAAACCTCATTAAACCCCGAATTACTTTCTTAAGCTAATAATTATGATAGAAAATGTTACAAGTTAGAAAACTGCTATTCTTACTGACCAGGAGCAAATAACTTTTTATGAACCATAGATATTATAAACCAGGCATTAGCAAGAATCATCTCTGCGTGCATGTTTAAAATATTAAAGTATTATTGCTAATAATAAGATTACAAAGAAAATGTGTAGGGAGGAAGGAAGCGGACACACAAGAAAGGAATAATCAGTTTAGGAAATAGAATAAAGAAAGAATTCTTAGTAAAGGTGAAGTTAGTGCAGAACACGATAACATACGTCTGTGAACGTAGTTTCTTCACTAATGTCACGATGTACGTCATGAAATTTGCCGGGTTACGTAAACCTTGAGTAAGTGTGCCGCTGTTGTATCATGGTTCATAAATTACGAATTCTTGTTAGTAAAACAACGTAGGAAACTGTTAAACGTGCTGTAGGAAAGGTAAGCAGGTCATTTAGTCTAAGGAAGCCAGTAAGTGGCGCTTGAAGAGTGTAAACGTCGGAAAGATATCCCCATAATTTGTGATATCTCTCTCTCTCTCTCTCTCTCTCTCTCTCTCTCTCTCTCTCTCTCTCTCTCTCTCTCTCTCTCTCTCTCTCTCTCTCTCTGTGTGTGTGTTTGTGTGTGTGTTACTGTGTGTGTGTGTGTGTCTGTGTGTGTGTTTGTCAGTTGAAGCTGGCTGCAAAAAAAAAAAAAAGGTCGGAGTGTATGTCCTATTCATTTTTTACCTAAAATATTTTGTTGATATAGATTTAGCGACAAGATAGTATAACATGGACAGAAAATTGCCAAAGCATATTTTTACAAAATAATTAATTTCGTAACTACTAATTAAAAAAAAAAAAAAAGAAAGAAAGAAAGAAAGAAATAGTAATAATAATAATAATAACAACAACAACAATAATAATAATAAATAAATAAATAAATAAATAAAAAATTTACAAGGAAGTAATGAAAGCGGGTGTATGAAAGATAACCAACAGAGATTATTTAAAAGTTCATTAGATTCATCTGAAATTGTTGAAATGGCTGTTGAATCCATTTTTAAATTCGATCTTGATATGTGGGATGAAACATTAGACTTCTAATAAACTGATAATATTGTTAATATAGAAATGATAAATGTTTCTATCTAAAACATATATATGATATTCATATCTGCATCTGGAATATCTAGTACCTTCATTAACTGACATTACAAATACATACAGAGATATGTCAGTGATCCTTCGCGTTATACATCTCTAACTTTTTGACAGGCCGGGTTGTAGCTTAGTAACTGAATTGTGGTCGGAAGAATGAAGGTAACAATCCATAATCTACATACTGAAACAAGAGATTATTTCCAGTTTCTTCCCGTGCTCCTCACTTTATCTGAACTATTATTTTTTTATTATTATTTCTCTCTCTCTCTCTCTCTCTCTCTCTCTCTCTCTCTCTCTCTCTCTCTCTCTCTCTCTCTCTCTCTCTCTCTCTCTCTCTCTCTCTCTTTCGATTAACATTTTAATATTAAAAATTAATATATACCATATAAATTATGGCAGGTACAGAACATTAGTAGGATATTTTGAAATTTAAAAACATATATATTTTTTTTATATTTAATCATATTGAATTTATTTATAGATTATTTCTTTTTTGTTCTTGTTGTTTTGTTTTGTAGGTTTTGTTTGTTTGTTTTATTTTATTATTATTATATTTTATTATTATTATTATTATTTTTTTTTTTATGTTTGAATAAAATGTAAAAAATAAATAAATAAATAAATAAATAAATAAATAAATAATAATAATAATAAAATGAGGTTTTGCAGTGCCTACTGTAAATTACACTGTTAAACACAGAGTTCTGAAAAATGTTTCAATTTGTTTATATGATGTGAAAGTCAATGATACAGCTAAAGATGAATAGTTGCATATTATTATTTTATTTTGGTATTACATGTTGTGCATGTTTTAGGTGCTTGCATGCCCTAGCTTTTAGAGACTGGATATTTATATCAAGGATAAAGTTGATGAACATAAACTCAGAGTAAAATACACTTATAAATAATCGCAAGATCCGAAACTATGAATTTAATGTTAATCGTTTTAATTTCCTATCACATGTATTCAAAATAAATAAATAAAAACACTATCAGAGAGAGAGAGAGAGAGAGAGAGAGAGAGAGAGAGAGAGAGAGAGAGAGAGAGAGAGAGAGAGAGAGAGAGAGAGAGAGAGAGGTCTTTTCTGAATGTATCATATCGCCAAGTATTAATATCATTTTAAGGTATTTTTAATGACTGTACTAATTAAATAAGTTACACTTTTCAAACATTATATTACTTTTAAAAAAAACCCATTAACAACATACATACAAACTGAAAAAAAAAAAGAACATTAAAAAAATATATATAAACAAAAGAGCAAAAAATAAAAAATATTTTTTATTATTATGACACGTCTATTCATGACACTAATGGCCGCAACGATAATGTTGATGTTTATGAAGATGATAATATCGGTGTATAAAGAAAAAATATTATTATTGAATTAAGTTTTTTCATATTATTTATAGTTAATGATAGCTGTGAGAAAACTGAAGTGATATCATTTTTTTTTTTTTTTTTTTTTTTTTTGAAATTTATTAGGTTTTTTTAAAGAAAATGTCAATCCAGTGTTGTTGTTGGGTTTTTTTGGGGGGAGGTTTTCTGAAAGTTTTTTTGTCTGTAATGTAATCTGACTTCTTTTATCCTTCGTTTCTGTTCTTATTTTGTTTGCTTGCTTTTGTTGTTTTGTTATTTTTTCTCATTTTCCAGCCCTTTTTATATAAAAAAAACAACAAAAACAATTGGATTTTTGTAAAACCAAAAGAAATTCATGAATTCTGTCTGTATTCGAAACTCGTTCAATTATTTCAGAAAATATTTTAAACATTTTTTTTTTCTTTTTCACATCTTATGCCAATTTTTTTTTCTTCCTCTCAGTGATATAGATGAATAATCTGCAAGGAGTTAAAAAGAATGAAGTAATGTTTAACATGACACAATATATTTTTAATATTATCATTTATTAAATGTCAAATATTTTTGGTTTTTCTTCTTTCTTTGTCTCTAATTCTCTTCTTGTATAAATTATTATTATTATTATTATTATTATTATTATTATTATTATTGTTGTTGTTGTTGTTGTTGTTGTTGTTGTCAATTATTTATTAACGGTGCAGAAAACAATAACATAGGCTACTGCAATCGATCAGTAAAAATGGGTCCTTTTATACGCAAGCTCCCATAACAAAGAAAACAAATGCCATGTTTCTTTTGATAACCAATCGTTGAGCACTGGATTAATTTAAACTGTGGTGTAAATCAAAACCTCACGGAAATATAGACACTGAAAAAATAAAACTTTAGAACATGTATATATTTTTTATAGAGACAACACAACAATACTTTATGGATATATATACATTTTAGTTGCTTAAAACCTATGAAAAAAGAAAAATGCTATCGATTTACCATCCTTGAATAACATTAGAGAGAATAGGTATTCTCCAAACCACAGCGTGGCACGCTTTGTATTACAAATGAAAACCTGTGATTACCGTCTGATAGTATTGTTATGGTCGCGGACTCAAGTACTGTTATTTAGTTTACGGTACATTCATTCAACGTCCTGTTATTATACACCCAAGACGCTAAAGAAAGATCCTGTTTCCTTTGATCATTCACAGTGGATAAATTAAAGTAGTTTACACGAAAGACGTTGGATTTATTTTTATCACACGTCAGATTTCATTCACGTCTTTTGTCAAGGATATGTTGTCGAGCAGAGTTCAAATTGATTGAAAACAAAAATGTGATAATAATAATGAAAATAATCAATTTAAAAAAAAAAAAATAAAATAAAATAAAATAAAATAAAATAAATCAAAATTAACAAAACGACGCCATTTTGGGGGTAATCAGTCGCTCTTTGTTGCTTCTTCTTCTCTTATTTTAAAAAATAAAATCTATTGGTGCTTAGCAAAAAGAATAATATAACGTGGTTCTAAATCATTCATATAACGTCATGAAATACTATATTAAAATATAATAAAAAATTTAAAAAAACAACAAAGAAGAAGTAAAAGAAAAAAGAAAAATTAAAACTTTAGAATTTTTTTCTTCATTAACTCTTTTCTTCTTATTATTACTATTATTACTGTAGCTCTAACAGTAGTAGTGTTCTTTTTGTAACTGTTCTGATCATCATCATTCTTTTTTGTTACTGTTCTGATCATCATCATCATCACAACCACCACAGCTACCATAATCATCATCACTCCAAACATTTAAATATGTTCTGATAGTGCAACATCAATCAGTAGAGTTGTTGAATATCTTTCTCTTTGAGAAACTACACGATAAGACTTTTCTGTATATGACTTCAAATAATTATATTAACTGTATGCAATGTACGTTTTATTAAAAGAACACAATTCCATGCAATAATGGTGATATTTCGACATTCACTTCATGGCCGTAACTACATTGAGGCAAATGAGGAAAATGCCTCATACTGAAACTGAGAATTTTATTTTATAATTTTTTTTTTTTTATATATATATATATATATATACAAAGATTTTTATTAAAAAATATAAAACATAAATCTCTATTCCGATAGAAACGATATTCACTGAATGAATTCGTTTATTTCTATAGTTACCGTTTCAAGTCTTCCGACATCGTTGCGATGAAAGACATAACTGAATTCAAAGACATCATTTTTTGCCTCGTCTTAAAAAGAGTCTAGTTATGGCCATGCACTTTTAAAATTAAATTTTTCTTAACGAGCAGTTTACAAATACATACAAAATACAGCCTTGTCACATCTATCTAAAAATAGCTTGTAATTTGACCATGACCTATAAACATGATAACAGATGGTTTTGTTATTGTGAATTTTTTCTCTAAGAATTAGGTTAATCTCGATATATTTTGAACTAAACTGTACAACAAACAAAATAATACAAAGAAATAGGGCGACTGAGATTGTTAAGGCCATTGAAATTTTCTTTGTATTTTGTATCTTAGTAAACTAAACTACATTTCAGATAAAACTGTCGACAGTTATACTATCCAAGCAAAAACTAAGACAGACACAGATACAACACTCACAGAAACACACACCTCTCAGGACAGCCAATACAAGTACATTTAGAACGCTCAAAACAAACAAAACAAAACAAAACAAACAAACAAAACATTAAAAATAACTGAATTAAACCAACAAATTACAGTTCAGTTATTTCCTAATTATCATGCATGTACTTACTTGGAAATCAAGGTATTCATTTAAATTTTCTGAACCTATTTATTATGGAGATAATATTTTATTAATGAGAAAAATGAGTTAACATAATATTATGTGTTTCTCTTTTGGAAAAATTACATCCGAACTAAAGGTTATAATCATAACAATTAAAATATCATAAAATAACTAACTGTACATCTAATCAGCAATTTTCGTAAAAGTGAGACTAGGGCCATAAACTAAACAAAATATGAACACCGATTTGACTGAGAGTAGAAATGTGAGAACAACAAATTCAAGCCAATCATAAGGGGATGCAGTGCAAATGCACTGACCAAACTCAGTTTAAACAGCACTCAAAGCAACTGCACTACAAGTTGAACTTTTAGAGGGTATGGATTACCAAGAACAAGTGCCTGTGGGCCATTCCAGCTAATTTTGTCTTCAGTAATTTCCAACTGTACCCAAACTTATTACGTTAAAATGACGCCATTAGAACAATTCATAAATATAAATTAGTTCATGCTCAGAAATATCCTAAATAATGGTTTGCTTTATGTCTTATGTAATTATTTTCAGCAAATTAGATGTAACTAATACATCACATAGTAATCTCGATAGACTTTTCGTGGGGAGTTTTGGTGTTATGTTTCTCTGTGTTGGTGATACATTTATGGGATCTAAACTGAACCAGAAAAAGGTTTGTTATACCACTGATATTTGAGAGAATCGCTGTCTTGAAGTTATCCGAATTACCCATGCTCTTTGGGGAGACTTTATTATTATTTTTTTTTTTTTCCAGCGATAACTGATGACCAGGGATAAAATTAAAATCAAAAAACCTTTTTAATAGTTTGTTTGGAGGTCATGACCTGTATTACAGCATACATTCATGTTGGAGTCTAACGACCAGTAAATCACCGTGAACAATTGAGGTTAATGTTCAGAAATGAATTATTAATATTCTTTATTTTTCTGCCTTCGTTGATTAAACTCGTGCTGACTCGCCAATCACTTACATACCCTTACAGTCTTTGGTGTCAAGTCGCACCTGCCTGCTTGCCGCCTAATTCGAATCCTTTAAATAAACCAATAAGCAGCAATTTATTCAACTGAAGATACAGGAAATTGACTTTCGCTAAATTGAATCCATTACTGAAATGTAAGTTCTTTACTGTCAGCCAAATCGTACGTCCCGTCATGTAATGTATGCAACATCACACCGAACGGAAGTAATTGCTATTTAAATTTCTTTTCGCCGGAAGTTATCTTTGCCAGACTGACAGGGGTTGTATTCATTTGACTTTGTTGAACATTAAAGTTATCCTGTTCCTATTGCGTCTGCTAATGCAGGAAGTCTATTTAAACAAACCAGCGCGTTCATTCTCAAGTGTGCTTAATAATTCCGTATTTAATCTAGATTTTCACATCTTTTCTAATTACTCGTCTAGCGACACCGAGACCTATTTTTGCTCGCACCCATTATAAGAATTGATTGTTTCCCTACTACGCTACCACTTCTGTACCACTGATAGGACTGCACAGCTCAAGTCTGTAATCTGTTTGTGTGGGAGTGTGTACCTGCACATCATCGGATATATATATATATATATATATATATGTAACGGCATATCTGAATTTCATATTCATACACGAATTGTGCATCTCTGGTCGTGAAAGTATGCTGGCAGATTTGTTGTGATATCGTGTCTGCTGGTGGATTTATTTAATAATGAATGTTTTATGTATAATGACGGATGTATGTGTATATATAATCTATTGGCGACTTTCTTTTTGAAATGACAATATCATATGTTTATGTGAGTGTGTGTATGTATGTGCGTTTGTCTGTGAAAACACTCAAACACACACACACATGTACTAAACTCTGTACTAATCTTATAAACAATCCTAATTAGAAGGTCTGTAACGACAAGTAAATTTTATATATGTGTGTGTATGTATATGTATATATATATATGTATGTATGTATGTATGTATGTATGTATGTATGTATGTATGTATGTATGTATGTATGTATGTATGTATGGATGTATGTATGTATATATATATATATATATATATATATGATTATCTTTCTCTTTAATTATTAGGTTAATTCTAGTATTATTAAATAACCTTCGACAAACAAAATGTAACGACAATTAGTAGAAAATTAATTTCGTTTTAGCCAGAGAGAATATAACAGGATAATTAAGTACATAATATATTTTACTAATATTCATTAATATTACTGTACTACAAAACAATACAAAACAAAACAACAAACAAAAAATAAAGAAAGATTTTAAAAAATTAGCATCTTCTGATGTATCATTAATGTTATTTTTCATTAATGTTTATTACATTTTCTATGGATAAAACATTTTAATTTAATTTTGTGTTTATATTTCTTGAAACCTATTCTTTTGTGTGTGTGTGGATGGGTGGGTGTTTTTAAATATATCAGTTATTAAAAACAGAAAGTAGAGATACAGTTAGTAAATCAGTATCAAGATTTTCAGGGTTTTCTAGAAATCTGTTTCTAAATTGACTTTATTAATAAGATGATTATTTTTTAACAGTTTTTGATAATGAGCCAAATATAATATTTTCATGTTTTCGATATTACATCAACATTTTTCTATTTCATTGGTTTATTATTATCTTGAAAATGAAAATATAATGTAACAGGAAAAAATAATTAAGTTGAAAGTCTATTTTCGTGTTTTGTTTAATGACTAATACAGTACATTATTAGCAATTCCGAAAAAAGCTTTGAAAATAATTCGGTCTTTTGTGTATAAATATTAAATGTATAATTATAAGCAGGAATATTATTAATTTCAATTTATATATATTACAAAGTTTATTTACTATATTTCTTTCAAGTAAGCATTTTAGACCCTTTATTGTTCGTATCCAAAATTTTTAAGATAAAGGATAGTAAACCTATAATTTTAATTCATTCAATGACCGATGTTATTAATATAATTTGTTTTAAGTATTAACGTATCATTACATATTTTGTAAACAAAAAAAAATTACGTATCTGGAACCAAGTATCACTAATGTTAAATCAAACGTGTGTCTGTTTTATGTTATTTAATAAATTTAAAAAAAAAAAATAATAATAATAAATAAGAATTAAAAAAATAATAATAATAATTAATTCATAAATAGCGTTATAAAAATAATTACATAATTTGATCGCAGATGTCGAGTCTGTTTTCATATGAGAATTAATAAACAACAATAATAATTGTGATAATCCTCAATATGAGCTCATCTCGAAAAAAAAAAAAAAATAAAAAATAAATAAAATAAAAATAAGAACGAAGAACGCGGAGAATCAAATAAATAAACAAATAAATAAATATATATATAAATTTATAGTTTCGCGCGTTTAATATTTTGGGGAAATAAAAAGCCCCGTATCTTCAACCTCTTATCGCTAATTTCTTTACTGTCTGTGCCAGGTCATTCATCGTTGTGTAAAAGTCGCTGTGGGAAACGAGCGAAGATCTAAAACTAATTAATGGTCAGCCAGTGTCGACAAATAGCTCAATCGCATCTGGAGTCCGTGTTGCACCAGTCAATGAAAGAAATGCGTGGGATCCTTTGGTGTTGTTTATTACGTTAATGGTAGCCGCTCGAACAAAATCTTTATATAGTCCATTTAAAAATAAACCTTTTGTCGCTAAAGGATTGTTTTTGTGAATGAGTGGAAATAACTAAATGAAAAAGAGATCGGAAAGCAAAGGGGAAAAAAAAATCACTTTTAGTTCCATTCATGTCAGTTTTACGATGCGTTCAGATTCCTATAAATAAAACAACTTTATTTACATTGACAAAAATATATTTTACGAATTATATTGACTGATTTCAGTTCGTTCAGTTCGTCTACCAGTGATCTGCATCATTACATTTGAACAAACACTAAGACTAATTCGTTGAGAAAACAATAATGATGATAACAGCTAACATTATCTCAAGTTTCAGCTCCATGATCGATTGTAGTCAATTACCAATTATTGCTTGTGCAAAGATCCAAACTTGAAACAAGCTGTGCGTGACAAAATGATGACAAATGCAATTTTAAAAAAGTAGCAAAAAAATGTTTTCAGAATCGAACATCAGCATTATACGATCACACGCCATTGCTGTTTATTAGCTGTCCCATTTGGGGCGTTCTGGCACATTTGCATTAGTACACCAATAAAGTGTCATACGATAGCATCTGATAACATACGGTATAGGGAAATCCCATGTAAAATCACATCCCAAAAAGTAAAATATTATCCTCACTTTTTTTTGAATAACAATAACATTTTTTTTTTTTCAAAAAAAAAATGTTAAAAAAAAAAAAAAAAAAAAGAGACAGCGAAAGAACGACAAAACAATAATAACATTATATAAATATCACACGTGCGTGTACATATACATGCACACATTCACACATTATTTTACCGTTTCTTAATGATCCTGCAGTTATTATCAAACCATTGTTTATTTTTAATACAAGATTATTACAAACCTATTCGATACAAATTTTGCTTTCAAAAAATAATATTTAATTATAATCAATTTAATTTAATTATATAATTAATTTGTCTGCTTAAAATATCGGCATCTTAAATCACCTGTTTACATAGCTGTTATTGGGTCAACTTATATATAGATATATATATATACCGGCTGATTGATTGACTGATAACTGAAAATTCATTAAAAAAAATTATTTTTGTATTTGATATAAAACAACACTAATAAGCTCTAGATAAACTTCACAGCATTTTAAATTTGCCAAGGATTATTTAGAACTGTAATTACGATCGGTTCTTTAACTAAGAAATCACCTGAGTCTGTCGTGTGTAGGTGGAAGTTTGTACTAAACTTGGAAACAGTCCCAATTAAAAGGAAGATCTATAACGACAAAGCAAATTTCCCAGCAGTGCTATATTTTGTACAGTAACGAACAGTTGTAAGCTTATAGAAGATCAAACCGAAAACCTTAATTTAGAAAAGTACTAATTTGCAAACTTTTTTTTAACTCAGGTTATTAATTTTTATCATATATTTTTTTTTAAAATAGTAAAATTCATCAGCAAAGACTGAAGAACATTCTCAGCTTCTAAAATGCATTAATTTGTAAATTTCTGGTAAACCTTGAATAACTTGGTGCATTTTTGTATTTGTTTCTTTTATTTATAGTATTTCATCATATTTCATCATCAGCCAGAAACTGTTATTGCTAACAGATCCTATTTGTGTTTGCTGCTATTTTTAAAAATAAAATTCAGAAGGAAACAAGAGAAGAATTTTATGTTGTCCATTGACTTCAAGACAAAACAAGAAACAACTCTGTTTTAAACTTATACTTTCTTATTTAATCTTACTGCAATTAAAATATAAAAGGTTTTAGATCTGCCGTTATGAACCATGTTTCTAGTTTTCCTATACATTTTTGTTGTTGTTGTTTTTTGACACCTCAGTCCTGAGTGACAAAAACGAGTTTGCCTCATTTTTTGTTATAATTCTAGATTGAAACTAACTCCTCATATGATGATGTAAATTTTTAGTCTTTTCTTTTATATGTAATGACAAGAGAAAAAAATATTGCTTTCAAATAATATATCGATTTATTCTGTCGAAAGAGAGACTTTGTAATTCAATAATTAGATTTCTTTTGCTGAAACTTATTTTTTGTGGGGTTTTTTGCTTAAAATAATTCGATTGTTTTAAGTTATATCCACGATTTTTTGTGACTCTTATTTTCTTTATTATATGTTATTATTAGCTTAGATAGGCGACAAGAGTAATAAAACGTATAAGTTTAAAGTATATAGAATGTAATTAGACTATTTATTCGTATCATGAAAAGTACACATTAAATTTTATGTCTGCATTTCGTTTCAAATACTGTGCAAACAAATATTAATTAGAAAAAAATATATATTAAATTATTGATTACATTGCATTTTAATGATTCCAGATACAGACTTTTATAAATTGATTTTAAAAGTACAGTAACAAAAGTGCCATATTGTTCAAATGATTACCGCAAATACACTCAGAGAGTTCAAAACAGCTATCAAATCATTAAGTACAAAGTATTTGCAGCTGCTGTGTTAGATTTTTCTTCATTTTAATTTGGAACAGAAATAACAGTAGGCGTGAAACGATTCGCTTTATTTAACTCTTTAATCCAGTAGCAAAATCTCTCTCTCTCTCTCTCTCTCTCTCTCTCTCTCTCTCTCTCTCTCTCTCTCTCTCTCTCTCTCTCTCTCTCTCTCTCTCTCTCTCTCTCTCTCTCTCTCTCTCTCTCTCTCTCTCTCTCTCTCTCTCTCTCTCTCTCTCTCTGTATGTTATACATTGCTCCGCCATTATCATTGTGCTCTTTAATTAGACATTTTAAACTTTAATTAAACATTTTAAATGGATTTTATTAACAGTTGTGATGTACACCTTCAGCAGTTACTTAATTCTTGCATTCATTTATTCGTTCATTTTATTCTTTTACCCTCTCAAATTCCAGCATCTGACGGTTGATGCTGTGATTCTAAAACCATAGTTTTATACGTTATATCAGTGTGATACATGTTAATAACGTTTGCATCTGATTTACAGCACATTACCATTAATGAACTTGGCGGAGGATAAGCCTAGAGGATTTGCGCTGAAGTAGTTGTCGCTTTTGATTTTTACCTAAATGTATAGTAATGGACGTCAGCGCCCAAAACATATTTACCGCAAACTGAACAAATCGCTTCCAAGAGATTTTACAAAGGTCTAAGCAGTTTTTGTTACTCTCTTAACCATTTAAAATGATCTATTTTTGCTAAGCAAGGGGGCGTACTAAGTGTAGTGTATACTCGTGTGAAAGAAGAACGCAGCAAATCAACAGCTTTGTAGTTTCTTCAGTTTCTCTGATAATACCCGAAGAACAATGTTTTGAGATATCTGTACTTTTGATGTTTAACCTAAACTTCTTAAAAATATAAAAACAGTCTTATCCAGATCAAAAGTATGACTAATATCTGATTTCAACTTTTGTTTATTAATTTTAAAATCAAGAATTTTCATTATTGCTGCGTTTAAAATGAAAAAAATAATAGATATAAAAAAAAAAAAAAAAAATAAATAATAATAAAATAAAAATCAGGTGTTTGAATGTATTGTAATATTAATATTTTAATGAGTATCAGATTTACCGGGGATTTTTTAATCTAATTAAAGAAAAGTTCGTTTTCATTATCTTTTTCATCTCAGATTATTTTACTATTCCCAAAGGTAAATTGTGTTGAACATAATTATTTTCTATTTGCTAAGTATTATCTCTTACAATACAAAAAAATTAGCGTATGTAAGCACAAACCAGCACCTAACTTAACCCATGATGGGAAACTGCACTAGAATTGCATGCCGATCGATAATTTAATTATTTTATTTGAAGTTGGCAGCATACCCTTAAGACACCTGTCTCCACCTACATAATTACAAGCAGACAATAAACTTATAAACATATGTTGAGACAAAGATCCAAACAAGAAGAAAATAAGTAATCAGAAGAAGAGATGCTGATAAAGAGAGTGTGCCTTTCAGATCAATAATAATACCATCGCTCAAGATTCATAGCTTAATTTTAAAATATTAGATTTGTTTTCCACTAAATTATCGTAAATGATAAAGTAGAGAACGGGAGCATAGCCTGCAGTAATTCTCTGAGATGACAGATTTCCATACAGTTAATGAAAAACCCAGGAGACATCACGGCGTATGATATTTTAAAACAATAAAATATTTGTAACAGATGACAGCTATTTTATTTATTACAGCTATGGATATATACACACACACACACACACCTATATACCTACATATATACGTACATACATACAATATTAAAATATATGTTTCAGTGTTATAAATTATAAATGTATTACAGGAAATAAATGACAGTAAAAACATTTAGGCTGTAGTTTGTTGTTGTTGTTCCACATTGTTTTCTAAGTCTGTTCTGAAACAAACAAACGCACATGCACACGCACGCACACACAGACGATATATATTATTTTTTACTTTGCTCGTTAGGATAAAACATTTGAAAGAGAGAGAGAGAGAGAGAGAGAGAGAGAGAGAGAGAGAGAGAGAGAGAGAGAGAGAGAGAGAGAGAGAGAGAGAGAGAGAGAGAGAGAAACCGATGCATTTGTGTGGTGTCTCACAACAATTTCAGAAAAAATAGTAAGGTCAAATATAAAGTCGATATAACCGATTTAATGTCTTTATCACCTTTCCCATAACAATGTATCCATGTTCGTAGTGAATTATGTGATGTGTTAAGAATATGTGTTACATATATTATATAACATATTCTTATCATATAATTATCGTCATCATCATCAACAATAGCTAATAATAGTGATACCAATCTGTAACAAAAGATCAAGGAAATGTAAGTGTTTGTTAAACTACATGACAAGGCACTTAACAGTTCACTTAAAATGGATGTACGTAAATTGTTTTGTTTATCTCAGGGCCTACAACAAATTCTTATGCTTATTCTCTTATTCATTAGACTACGAGAGAGCTGTATTTTCTGTTCAGGAGTGGAAATGATATTAAAAAGGGTACATAACTTAGAAGATGAAATGTTGTGATCTTTTATAATATAAAGGATAAAACTATTTAAAAACGATGGGCAGAATACGCAGTGTTTTTTTTTTTTTTTTTTTAATGTTGCTTTTTTCTGCTTTTGATTTTAAAAGTTAACAGTGTATATTTTTAGCGAAGTTTTTATTTCATTGTTATTTTCGTTATGTTTTGTTTTGTTTTGTTTTTTTTAAAATGTATTATTTGTTTCGTGAGCCTCATCAAAAAAAAAAAAATAAAATATAATAAAATAAAATAAAATAAAATAAAAAATAAAAATAAATAATAAAAAACATTTTAATTTTTTTTTTTTTTTAAATTAAAATAATTGTGATATAAAAATGTCAAAATTTATTAGTTTAGTTTAAATATACCGAAATAAATAATAATATTAAACACACATATAAATACACATATATCAAATGAAAATAGGATACATGAAATTTACTTCGCATATGCAGCTTTAATTCTAAGTGTAATTAGTAATACATCATATTCTATAATTATATTAATTCTAGACTCTGTGACAGTAAATGTCAGGACTGCCTGTTAGTTATTATTCTTTCAACGAGCTATTTCATATCAGTTTAAAAAAATGTAATATTTGTAAGTGCAGTTTATAAAATAGTCATATCAGCCTTTATGTATCATAGCGTGTTAATAATATAATCGTTTGTCAAACAAATCTGGCCTCATGGTTAAATCTGGAAATAATAATTTGTTTTCAATGAAATA